>VZRX01018055.1:178280-195299 GCA_013398075.1 Notiomystis cincta | reverse complement strand
TTTTCTTTAAAACTGACCTTCATTTCTATAAAGCAGCATATACAATTCATGCTCCCTTGCAGACTCATTATGTGTAACTACTGCCTACACCAACGTTCATGGACCTCGGGAAGTGCCAGCAGTGCCAAGGAGGTGGTTATTAGGTAAGAGCTCTACAAACAGTGCTCGAGTTTGCCAGTCATGTTTTCAGGTGCATGATTACAGTTCGAGGTCCTGAAGTTACCCAGAGCAAAAATGAACAGCAGTTGGGGAAGCATTTACCTGTTTATATTAAAGCAGCTGGAATCAAAGGCTGCTTTGGTAATTTTATAGTTTTGTAGACATATAATCTATTCTGATTACATTTTTAGGTCAGCCTCAAGGTGAAATCAGCCACAGAGCCGGTACTAAAGTGACAGGTAGCTCCAGTCCTTCCCAAAATTTTGCAGTACAGTGCATTTTAAGTACTGCCCAGGGAATACTGTCACTGCCACTGAGTATGTATTCATGGACTTAGAATTACATGTAAAGCAACACTACCACCTGTTATTTTCTTTCTAGTGTCCTGAGTTGGCCAGATGATATGAGTGACTGGGCAATTTAAAGCTACTGGCTTGTCTGCCTGCCATGGAGGTACTTCTGTTCCAGTTTTGATGTTCAAGAATACAAAAAAGGGAATGAAAAGGTTTAAAGAAGTATTTACAAATACTAAATTTGAGACAACTATTTCAGTTAGAAGCTAAAACAGCACAATTAATGTGAAAACTATACTCTAGCAATATGCAGCAATACAGTTTCTTTTACAGGTTTGTTCTATGAAAAGAGGTAATTATTCTCAGTATTCTGTGGATATGGAAAAAAAATACTTCTGAGTAAGCCTGTTTGGATTATTCTATAAAAGCCAATTATATTTCCTACACAGGAATTGCCAGGTTTAACTGTGCACAACCAAATACACAGAAATAAAGCTTAGTAAAAAAATCAGGTCCTACAGTGTGAATGCTTTCCTACAGTGTTTCTTACTGTTACCCTTCACACTTGTTTTACACTATTCTTTGAAAAGCAATGCATGTATTAATTCTGAGAGCAAGCCCAGGACTCAGAGGAAGTGGGAAGGGAACAAGTAACTCTTAGTTTATTACCTGAAGGGATGGCATCAAGCCCCACACAAAAAGTGTGATAACCACGGTCACACACATCACAGAACATCATTTCTTCTTCATGGTGAGGCTGCCCGCATATAATGCACGTTTTACACTCCATACATTGCCAAGGGTAAGTCTTAATCATAGCAACAAGCTCCGGGGTCATGTCAAGGCAAGAAGGGTGGCCTAGGTTAAAACCAGCATTATTACTTTTATGCCTGAAATGGAATTTAAAATTAGTTAGACTGTTTGCTTTTACCGAATGTGAAGCTTAGCTCACCTCCTGGTGAAACCCCACACTGCACTGAGCGTGCAAGTGCAGAGAACACAGAAGAGAGATGGGGTCTTAACAAAGGACAGAAAGGCAACTGAACTCTTGCTACACATGGAGTACACTAAATATGTCCACAAAAAGATCTGTCAAATTCCCTCAGGAATCCACTTAGTGTATGTAGATACTTACCACTGTTGTCACACTGGGAGCAATGTATAAGAGCTTCAGCCTTTCCTTTCTTGTTGGACTCCTTACCCTTCAGACAAATTCCACATATAGCATTTGGAATGACCTTTGGCTGGAAGGGTAGAAGAGGGCTATAAATTCATTCCAGAAGAATTTACAGATTCAACAGGAAATGTCATCTATCTCCTTAACTATTAAAATTAATAAACTACCTGTCAGGATGTGTGAACCCTGAAACACGTGACAATCACTGACAAGCAGCAGCACTGAAAAAATCAGAGATTTAACTATATAGAAACTTGCATTTGTCATACATAGTGAGTTATACATAATTGGATCAAAAGCACATACTTGCCTCTTCCTATTAATTCATCAGCTAACATTCTCTTCATGGTAAACTAAATGGGACATAGGATGAAAAATTTCAGGAATATTCTTCCAATAATAGAATACTACTTTATGAACTTCTATGTGGATTTCCTGTTTATGAAGGAAATTACATATATTTTATTTGCTTTACATTTGCCCCCAAATATAGAAAATTAATTACAAAAGCAATTAACTTGATTTTTTCTATCTTTGGTTTCAAATTATCTGGTTAGCTATGCTGTACAGGGCTGTGTTTCTTTTACAGTTCCTTCTTGTACCCAGTCATAATCACTGTAAGAAACAAGAGCCTTGCGTTTAACTAGAGATTTACATTTATAATTTTTCTAAGTGATCATCTGGAGTGCGCCTGGGTCCATGAGATCTATTTAAAGGGTAAGAGAAGCAGCAGGCTGTTACAATGTGGAACATCTGCCTAGGTATTCTGTGTGCCAACTCCATAGATACACCAACAGTTTCATCCTGATGAGGCCTGAAGAAGAAGTCAGGCATTCTGAATTTCAGGAACTTGGCAGTAGTTACATGTTGAGCTTTGACGGCTGCATAGTATGTGAGAAATGTATCTACAATTAGTGTAGTACTCACAGATGTTAAACTGACTAGTGGCAGTTTTAAAAAACAATGTTGCTGCAAAGACCCAGCTAGTAGAAGGAGCTGAAGGTTTCTAAACAGCTTATCAGAAAGCAAGAATCCCAGTCAACTACCAACCACATGCCGGGAGAAGAATGCGGTTTAATTTTAAAATAAATTTAAAAAGTGAAACCACAAATATATATACATATAAATTTTAAAATAGTACAAAGATCTTTTGCAATAAAACATATCTTTAAGTGCGTTTATTTCCTCGGCCAGTTTTTGATAGCGCCTAGCAAGGTAATTAATATCTTGACTCATTTTTAAAGTATTAGGATGCATTGCTTTAAGTTTTCTGAAGTTTTCAATGTGCTTTTTATGTTAAAACATGGCTATAGCCTGCTTCAAATTGTTTGGTCTAAGGAGTTTTATTCAAGAAAGCAAAACACCACATCATATGTTTATAAGTAACTTCCTTCAAAAGATGACAGAGGCATTCATAGACACTTTTTTTTGCTTATTTATTTTAAAAAAGCAAAGTCAACCTGTTTTATACATAAATATAATAAAACAGTAAAAGAAGTCTAACACACAAACATCTCTACAAAATAATAAATATAATGGAAGCAAAACCACACATAAACTCTTTTACTGTTAACTATACTACATGTCCTACATGTATACCTTTATACCCTGCTCCTCCCAACAAAAGTGGCACATGCTTAAACCTTGTCAGTGTGGCAGCATTTACCCTTCCATTGTTTAGGCTGGGGGGTTTTATATTGTGTTTTAATCTAAGAAACCGAGCCTTTCTAGAATAGCAAGTGCACTTTTCTAACCAGACTTCTGGCTTGTTACAGGTTTGTATTTTACTGCCTTTAATATACAGCAGCCCCCTCCCCAGTACTCCAGCCAAAGTGAGCTGCTTTCCAGACACATACGAGTGTTACAGCTACGTGCAGTCCACGCTCTGATACACGTAACTCTCAAGGCAGCCACTGCTACAGATGCATTTATTAACAATGCTTCCATCTAGTCTCAGTTCACTAACCTGTATTCATTAGAAACCGTGCATATCAAGGGGGAGTGAGAATCACAGCATTTTAAGAATGAAGTTCCAACAGTATGGAAGTATTTTTACAGAAACAAGCAAAAAAAAAAAAAATCAAGATTATTCACATTTCAATCCACTTCAGTTCTACCACCATAAATGGCTTTTAGAAATGCTATTAAAAAAGTCTGTCAATTCCAAATGGGAAGTCACAATATCCCATCTCATTAGGAGTAAATTTTGCTTTCTACATCCCCATCTTATTGGGATAAGACAGGAGAGAAAATGAATACAGGGTCAAAACGATGACTGTGTTGTGTAGGTTTTCACTTCCATGCTGCTGTGCTGCAGCTCTCAAAGTAAGCTTTCCAACTACACCATTTTTATAACATCCTATTCTGAATGCAAAGCGTTACATTTTCATATACAGTGACCCAAAACAGAAATGTTGCAAAATAAAGATACACAATACATTTCAGTTTTATGTGCAAAAAAATCTCCTGTACTTTTAACAGTACCCTGTGTGTGCAATTGTAGCAGTCAGTCCTGCAGCAAGAGACTCACTACTTGTAATATGACAAAATGTAAAACACATGCTAATTGTTCTTTGTTAAAGAACTGACAATAAAAAAGACTCCATATAAAATACAGTATTTCTTTTACTTGAAAATAACTCAGTGGAAATGTATGGAATCCTGTAATACTCATAATGTGGCTATAACTATACATATATATGCTGATGCCATAGCAATTATCCTTCAGTTTTAACTACATGTAACCAAAAGATTAGTGTTCTACAAAAATAGTCCAATATTAGAGAATAATATAGAACAAAAGCATTATAAAGATTTCACAGGAAAAAACATTTTGAATCAGTTAAGCCTTCGGCTCAAAGTGCCTTAACACGTAGGCACATATGGTAGGTATATTGTTATCTGGTGTTTTTATAGACTCACAAACAAGAATCATTCTGTCTTGCCAGTTAAAACAGCTCATGTGATTTGGCTTATTGCAAGAATTCAAATGTTCCCAGAAACAAGAAAGCCAATTCTCTCACCCTCCTAACATATCATCAAAACTCCTGACTCAACAACAGCCTGATGGTTGATGCAGACAGGGTATGCTGACATTGCAAAGATGTGGCCCTGTAAGTTTATAGTAAGACCTTGTTACTGACAGAATCAGTGATTTTGAACCAATAGGTAATTGCTATGGGAATCCATTTTCAAAATGCAGTGCTGTATATACTACTACTGCTCTTCTACAATTTAAAGTTCAAAACTTTGTTTAAAGTTCTACTCCATTAGTTCTCTCTCTGTGCATTAATAAGGCCATTAAATAGACTGGACTAGTCAAACACTTGGGCATCTCACAGCTACGTGAAACTTCTGTAAATCAGTGGCACACAATCTCTAATGTCAAGTTAAACAAAGCTAAAGCAAAATTTCAGCTTTCATCTTTGGATTTCATGTTCATGGGAATACTGAAATGTATCCTATGTCTACAGCTTCTTGCAAAGTTACATATAAAAAAATATATATTATGTGGTAACCACAATCTAAATCTCCACAGTTCACACATTTCTTGGTAAGTTCCTGAAAACAGAAAATGTAACTGGAGCTTGCTGTCTGTTATGAACTTGTACAGATACTGTATGTAGAGGAAATTTATCAAAGCTGTCCAATTTTTGCTGGAAATTAGCTTCTTATTGTAAGTTATAGTTTATTTACTATTAACTTGGTAAATACAGATACTAAATATTTATAAACATAAAATGCAAGCCATCAACAGCTCACTTTTGCTGAGATAGATTCTCAGTATGTACAAACTGTCACTGACAAGTGTTCCTTGTCCCATTACTGTCAATAAGCATTCCTGACTGGTAAACTCTCAACCCTATCTTAACTTAGTGTTTTCCCTCTTTATGGGTCTATTCCTGCTCCCATGCAAGTCAATGGAAAATTCTCATTCCTCTCAGTGGAACAGAACTAGATGATTATGTGCTTTACATGTGTTACAGTCTACTCAGATCCTCTCTCAGTATGCAGAATAGTAACACATAAACAATGCATGTTAATTCCCATTTCTTCTGAAAAGGATTTTTATAATAATTTTTGCAATTATTATACATGAATACTGAAGATTAGGGTCTGAGGTTCGGCAATCACCACTTGGTAGCTGAAATGTCTTAACATCCTCACCAAGTTTCTAGTTTAGATAAAAGCATATTGCCCACAAACATTACTACATAGTATGAACTACATAAAAAGCTATTTACCATACACTGTAATAGGGGTTACATAGTGTTGCCTATACAGCTGTATTAAGCTTTTTGCCTTCCATCCTATACATCATAACATAGCAGGATAAAAGGCTGTATTTAAAATTAATGTCATAACAATATGTTTAGCCATACAGCTGCACTTTACAGGACTGATCTCTTGGTATGCTGCCATACAGAACAGGAAAAAAAAGTCACAGATAGTGAATGCTAGCTTCAAACTGGCACATACTTCTGACTGCTATGTTTAAGCACACAGAAAGATGTTCCATTCCAATGATAAATCCACAATGGATTTTTCTAGCATTACGCCTATGAATCTAAGAAGTTAACACAATGGGAGGCCACTGTACAGCTAGGGTAAAGAGAAGCCCCACACAAAATATAAGCAAAAAAGAAATAAGGAAGCAAACAGATGGAGCACACAACAGGAGAACAGCTAGTGAAGTACAGCAAGCAGAAGTTCCACATTATTGAAGAAACCAAATACTTCGGGGAGAAGTTGGTGAGTAAAATTCAGTCAGGGGCTTTTTTCTTCTACCTTGTACCCAGGAACTGATTTGGGTAACACAGAACGTTTGGAACCATCTTTTCTTGGAGTAGCACTTTTGTCTCTTGTTTTTTGTCTTCCCTGAAAAGAATCCTCCTGGTTGTCTGTGGCGCAATCACCTTCAGATACATTGCCAGACGAATTGTCCTATAATAAAAATACCATAGCTATGTATTTTTTTTTTTTTTTGGACAGACAGACAAGTCTTTGCTATGCCCCTTAGAGTCAGCTAAGGTAAGAGAAGGATATGTCATTCCTTCTGCAAAAGCATGGGGTTTATCACAATCTAGAACACCTTTGTTCACAACATTCATAATCTGTTTATTTCTGGTTTAAGAGACTGGCATCAGCAACAGCAGTCATGTTTTCCAGCTGGTCTTGGTACCAGTGTGGGGAGCACAACAGTGTAATTCTTTGAAGTACTTTCCATTAGAAGTCAGCAAGAAATCAATTAAATCCAAGATGCTGTTTACAATATAAAGAGCCAGCAAAAAGTTAAAAGTGCCCTTGTCATGCATTTAAAACATACAAGGACTGCCTTGAATTAAACATGTGAAGGTTGTTTTCTGCCACCCTCATTTACTATTTTCACCAGGAGCAATCTAAATATTTAATTTGGACTGCAGCAGAAGACTGCCATCAACGGCAAAACACACTTCCACATTTAATACAGAACCAAACATCAGAATTTATTTTGCAGTTAAAGCCTTTTTTTTTTTTGAGAAATGAGGAGGCAAGAAAGAGGGAAAGAGGTTCAAAGAGGGTGAGAGATCAATGTAAGCATAATTAAGAGCAGCAGCACAGGACTTTTCTCAGAAAAGTGTTAATAGAGGCTTCCAAAAAGCTCCAGAAGGAAGCAGTGTGATTATTTATTATCACATTTATTTTACAATAAAACCCAAGAGGATAAATAACAATAGTGCCCTACAGTAAAACACACTCTGTAAAAACACAATAGAAATCAGCCTGTGCTCCAGATCCTAAAATCAAAACAGACAAACCAGACACAGGGCAAATGAAGGAGTGTAACATAAAAGCAGATCAAACTACATGGTAATAAGAAATGGTATATTTCACCATTATTTTAGGGGAAGAGTTATTTAGGACAGATCCACTAAAACACTACAGAAAATAAAACTGCTACCAACTCCAACAACAGGGTGGGGGGGAGGTGTGAAAAAGGAAAAGGTATAAAGCATATTGTGGGACTCACCAGGGAGATCTGACAAGTGGTAGGTAGCCCAAATCTGACAATGTCCCACCTCTCCGTTTTTTCTGAATTATATGTCCCTTTCAAAGACTAACTAGCTAAGAACCCCTGCTCCCATAGCCAAAACCACTTCACAGGAATCTGATTATCAGTTTTCTGCACTACTCTACACTTTTCAAATGCAGGGACATTTTTCCTTCTGCATTCTGTCAGGGAAAAAAAAGCTTTCTGAGCCTCTGTGAAAAATGAAAGGACAGTCTGCTTGGTCCAGATACTCTTCTTTACCACTACTGAGAATGAAAGCCAGCAGAAAAGGAAACTGGGGAAAAATGGTTAAAGACCAACTGACCAACTGTAAAAAGCTGGAGTGTGATTAAACCAAAAATTTGAGTTGACACTTAGCAGGCTATGTTTATATGATTTTTTTTCTTCTCAAAAGAATGCAAGCAGAAACAGTGTATTAAACACCTATCTCTCCTTTTGTTAACTTACAACCTAGCCTTTCTTCTCCAATTATAAGTACCTTACAAAATTCAAAGATAAATCTTTACATGGCAAAATTTAGATTTGTACATACTCACCGTCACACATGTTCATCAATCACTCTGGAAATTGCTAAATACACTGTGACATTCCACTGTTGTTAAAATTAGGGTTAAACTTCTGAGAAAAGATTGTCACCGACATACAAACTGTACCAATACACCAATGGTTCAGTTTTACTCAGCTAATTTGAAACTCAGCTGGCTCTTGATCATTTAAAGGTATGAATGTGAAAGTATTCCTTAGGTTTCAGCTAACAGTTAATTTTGCATTTGCATAAGTGGAGAGAACATATCTTGTAAAAGATGCATTGTAAAGCGAAAAAACCACAATGCTTTTTTACCTTCTTTATAAATTGGAATGAAGTGACTGTTTCTATACTGAGTATTTGCTGCTTCCACATCAAAAAAAAAGAAGTTATGAGGTTATCAACACCTTTGCTTTGGGGATAGATTCTATGGGACTTCAAACAGTAAAATATATTGTGAATTGAACTACTGTATTCAGTCTCTTCAGAAATGCCAGCAACTTCCCCTTGGGAAAAGGGCATAATGAAGAGCTACATTGGGAAGTTTCTTCAAAATTTCTTAAACAAAAAAAAAACAAAAGAAAACAAAAAAAAAAAGAAGAGGCCTGAAATTTCAAATATTTCTTCAAATTACTTTGATAATGGACCAAAACAGAAAGCTGGAGAGCAATGTTATGAAATAAACAGAAGTACTAAGGTCTTCCCTTCATTTTGCAAATGTTAAAAGATTCTACTAAGAAACGAGTTAAACTAACAAAAGTGAAGGGAAAGGATTTTTTTGTTCAAGAATACTTTCAATTTGTCTCACCGAATTGCCTTTGGTTTTCCGTTTTTCATCACCTCGCCCTTCCTCTGCATCATCTGAATCTCCATCACTGTCCAGGGCAGGCAGCTCCGGATCCAAAGGAGGCTCATAAAGAGCTGTGTTTAATGGCAAGTAACGAAGTTCATCTGGAGAGTATCTGAAATTAAATAAATAAAATTCATTTATTCATGTGTACTTGATGCATAAGTACTAAGTCACACAGTAATACAGGGACTTCACTGAGAGAGAATCTCTCTTTTTTCAGGAAGGCACAAAAACATGCAGGTCTGAAAACGAAGGAAACATACTAATTTCTCCTCCCAAATGTGATACCATGTATAATACTTGGCTTCTCTGTAGAGCAGACATTCATGGAACACAGGTGTATTTGCAAAGTTTTAACCAATCCATGTTACTGTGCCCAACAGACCATACACTTGTTTATGAATGTACAGTGCCCCATAACATGTGTACAATTTTAACCCAGGGCACACAAACACGTCCAAAGCAAAATAAAAAATACAGCTGTATACCTGACTATTGAGAACAAAAAAAAGGCATATGAAAATTTAATTTCAGAAGAAGGTAAAGATCTAACCACAGTGCTTATAGCCAGATACACCTTAACATGCATATTCTACCCTTTTTCTTTTTAACCTTAAAGACCAAGAAAAAAGTGAAAGTCCTGTTACTGTGAGGACAAGCATTGTAAGGAACAGGATACTATATTGCTACATATTATGAAAGGTCATGGCCTTCACTGAGATGGGAAAGCAGTTTCACTAGCAGCTTATAATTGCAAAATAAACATAATATGAAGTTCCTTTAATTCAATTAATTTAATTACATTAAAGTCCTTCAGGAATGTTCTGTAACATGCAAATTTGGGGCTGGCTGTATGAACACTCACTGGAAGGAGCAAGGCACATGTGGGCAAAGAGCTTCTCTACAGAAAACCAAGCACATACAGCATGAATACCATCTCTGTTGTACAACAGTAACACTTCAGCAAAAATCTTCAAATCCGTACAGATGTGTTCAACAGTAGCATGCTGCCAGTAAAATCTTAAATTTATGTCAACAGTCAAGTAAAATGTTTTTCATTAAATGTAAAGATCCAGCTTACAATGTCTTTCTCTCTCACAAATCCAATGCCAAACTTAACCCACAAGACCAATCAAATTTTTTTAAAGAGTTTGTAAAAATTCAAAATCGAACAGCAAGACTGTCACACAGAAGACATGTGATCACAAGGCCACACTGCAACACTTTGATACAAAACCATTAATTTTAGCACACATGCAGAGGCAGATGATAAGTAAACAGGAGGGTGGCAGGAGTGAAATCAACGTCTCTTTTTAGCGTGGTAAATACCTGAGCAGGCCAAATCTCAGCAGTACATCAGCAGAGACAGTGCTCTTGCAGTCAGTACTGTTCAGTTGACACAAGCTGTCACACTATGCATCTCTGAAGACTAGCAAGTGTCTCAAACATAAAATTAATTTGAAACCTTACAGCAAAGACATTGAAATGTTTTCCACCTGCTAGATGCAGACAAAAGAGATCAGTGCAACAGAACTGCAGTTGGAATGCTTTTAAAATACCTTTTGTAGTACTCCTGGAACTGGCCGGGTATGAGAGCCACTGGATAAGGACTAACCTTTGTTCTCTCTGTAGGCAAGATTTTGTATTTTCCTTGAGGCACCTGGATAATCTGCATTGTTTAATATAAAACAATGACAATTTTGTTTCACATACATCAGATACGTGAGCCTTCCCCACCAACTACTCCTCCAAATATTGTTTAACTTGCCAGTTTTACTGAATCGGAACTGTGAGTTCTCCCATGAGAAATTCAATTCATTAAAATGCTAAGAGTTCCCACTCACAAAACAGTACCATGGATTAAATCCAATCCCAAGTATCTAGTGAACTGAACAAAGACTAGGTAAGACCCCTTTAAACAATATACTTTAATTTTGAAATTAAAAATCTAGCAATTGAAACCATAAACATTAACCTTTGTGACTGGCATCTTTAGCATAAATTATCACTATTGGTCTGTACTGCTTTAGAGTAGAAATAACATGTCCATCTAATTCTGAAACCAGACTGAACTATAAAAAATCCAGTAATAATAAAAACATGCAAAGGAGAAGGTTACACATGAGCCTTCCTTCTCTTAGAAGGAAACAGAAGTAATTATCCACTATCTTGTCTCTAACATGGGTCAATACCAGGAAAATTAAAACTTTCCATAATCATCTGCCATTTAACAATTTGCAGAGAAAATTTTTGCTTTACTCCCTTTATAGAAGCAGAACACCACTGCTTCAAAATGCCAGATGATTTTTTTTTAATTAAGCAAAGAGGCACATAACATATGCAATACAAAAATAACGTAACACCTAACAAAAACCAAGAGCATAATATTGACAAGTGGTACGTTTTTAGGTATTAAATAGTTTTCTTTTTTACTTCAGGTATTGTCAGGCAAAATTTTGGAGGTACTTGAAAGAATTAGCCATTTATATGAATAAACAATGCTCTTAATTCTATGCTACTACTATCAGAATAAATGATAGCAAAGTAACATTGAGATTTTTAGAGTTTCCTGAGACAAATATTTTCAAGTTAAAAAAGTCTGCAGGTTAAATATATTTGAGATTATTATTTTTAGCAGGACTACCCATTTAACAGCAAAACTGTAAGTCTCCATATGAGTGAAAAAATTATCAACCCCCTTGAAAATAGTTAAAATGGTACCAAAATGAACTTCACTAAAACAAGCAAGGAGCTCCCTCCTCACAATTGGTAAGAAATTTAAATCTGCCTACGTGTGTCTGTAAATCAAAATAGGCTCTTCTTTCTTCCATCCGCTCTCGGTTTAAATTGCTGTTGAATTCTGCAGCTTTCTTGGCAGCTTTTTTAATATATTCTGGAACTTTACTGGCTTCTACTTTCTGTGTATTCTGCTGCTGCATTTGCTGGAATAAAAACAATTATATTAATTCGCAAACATTTCCCTGACAGTTTGAGAAGAACCTTTTCTCACAGCCGTATTACAGATTTGGTTCACTTAAATGATAATTACTTACAGAATACTCTTTGTAATGATCTGTTATTCGCTGCCGTTCTTTCTCTTGCAGTATAACAGAATACTCAGCATGTTTGGCAGGGTATTCTTTAATCATAAGGTCAATTACTTCATCACTACGCAAAGCCGTTAGACCTAAAATAAAGAAAAGCAATAATGATGGTATCTGGCAAAAGTAACTGTAGATTATTTATATCCCACAATGACCAAGTGCAAGTTTTTGAGTAGCTAAAGACAACAACGTGCTGTGCACAATGCTTCTCTTTCTCAAGCAGCAGTGAACTTGTGCCATTTAGCTTTCAAGGCTGATTAGGAGTTTGCTTGTACCCAAGGCTTGTGCCATTACTTACAGTTAGAGACCCCTTCACATGGACTCAACCACCTACTTAAACTCGCTGGTCAGGAAGAACCTCTGTTCTAGATGGGACCTTGTGTACTGTTAGTTTCAGTTTACAGTGCTGGTGAAGTTTCATTACCCTGTGGAACCTATACTGAAATTATGAGGTTTAAATAGTGTATCTATACAAATCAGAGGAGAATCATTATGAGGGCAATTCAGAGCAGCAAACTGCACACAGGCTCCTGACTCCCAATTGAAGCATTTCAAGTTCAGAAGTCAGAATGCCTCAGTTTGCAGCTACGATGCAGAACTCCTCCCCTGAAGGTTCCGACACAACTAATCTCCAAACACGGGCAAGAGCACGGAATGACTTATGTTACTACCACTGATTTTAACTAGGATTTTAAAAACACAGCTAGTTAGCACACATCCCTACAGCATATATGAGGCAGAATGTAACATTTTAATTCCACTAATAAAAATTACATACGGTTCTCTTATGGATAGTTAAGTTAAAAAAAATAGCTGGCAGGTGAGAAATAAAAGTGGTATACTAAAGATTGTTAGCATATAGAATGACATTACATTTTTACAGACCCATGATACACAGGAAAAAAAAGTATGGCAGCATCATTTAAATTCTAACATGTCCAAGTCACCTTTATCAGCAGAATAAGAAAAAAGCTGTTTCAATATAAGCCTTTCGAAATTACATCAACCCCTTTGAAGTACATTCAAGGGCCTTAATGCATATTCTTCTAATTTCTAACATAGAAGCAGAACCATTTAAGATACACTGATGTTTGCTGAGCTCCAATGCAATGCAGAAAATAAGACTAATGTATATAAAGACACCATGTATATATGCAATATATACCACCATGTGTACATATATATATACACACATATATATACACACACACATATATATATATACATATATATATACACACACACATATATATATATACACATATATATATATATACACACACATATATATGGCGGTCTATTTCCTAAGAGAAATAAGTTCTAGAAGTTAATTTATAATATAACAAAATCCCCTCTAAGTAATTAGAATAGATCTAAAATATATTTGTTAATAATAAATCTGGAATACTGATACATCATGGCCAGTTTAGCAATGGCCAGTTTCAGAATTTATGTTTCCAGATGAGAGGGAGGCAATTCTTTTCTACCAAACTGAACCAGCTTTTTCAGAGTGCCATACTTCTTACACTGTAATAAGGAGTCTAACAATTTGTTTTCTTACCTAGTGTGCATTGAGTCTCTGTGATAACATTTAGTTCTCTGAGGTAGAGCTTCTCCTTGTGAGATAAATCTCGCCTTTCTAAATCTCAAAGAAAAAAAGAAAAACAAACAAAAGAGAAAAATAAAAATGTGTGCAGTAACTGAAACTCCCCCATAAACACTCGCAAAGTATTTCAACAATTTTGTTTTCAGGCAGCTAGACCCTGTATTATACTACTATTCCAAGAAACATGACAACTTTATAACTTCATTTTACATTTAACAAACAATGCAGGGACATGGTAAATTTTCTTGACCTATAGTAGGTCAAAACTCTGCCTATAGTTATGATTCACAGAAAAAACTAAAGAAACCTGATGTGTAAGTTCAGGTGCAGAAATTTTTACCAGACACTGAAAGTACAGTCTTTTTTTCTTTTACCATGACTTTTAAAAATAAATTCCCCAACAAAAGAACGAGATTTGACAATTCTGAATAATGAAGGCTCAAATACTAGAACCTCCACAAACATGTTATTTAGTATTTTTGCACAGAGTAGGAATGTTAGAACAATTCAGGAAACAGAATACAAAGTTATAGAGCAAGAAATCACCAATAAATCTCTTAAAAATAAAACTGACATCAGTTTTCAAAAGGTACTTGCTGATCTAGCCTCCAAATCAGACTTGTTTAAACATTTTCAGTGGCAATACTGCAAAATCTTACATTACTTTTAAAAACCACTGGATACATTCTATTTCCAGTAAGGAAAATTTAAAGTACAAGTATAATCCAGGTGTGCTTTTGCTGTGTCTTTTTTTCTTAATGGTTAGCTCATCCTATAACCAAAGCAGCACAGACTACATCCAAACTGGTTAAGGACACAAGCTTTTAGAAGAAAAACTTTAAAAATAAATACCTGGATATTTTCTTTTAAAGGAAGTCACACCCAAATATTCACTGACTTGCTCCTGAAGCATATAGTATTCTCCTGTTTCATCTGGTGGCCATTTGTATTCTATCAAATTTTCAGCAGGAAAATAACTATACCTAAGCATAAGAACAATGTTAGAACAAATCACAACAATCCTTAGAGAATACTACTTACATCTCTAGAAATTCAACAATTCCTACTTATATGTCAATGAGCAGTAACTACAAAGTTGGACAAGCACTTCAGAACACTGCATCCTGTAAACCCATTTCAAAAGTTACTTTGTTACACCCAACTTCACATATATTTCTCTAAATCACCATTTATCAACATGCTAAGGGACAGAACCTGAAGAAACTGATATCCATTATAATGCAGAAGCAGGAAAAGCAACTACTACAGTGTCAAAATTCATTCAAGTATGGAACTTTTTAAAACCATGTAAACTGTGCTTCTGATGGTAAATCACATGCAGCACTTTTTGTGGCATTTTAAAATAAAATGTCTTGAAATATACTGGAAGCAACAGACATCTAGCTATTTATAGGACATCACCTCAGTTTGGAAAGATGTACAAAGAACATGCAAGCAGAGAAAAAAGAGGTAATATTTGAGCATGCTAAACAATAAAGTCAGACTTGCAATAAAAAAGTGGGAATTGTCAAAAACAGCATTACCCAAGGTCTTGACTGGAAGTTTCACAGCTCCGAGAACTGTCCCCTGAGCCCATACGTCGTCTTTTGGACGGCTGGCTGCCATCATTGGAATTTTCTTCTGTGTCATCCTGAAATGAAAATAAATATTAAAAAAAATTAGACTGCTCGAAGATAATGTAAAACACACCAAAAAAATTGCAAGGCAATCCACAATTTAAATATACTTGAACTGCTAAGCCATTCTATGACAGTCTCAACAAATAACTCACAGGAGAGTCTACAAAACAAATTATTCTTTGTTATAAACGACTTGCATGACACATGGTCGCCGAGGAGAACTGGGTGGCTCCTCACCTGTGGCATAGGTAGAGTTCTGAACAGACAGAGCTGTAGCTCTGACCACCAAGTTGGTCATTCCTGATGTAAACTACCTCTGGCACTTGATGAGACTAGCACTCCAAACCAAAAGCACATGCAGAGTGAAAACACCAAGTCCTTGCTGAGAGCTGATGCTTACAAAATCAGGGAGAGTATTACCAAAAACAACACAGGAGTTTATGGGCATAAGTTAAAATAAAAGGATAGTATACAGTTTACCAAAAATATCATCCCAGCAAGTAACAAAGACTCGTCTCTTGAGATGAAAAAATGTATGGAAGAAAAAACCCAACTTGGTATTACAACAGATACAGGAGAACAAACCTATAACAAGGGAACATTCAGAAATTAACTTACAGGTGTCACTATTCAGATTTCACATGATCAATATAACGAAAGGGAATAAAGTGAAGAGGAGGAAAAAAAGACCAAAGCAAAACAAAGAGTTCTGTAAAATCTAGGAGACAGTGACTCAGTTGATGCTGCCTTTTTCACTGTTGTGTTGTCCAACAATGCTATGCAACTCCTCCCTGCATCATCAACAATCTCAAAGCATTTAGTGCCCAACCCTGTCTGATGATAACTGAGACACAGAAAGCAGAAATCCTAAAGTGAATTGCCTACCCTAACCAGTAGTAGAGTCAAGAACAAAACAATTCTTTAAGTAATTGAATTTCTAAAGTGGAGCAGTGTGACAGAATCAATTTCCTAACTTCTGTGGAAAGTTTAAGCAGGAGGAATTAACCTGTCAGAAACAAATGGATCAAGTCCAGCTATACTTATTTATTTAATAATGTCAACAATGATTATTAGGTCTATCTTTGCTGATGTCTTTCATTCTAATATGTTTTATTTAACATATGACTTGAAGTACCAATTAAAAAATATTCCAGCAAATAATACACTACTTTCATTATTCAACATTTCATCACGTTATAATCAAAACAGGCCATAGGCAAAAATCATTTGTCTCCTGGATTTTTGGCTTATTTCTTGCTTTCTGCCACTTTTTACAAATATTTTTCTTCCTCTTTAAGGAGCAAAAAGAACATCTTTCACACAGTAATAAAAATTGAAAAGCAAAATTTAATGTAACTGTGTTTTCTCAGTGCAGCCATCCTTAAAAAAAGTGGTATGCAGCATCTCCACTTACATTACCAGTAATGCCATTTCTTTCTCTTGCTGAGAATACTCAGTATAAACTCAAACATACAATGCAGCAGCCCCCTATCAAAACAATAAATTTCACAAATTTCACAAAATTCAATCAAGTAAGTTCAGTTTGTTGCAGACGACTTAGTATAAGACGTGAAAACATCTGCAATCTAAAGAACAACCATCCTTACTGTTC
>VZRX01018055.1:0-176964 GCA_013398075.1 Notiomystis cincta | reverse complement strand
CCTCGAGGTTTGGCCGGCCACGGCTCCAAACGCGCTCGGACCCAGGCTGGCCACGGGGCGTTGGGAAGCGCCGCCGCCCCGTCCGCGTTTGTTTTCAGCTCCCAACAATAAAACGGACATGGCAAAGGCACCAGCGCTCCATCTCCACACACGGTAGATCCAAAAGCTGATGGCTACACGCTTCACAGATCTGCCGGAGTCTCATCTTAAAAAATACAATCACTGCTGCCCTTGCCCGTTACGGACCAATTCTCAATAGCCTCCCGACTGACCCCATGGTCCTCCTGCCACTGCCACCAGAACCCCCTGGCCCAAAGTGACCTAACTCCCTCCATTCAGTACTTGTGCACCAACCAGACCCTAGGCAATACTGAACCAAATCTTAAAACCCGGGGAACCTAATAACTGAACTTTCACTTCATTCAAGGCAAAAGATTGGAAATTTGCTCAAGTTCCTAGGACTGCAAAACACAGCTTCTCTCACAGCCAAGTTTCTAGGCAGGCTAGTATGTTATCATAGATACCAACCATGAAAGTTAAAAATGAACACTGCTTTTTCTTACAAAAAGCATGCTTTTAAGAAAACAGATACCTGCAACTGCATGTAAGCATTGGTTAACAGTTCCAGGCACCCAACAGACAAGCAACATTCAAAATTTTGCAATGTTTGGCCTTACACCAGCTGCTTCCACTTCCACAGCAGAGCATTACAACAGATGAAGCCCATATGTACTCAACCATAAACATTTCCAAAGCATTTTTGGGTTTGTTTTTTTTTTTTTTTTTAAACAGAGCAAAACCGAGCAAAATTATCTTGACTATGTATCAGTTTGAATGTGCTAACAGCAATAGGACAAAAATGAATACTAAAATAATGATGTTTTGAAAATTTTCAAATATACCGTGTATTGTGATGCACAAATCCAGCTGTGACTTTAGTCGTAATAACAAGCCATTATCAAAGCCAGTGCAATAAATGTATCAGTTTCGAATTTAGCTGAAACCCAAGTGTCTCTTTGATCATCCCAGAGGCATCTGCTGGCAACCTAAAGAGACGATAAAAAAAATGGTATTAGTGAACTAAATACAGCAGTTTTATTTTTTTAAATTTATTTTTTAAAGAACACACAACATTATCTAAATGCTAATCTATTCATATAAGGAGAGTTACAACTATTAAAAACAATGCAAAAGTTGAATAAAATTAACAATTCCTATTTGATGTTAAATACATGTTCTATCTTCACATTAAACACCCACCCAGATAAATCCAAAAATCTCAACACCAAACCCCCAATTCTCTCTTATGTTCACTTGTTACACTTTAACATAGTGCAAGAGCACCCCTTCAAAAGCAATAGAATGTTTGTGTGAATAGACATTAATTTTGGGAACATACACAACTGAGAAGTCACATCCTCCACTCCTTCACCTCTAGCTTACTCCCATCTACTTGCGACCATTTATTTATGGGGCTCTCAGCCTTTTTCATAAAATTGTTTTCAAAGCTAAGCTGTGTGAATTGATTGCTGGAATAAACATATTCTTTGGGAGAAAGAAGTTAGCTTGGACCACTTCACTAAACTGTTTGCACCTACAGCTCCTCAGTCAAAGCACCCCTTAAGAGTCAGCGTACTGTGAGACGGCACCAGAAAAGCAGGTGGATGCAGGCACCTTGCAAACTGGATTTGGTACTGAAGCTGAACTCTTCCAAACATTGTTTCATGTAGCTCACTAAACACTGGTTGGTTTCAATGAGGTTCTAGGAATTGATGATGAACACTCCACAGCAGAAGTGTTCTTTGACACTCTACTAGACAGATAAAAGCATTCTGAATACCATTGGGAGCTAAATTTATATATCAACACAGCAAGATCTAGAATCCTTTTATTTTAGGTGTTCCAAGTTCAGATGACTGGTGTTAATCTGAAGTCACAAGAGCACATCTGGTGGCAGCTGCAGTTACCTTCCCTTTCCTTGCCACCCTTCTGTTCCATGTCACCCCACACTACAACCACACAGCATTTTGCGCTGAATGTGACAACCCAAATGGAGATCCAAGTGGACAAATAAAAAATTCACTGAACTCATCCAATTGTACTGGCACAGCACACAGTGGAAACAAGTGTTGAGAGGGAAGTGCAGTAGAGGTTGTTTACTACTTACTAAACACATGAAGACAACAACCTTCAGAGAGTTAGGCAAAATCACAGCAGCACCTTGAATTGTTACCTGGCATACTACTACCCCATAAAGAATGTAAAAGCTCCAGGACCACCTTAAACAAGTTAAGCTGCTGAATGTGAAAGAACACCTAGGAGATGACACACAGTTCAAAAAGTTGTTTTCAAATTTCAAAAGGTATAACAAATAATATGTTTGCTTACGATCATTGCCTGATTTGCCTTTTCCACAATTAGCACTGTCACCACATACTTATAACGGTCATAGTCCAATTCCTTCACAGCCTTTAGTATTTCTTCTGAGATTGAAGCACACAAGAAGGGACTAGAAGCTCCATCATACTTGGTTTCTTGTAGTTTATTCTATCAAAAACAATTTTGAAAGGTCTTAAGTTTTCATCTTAGTAGTCTTTTACAAAAAAAAACCCTTTACAGTCATTTTCATTACAAGAACATGAGAAGAAATAATGAGTAGAATAGTCAATACAGATGATGATCTCAAACAGCAAAGGCTACACTACTTTAAAATATTTTATCTGGGTTTTTTTAAACAGATAATAATCAGGAGTGTATTCTTCTCCATCATCTGGGCTCAGTTCACTGGAAAATAGTGCTACCAATACCTGTTCCAAATATCCAAGATATGTCTTCCAGATAGCAGAATTAAAAAAGATATGCTTATAATTGTTCAAAGTACCATGAACAGCCTTGGATTATCTCAACAGTTTGTTCTCTTTCATTTTTGCCTAATTTGTGTATATAGCAGTCTGACTGTCAAGGACACCAAGTTATTTTACGCAGGTCATGTGATATTAGCAGATAGAAATACACAAATAATAGATATACACAAATCTGATGTCATGATCTTTCACAGGGTATTTTGCAAATTATAGTCCTTTGAACTGTGCCGTAGCTTAATTTGGTTTTAAAAAATGCAAGAGTTTATGAAGCTTCAGCTCCACCTAAACAGCACATGCTCAGCATTGACCTTGCAGAGGCCCTTCTGCACTTTGCAAAACAGAGTATATTCACATTATGCTCATGTGCCAAAGCTCAAAGACTGCAGAGATTTATGCATATGTTTAACTTTATGCAATTTACACTGTTCCATAAATACTTCTGCAAGGCAAGCTACTTTTGCAATGAGACAATTCATTTAAAAAATGCTATACCATTAGTATTGCTTGAGCTTTGTCTCTTACTAAACGGTTCTGAATTTCAGAACGTGGCTCCAGCCTGTAAGTGTTGCGGCATTTGGGCTTTCCCTGGTCTGCTGGGGCCGTGCCCGAAGCGTCGTATGCTTGTGTCTTTTTTCCTTTTGACTGTACAAAACAATAAAAAGAAAGTCCACATCATATATCAGTATTTTAGAATTTAACAGACTCTAAATAATACTTTATCTTTTACAATTAAGAGAAAAAAAACCCCCAACAATTAGTCTAGGAATATGTTAACAAAAACTAGAAACTGGTTATCATCTTCTGGCTGTTTTAACACTACTGTTTCGCCTAAAGAAAAGAGAAGTGGCTGATTTCCACTCAATTTTAACTTATTTTCCAGCAAAATCACACTGAACTTTGCATTTAAACTCAGCCAATCTGACACACCATATAGGCACCCTGAATCCACTCCCTTTTCCAAGTAAAAGTACACCGATATTAACATACTAATCCAAGACTGCTAGCCACAAGTTCAAGCTTTTCATTCAAACAGCCTACACAACACCCAAAATACAGACTTGATTCCTTTACGACTTCATTTTACTTGTCCTTATTCCTTGCTACTCAGCAAGTAGCTTATGCATTGATGATTTAATTTGCTCATTAAAAAAATAAAAATAAAAAAAAAGGAAAAAAAGTAAGCTCCAGTCTGCAAAGCTTTGTAATTTTGCTTGGAACTTAAAACTAGATCTCTGAAGATCACGTTTTCTCCCCATCTAGCTGTGTACTCCATCTCTTCAACACACATAACAAAACTTGTCCCTCCATGAATTCAAGAAGCAAGTCTGATGTTGCAGAAAAAAAGTCACCTGCTGTCCACCGCAGTGGCTTAAAATACAACTGTAAAATAGTAGCAAAGACAGCGACAGAAAAGCACAAGGAACCAAAGACATCATAACAAATGCTACAGGCAATGGTCTTCCGTACCAGCTACTTCCTAACAAACCACTTCCAAGTTTCACTAACTCTTCAATCTCTGCTCCACTTCCTGACTACTGCTGGAACTTAACATGAGAGAAAATCATCAGTTCTTTTCCAGGAGAGCAGAAAAGAGCTTGAAGGTGAAATAACTTCACAACGCGAGGCTTATACGAAGAAGTAGAGAAAAAAGTCACTTATGGATAATTATGAAAGTCTAATGAGAATTATTTAAAAAGATGCGCTACTCAGGGGCTCACAAATCTTTCCATCTGAGGAGTTTTAAGAATCATGGAAGAAATGCAGTTTCTTCTCTATGAAATCGCACATTAGTTCTGTCAACAACTGTGGACATAGCCTAAAAGTGTCCTCTAGTTCCTCAAAAGCAGTGATGTTGGAAGCCTTAGTGCAAATTGCCTGCTGGTGTTTGTTGAACTCTGAATAGCAGTCTAAAAGTGCAAGGAGCCTGTGGACACTCACTATCTACTAACTGCAAACTCTGATCTCAGAAGACTACAGCCCTGACATGCTTATCACAGGTCACCTAACAGAAGAAAAACCACCTCAAGTCTTGCAGCTGAGCCCTTCAAATGAGCATCCCCATCCACGTCAGTAGAAATGAACCTGTGAAAAAGGGCTCATTCAAAACAATCGTTCTTGGCTGACGTGGTTCAGCTTGAGCCACACCACCTTCAACCTCTTTCATTACTGATGGAAGAAAATTCATGTCTATAGCACATAACTTCTAACAATGGTGATGCTTAAAAGTCTACCTGCTATTGTTAGTGACACGAGTTTTCATAATCATTTGCACAAAATCATTGCATTTACTAATGAGGCAACCAAAAACCTTATTGATTTCTCTTATGGACACAGCTAGTAAATAAACCTACTTTTGTATATCATTGTATAAAATACACAGTAAAACTCCAAGTTATAGCACAATGTTGCAATTACATTTCCATAAAGTATTTGCACCCTCTGTGAAAAAAACTCTCAAAAGTTCAAGAACTGACTGCATTTGAGCACTTGACCAAAAAACACCTGTTCTTATGCTGCTCAACTTGAGTACATTGGCTTAACTTTGGGCATATGGAAGGAAGTATGCTAAGAGAAAAAAAAAAAAAACTTTTGCTATTTAAATGAAATGCTGTTTGTTAGTAAGTCCATTTAAACAACCAATAGTTGTAGTTGTTAAAAAAAAAAAAAACAAAAACAACAAAAAAAAAAAAAACCAACAAAACAAACAAACAAAAAAAAGCCAACACAAAAACCAGTTCTTGTTTATTCCTTCATAAGAGGGCACAGCACCTAGTTCAGAGCAGCACTCCGAGCTGGGAAGACTGCCCCAGCAAAGGAAGGACGCCCTTCTCTGCCACGGGAGCAGCTCCGCTGCAGGCCACGAGCGGACAAGACACCTCCACAAGCAGAAAGAGCACGAGCGATCCCGAACCGGGCTCCAACCAAGAGGGAACAGCATTCCTGACACCAATTTTCACGAGAGCACACGCACCTTTTAACCCACGTTCTCCCCGTACTGTACTGTCCTTCCTAAGGACANGGGGACAGCCCTGCCCTGCTTCTGCCAGTGCCAGCCCGGGCCTTGGCGACCCGCTGTCCCTGGAGAGGTCAGCGCCGTGCCCCGTGCTGGCCCGATTTACATAAGCAATGATAATAAAGGGTGGCAGCGGTAGTGCAGGTTTTGCTCCGGCCTTCTGTCTCTGACAGTGAAACGGCGAACGGGAAGGGGAAGGAACACAAATTAAGACGGACTGAATGATATGTCTTAGGAACACTGTAGATTTTAAAATTTCTTTAAGTAGCAGGTAGGTACTCCAGATGGCAGCTCATGGCGGCTTCCGATGGGAACTGTTACCCTTGCTCAGTGCTGGTAACTGTATAAATATTTACTCTCTCCTTGAAGCCATGAATCAGAAATTACATATGTGAGGGTCAATTCTGCCACCTAATTGAAGAGGAAAAATGTTTCTAATTTAACTTTAATGGCATATTTTTCATTATTATTTGTTGTGGTGCTTCATTTTCAAACAATTTCTTGTCTGTCTGATTAATGAAAAATAATGACTTTTTTTTTAACTAAATCAGAAGCATTTTCAGCCTTGTTAAAATGGGCAGTTTTATCTGTGCAATTTTTTTTTTCACAGATTTTGCTTCTGAATCAGTCCATCTTTCTGTTTAGACTAATGTGGAGATAGCGTGAATGCTTAAATTGCACTAACATTGCTACAGAATCCACATGTTCTTCCCCTGCCTCCCTCCAAGGATTTTAGTGGTTGTAAGGACTGATGGTCTTGGCTTACATGAAGTAGCACCAGTTTCTCTGCAAGCTCAGAGATTAGGCAGAACATTAATGTATAATCTGGGATATTTTGCTTCAGTCTATNCCCGCTCCCGCTCCCGGGGGTGCCCCAGCCCCGCCAGCTCAGCCCTCCCGGAGCCTCCCCTCGCCCTGGCGGCCGCTCACTGTGTCTTTATCGAGGGCGCCCTGGCGCTTCTTCCCTCCCTCCGCTTGCTTCTCCATGGCCGTGGCGGCGGTCCCGCTCGGCGGCCTGCGGCGGCCCGGGCCCNTTATTATTTGTTGTGGTGCTTCATTTTCAAACAATTTCTTGTCTGTCTGATTAATGAAAAATAATGACTTTTTTTTTAACTAAATCAGAAGCATTTTCAGCCTTGTTAAAATGGGCAGTTTTATCTGTGCAATTTTTTTTTTCACAGATTTTGCTTCTGAATCAGTCCATCTTTCTGTTTAGACTAATGTGGAGATAGCGTGAATGCTTAAATTGCACTAACATTGCTACAGAATCCACATGTTCTTCCCCTGCCTCCCTCCAAGGATTTTAGTGGTTGTAAGGACTGATGGTCTTGGCTTACATGAAGTAGCACCAGTTTCTCTGCAAGCTCAGAGATTAGGCAGAACATTAATGTATAATCTGGGATATTTTGCTTCAGTCTATCTTGTCATGATTTCAGTAGATGTAACCATTCTGAAATATGCCCTTCTGGCCTTGTGAAAATAGGGCAATGCTTTCCCTCAGTTTTCTGAAGGTGATTCTGGTTGAGAGTTCCTATCACATGCATGGATGAAACTTGCATTGCAAACCCTAACAGCTTGTTTACAGACACCTTATTACTACTGTCTGTGTAGCTGTGCTTATGGGTCTGTTTTAATAATTTTCTTTTTTCTCCTGTGCTTTCCTGATTAAAGGATTCTTTCTCTGTGTGTGTGCTTGTTCCAGATGGTGTTACCTGACTCGATCACTACTTGTCTTTCTCAACCTGTGCATTATGCGATTTGCAGACTTGGATTTGAGAAGAAAGACACCTATGATATTAATAATATTTTATCTGGAAACGGTGAAGTATGTTGGCAAGCTGTCACAGAGCATGTGTGTTACTTTGAATCAGGTTGGTGTCTGCCTACGGTAGTAGTGATACATTTAAGAGCGATGCAGCATTTCAGTGCAATCCTCGATGAATTGTAACACTTTGTTACAGGACAGCATTAGCTCTGCTGCAGATGAGAGTATGTAGAGTTCATATCTACAAAGAGCTTTACATTTTTCATCTGCATTTGGTATTTGGCTTTTACTGGCTCCTATGGTTTGTGTAATCTGTGCTAAGTAGCTCCTACTTTGCCTTCATCTTGGTTCCCAGCTTAATGGGCCTGTAGCATAAGGGGTTCAGGTTTGCTTCTCTCTGACCCCATAATTGCCTTGTTCTGTGTTCTGTATATTCCTTTTGTAGTAAATTTAAAGGCCTGGGGCCATCAATATTCCTACTGTTGCTTCCGTTTGTGTTTCCCAACTTTAGCTTGTACAGAAGTATTGTCTTGTTTCCCTTCTGTGCAGATAGTTTGTAGTTGTTTTTTAACCAAAACAAAGTATTTATGTCCTGATGAACTCATTGAATTTTAATTTGCCAAATTGCATCATGCAAGCTCTGTTATTAATTTCCAGAGGTGGTAAAATATCTTTCAGTAAACCAGAAGAATTTGTTTTCCTATAAAAAGTGTCCCACAAAAAAGAAGCAGTGATACCACTCTGTAAGACACCACCTGTGCTCTTTAAAGGCCGTAAGTGGTACAATTTGACACCTGCTGAGCCTTTGATATGTGGAATTTCTGTAGAAATTCTAGTAGGTTCTTCGAATTTTGACAAAAGCAGAACATAATGATCCTATTTACTTCCATGTTTTCTTGTGTTAAGCTTTTGCTGGGGTGGAAACTTTTGTTTGTTTTTTGTTTTATTCAGAAAAGGTGCTTGATCTTACCTGGTTTTGCATTGCACTTTTAGTTTTCAATACCTTTTCTGTGTGGTGTTTTGGATAGTAAATTATATTGTATTGGTTGTGCTAAAATAATCTGGATAAAATTGTTTTTGCTAAATATGTACACAAACCATATCAGATTTTATCCCTTGTGAGTTTTAAAATATTGTGCCTTTGGGAAGGTTGGTACCCTAATCACCTTCTGTTTTTCAATTTAAGATCAAAGCATGGATTATATCAAAAGCATACGATCGTTAGGACCTGTATCTGAATCTGTTAATTTGTACCTCAAATCTCTGACCAAGGAGCAATTTGTAATTCAGTATGCATCGTGGTTCCACTGGACAAACTGCACAGAGGTATGGAAATTTCTCTTAAAAGTTTGTATTTTGGCACGTGAACCCTTTGTGGAAGTTTAATATGAGAACACAGAAGAGATATCCGTGAACCAAAATGCTTAGAATTTGTAATTAATTGCCCTTCTCTGATGGATGGTTGCTTGTAATTTTTCTGGCTTTGTAATTAGATTTTGTATTAGGCAACATGAGCTTTGGGCCTGTTCTAGCATTAGTTTGTAGGATTTTGTTTTTCTAATAATCTGTGTCTAATATCAAGTTTTACCTTGTAGAGTTATTATGGATAATTTTAAAGATGTAAGGCACTAGATATCAAGAGGTACTCTAGGGAAATTCATTCCAGGCATCTCCTTTTTTTCTCCTTGGCATGGTTTTCTTTCTACATTTGCATAGCAACTATCACGGAGGAATATTTAGGTTTCTTTGTACCTTTGACAATGTGATCTTTCCTTCTGAATATTGAACACAACATTCTTCCTCTCCCCCATCATACAGGTATTTCTTGCAGTGTTTGATGTTTTACAACATACACAAGCTACAGAAGTTGCTCTTGGCTTAATGAAACTAACATCATGCTTGGAGCGAGCCTTGGGTGATGTAAGTGCCAGGATGTGGAATCTATCACAGATTTGGCTTTGTAAGATGGAAATGAGCTCTTGGGTTTAACTGCACATTGAAAATTTGAGATTACCCTGTAGTAGTGTAATAGCCCACATGCATTTTGACTTGCACAGAGGTTGTTCTTTTCTGGATTCAGTTGTGCTAGTGGAAATGTATGTGGGGCTCCTTCACCAGTGCTTGTAGAGTTGCTTTTGCAAGTGCTCTTACTAACCAATTTAACTAGGAAAGAGAACTGAGTTTGATTAATCAGTGTACATATAGTAGGTCTTTGTTAGTTTGATTTAAATAACTGAAGTGGGGCAGCATAGCTTCCACAGAAGATCTGATGGTGTATTACCTTCTGTGAGGAGTGGCACACAGCTGGATAATGGGCTGCTGGGTAACTTTCTTCCTAGGGAGAAAGGAGAAACAGCAACTTAAACAGTTTTTGCTGCTGGCCAAATAAGTTAAAATTGTTAGTTGTTCAATATCTATGAGGAGCTCTGGAGAAGGAAATGACAGAGAGAGAGCAATGGGCTAACTCACAAATCAATTTGCCCAAGTGTGGCATGTGGTAAATTTTGCAGTAAAACAAATTAGCAAAGACTGGGAAAAAAAGTGTCAGGGAGAGTACAAAGAATGGAAGGCGTGATAGCAGTTGAAACTCGAGATGCTAGGATTGCCCAACAAGGATAAAATCTAGTTAAAAGAACAGTCTGAATCAGAAAACAAACCACAGGTCTCCAACCTTCACAGTGACAGACCCTATAAATTTCTATGGTAAGAACAAAATACGGTGTCCTTGGTAGAGTTTATTCCCTTAATTACATCTTCTTGTGCTTTATTGGTTTTTGTGGGATTTTTTTGGAAGAGAAAAGCAGTATTTGTACAGACCCTGTGAAAAGCCTAACTATGGTCATGTTAAGTAAAATATCCACTCTTTTCTGATATGTTGTCTAAATTTTAATTCATCATGAAATTACAGAATTTAAAGCCTTTTTAAGATTTTAGTGGGGTTTGTTTGATTAGTGTTTTTACAATAATGAAAATGGTTATTGGGTAAAATAATCAAGGTATATGTTTGAAATACAGGGAAGTAAACTAAATTATTTATTATCTGTTCTGCTCTTTTTTTTTAAAATAGGTATATTTACTTAAGGGTAACGATTGTCCTTTCCTCCTGAGAGACTTGCTTGCATCTGAGCAGCTTGCAGATGTCTTTGGACAAGCTGTAGTAAGTGCATAGTTTTGAAATAAGGAATAACTATGGAGCTGGTTTTCTTCCTACCAAATGGCAGGTTTCCAAGCATAGCCTTTACTTGTAATGACAAAGAGTTTGCAAATCCTGTAGTATATAGGAAAAATATATTGTAGATATATCAGATATATTTTCATTTTATACATGCTACAGTGTGGGGCATATGTGGTAAAAAAATACTGAATATTGTATAGGCAAGCTTGTAAGCTTTTATTTACCTTTCCATGTGAAAGATCTACATATATAAAATTGCACATATCTGGCAAGGTGACGAGCAAGCTGCAGAATTCATCTGCTTCATCTTAAGTTACACTACTTGAAAATACACTTCCTGCACCGACTGTTTCTGATAAGCACCGTTCCCTTTCAAAAGCACTGCAGTAAGATGCTTTATAACTTTTACCATACTAGAATTTTTCAAAATATATGAAACTATTGTGAAAAAAAACCAATAAACCCAGAATTTGGATGACATTTACACCCTTGTGTAAACAGAGTAGGTGGATCTTTCACATACTGTATTAAAAATATGAATTCTTTTTTAATACAAAATATTGGATGTGAACTGTGGAAGGTTGTGTTTTTAGCCATTCTAGTAGTGTCATAAGGATTATTTTTTTCAATTTTGATGGCATGTGGAATATTTAAACTCTTACAATTGAAAAATAAACCAAAGTTTCCTGGTTTTTTTGATAGTAATCTGGGAATACAGCTTTTAATGCAAATTTTATACCTCATGTTAATTTGCATTAAATTATGCTGGATTGATACTAACAAGAAGTAAGAGCTCAACTTGATCTCATTTGTTTGTCTGTCATAACTGTTTGGGATGTCTAATAACTAGTTTTGTTCTTCCCATATTGTATTCTATATTCTGTACAAATAAGCTGAAAGATTTTCTTTCAGAGAACAGTGGGAATTGCAAATACAAGTTTCTGTTACTGTGGATGACAAGCAGTGGCCAGTCATCTTGACAGTAGACATTGTAGTTTCTCAATAACTTCTGAAGTTTTCTGCCAGGGAAAGGTAATAAAAGTAAGAAGGGTAAGAAAGGCAAAAAATAATAGATTTCTTCATGCAGTAATCACTTTGTTTATTAATTAGATGAATGTACTGAGGGTATTCATTGGATCTCCACATGGTCTGAACCTTCGTAATGTTTTATGGCATGGGTTTGCATCACCACAAGAAATTCCTCCCAAGTAAGTTACCTGGAAAAAAAAACCCTCCTTTTCTTACCAGTCAGGTTTGTTAGTTCTTAAAATGTGGTTAGTAAAACTTACTTCTCTTACGGGAAAAAAAATTAATTTCCCTTGCTGCTGCTTCTTTTGGAAATGGATGTCCATTGAATACTTCGGCTGTTACAAAGATGGCCAGTACTGGGTCCAGTGGGTTTTGTACTGTTAGGGAAAACGAGAGAGTTTAACATTTCTTTTAAAGTCCAGACAGTGAGGAATAATTTGGAACAAAAGATGGAGGAATGGGGTAGAAGGATGAGTAACAGCAGCCAATATAGAATACAGTGATGCTTTTTTTCTATTTCTGCTCATTTCTTTTTGTGCTTGTGAATGCAATTACCCCTACTTAGATGGGGAGTGTAGGTTCTGGGTGGTTTTTAAAAGAGAAAAAAACCCCCTTTGTCCCTAACTCACAAATGTTGATTTTTGCAAAAGATTTCTTTGTATAAGCTTTTCTAATATATTATGGTATTCTCCCTAGATACTGTGCTATGCTGCTTTTTTTAACTGCAGGATTGGGTCAGCTGTTACAGACTTATCTTCTGCAAACTAAATGTGTTTTAGTACATCGACCTTATGTGACCTTCATTAGCTTAGAGGAGTTCAATGCATTTCCAGGCAAGTATTTAACCATCAGCAATTTTTTTTATTATCCTGTGTTTGCTGTTCTTTCCTTGTCCAAAAGTGCTGTTGAAAATAATGCATTTTCCAGAATTCCAAGATTAAATCTTAACTAAGGTACCTGTATACAGTCATTGGATGAACCAATCATGTTTGTAGAGTAACTTCTTAATATGTAGGCAGTTCACTGACTATTGAGTAAAAAACTACATATTGAAACATGAAATATGGCTGCATTTAAAAGCATGTATGTTACATTTTTTTGATTATGAGAGTTAAATTCACGTAACAGTCATCTAGTTTGCCTTTATGAAATCTAACTCTTCAGAATCAAAGAGTTCCAGCTGCAGGGGTCCCAGCAGGAGTGCTCTGAGTCTTACAGGGAAGGTAGTGTTGAAACAGAGTAAAAGATAGTGACACATCTTCACTACACTACTGCTTTTCTCAGGGAAGGATTTGAAGTGTCAGATTAAAACCTTCTCCCTGTCCACAGACCCTGTTTGGTTTATTCCTACTATTTTAAGGCAGTAACAGCATATAAGGAATTTTGGTATCAATGGTGATCATGGGCAATTTGTGCTACATAATCAGTGGAACATCTGTCCAAGAAATTGAGACAGGGCTTTAGGGAACCAAATCAAGCTGATACCATTCCAATAATTAAGTAGCATCAATTGTGTAGCTGTTGATTGGCTTTGAAAAAACACCTCCTGCAATCAAGTTACACTTATGGTTTTAAGCTTTCTCTTGGATAAGATATTTATAATGTGAATTTATAAGTATGGGTTTCCTTACATGGTAGCATTGAAGTTTGAAGTGTTAATTTATTATGTTATATTTTCAACACAGAAAACTGATAAAATAGCAACAACATGCTCATGTTCAACTGTTCATCACAACATACTGATTCTGTCTGAATAGGAAATATTCATTTATATCATACTTTTTAAAAGTATTTGGAGTATGTAGAAAACAACTCAACAGAAGCTGAGTCCAGGTGCTATGTAGCCTTTCAATACAAAGCAAATGTGATTTTTTTAAACTGGTTTTACTCTGTAGTTTTATATTATTACCACAATGAAATCTTACATATTTAAATTCTTATCTTAAATATGGCTACTGTTGTGCTTGCATAGTTAAAATAAATTGGATAACTTTTAAAGCTCCCTTTACAAATGTTGAAATAATACCATATTTTCAGTGAAATATTTAAAATTCATTAGTAAAGTGTAGATTATATGTAATTTTTCAATATTATTTTTTATCTTGCAGATCTTAATAATGAAATACTTTCTGTAGCTGAAGAACTTGTAAAACTGTCCAGTTTTGTATTAAAAACAATGTTACCATTTTGGATTGCTGCTTTAACAGCTTTCAAGCAAAGTAGGTAAGATTTTTTTAAATTATCTTTAATGGAATCTAAATATAATATATTCTGCATTTTTATATCTGCATTTGTAGATTCCAAGCCTTCTTACTAAATGACTTCACAGCAAATAGTTAGGCTTTGTTATGGTGATCTTTTGGAAAGTTTGTTGAGTTATGGCTTTGTTTTTTACCAGCTAAGGTTATAAACTATATTTTGAAGCTTAAAAAGAGCTGTTGGAGATATAGCAAAAAAGGAGAGGTTTACAAAGCAAGTGGAAATAAATCTTCATGTTTTAAACCACACATATTTTGAATTATTTTAGAAGTGTATTGTTTTGTTTCCCTCTCCTGTGCTCCATCTTTTTGTGAGTTATTCTCATCTCTGAGCTTGAACACAGTGGTCAGTCTCTGTTTGGCACAGGTAGTCATTGTTTGTTTACAAAGTGCATTACAAAGGAATTTTGTCAGGGTTGTTTGGTCTGAGACGGTAACTCTGAAATTATTTATATTTATAAGGAACAAAAAAACCCTTTGGATATCTCTGTTACTTTTTCAGGTATGCTGACAGTGTAATTCTCTTACTTCCTCAGCTGGAAGTTGGCCTTAGATTGCTCTTCACTACAACTAATAAATGTCCAAATCGATTGCTAACAGCAGAGGTAAACTTTTGTCTAAAGTCCATTATGATTTAGGGCTCCCAGTATTTGCAAAACAGTTATTCTAGAAGCATAGTTTCTATAACCATTTACAGATTTACCCCACAAAATTTCAGTCAATTTTGGAACATTATTTGCAAATCTCCAATTGAGATTCATGAATGCCTTTAATTTTTTTTTTTTTGTCTGCCTCTAAAAGGGACTGAAAAAGTAGTGGAAGATTAGTGCTCAGAAACAATAGTTTAGGGTGAAAAGCAGGCCATGATATATTTGTTTTAAAAAACTCAGTACAAAATCCCAAAGTCCCTTTTTTTGTGCATAAGGGGTCTTTTTTGCTATTCATGCACATCTGGTATCTCATGCAAATGAATAAATCAAAGTTTGACATACATGTCTAACTGATTTTGTTTGAAAATCAATTAATATTATTTATCTTTTGTTCTAGTCTTCTGCTCTCTACACCACTTTTGATGAGGTACTGTGATTTTTTTAAAATACGTATCAATGTCAGAATTTAAGCCATGCATGTTTCCCATTTCTAGTGTTAAGAATGCACTTTCTTTTGTTGAATATGACATTATTTCTAACTTTTTTCCAAATAAAAGATGATGGACAGTAAACACTTTAAATTTGGAATGCTCCAGAAAATATCAAAATTAATACAAATTGAAATGAACAGACTATTTTTTCTAAATGTTTTTTTCTTGAAATTCACGACTTCACAGAAACAAACATTCTGCCATTTTTTCTAGATTCAGTTATTCAAAATAAATACAAATAAATATTGCAAGCATAAATCCCCAGTTTACAGGTTGATTTGATTATTTCAAGTGGTTTATCAGTAATAATTAGGTATCTTGATTCTTGAGTGGCAGAAGTAATCACATCAGATTAGGAAAACTACTTTTGTTGGTGTTTCTTCTTTGATTATACAGTCTTCAATAATTTAATAAGTTTCTATTCAAATTACTTTTTTTTCTAGATGCTAGCAAAGCATTTGGATAATGAAGAAGTCAACCAGCTACCTGTAGTTCTTGAGGAGCCTGCCATGGTAAGTGTTTTGAAAGCTTTTCTGGGGTTTTGCTGTTGTTGATTTTTGTTTGTTTGTTTCACTTAGTAATAATCTTTATTATATGCCTAATATTAATTTATTTCATATAGCTTATGTCCAGCAGCTTAGAACCAGAAACTTGTTAGCATTTTTTATTGTGAAGGATACAAAGTCATACCTGGCAATCTATATTGCATTAGGGTATAGGACTGGCTTTCTTTCTAAAATATGTGTCTCAGAGATATTTGTCTTTAAATTTCTGAAGTTCAGCTGAATAGAGCAAAAGAAGAATTAATGCCTCATACAGGGAAATTTCAAAACTTATTTCTGATTGCTTGTGGGACATGCCTTACACTGTCTGGGCAGATTGCACAAAAATGTGGCTCAAACCTACCAGAGCACATTCTGCATCTCACTACCCAAACAGATTGTGAACAGAAAAACCAGGGGTGTTGAGTTTAGAGGTTTTTTGAGAGTGTAGGGGAGATCTGAAGTTACTGTCCTGTTGCCAGAGGCAGTGGGGCTGTGAAGGGCCTGGGACACAAAGCGGAAGGAAATCTGTTGTTAGCAGTCACAGTACAGAATGCATGTTACAAGCATAGTTTGCACTGGATTTTTTCTGAACACCTGAATGCTCCTATACTGTAGGCATGATTGCATATTTGTCTTTCAGAGATCCTTTATACACTGATATACTCAGTTCTGTGTGAGTACACATAGAATAGAATTTTGTATAGTTGATGTATGTTTCCACAGGACTTCCTTTGGGATTTCTTGAACCACCAGGAGGGCCCACGTATAAGAGATCGTTTAAGCCATGGAGAGATCAATCTAGAAACATTTCCCAGAGAAGTAGCTAATCAGATAGTTGGATTTGCCATTACTATTCTCTGCAGATTCTCAGATGAGGATATGTTTTCTCCTAAGGTAGGGAGCAATATTTTGTTCTCAGAAGATTTTTTTCAGTCCTTTTGGATACCAAATATGATTTTAGAGAGTTTTATGACTGAATCTTTCTTGACAACTGCTTTTTGTACAAATTAAATATTCCTCCAAGTAAAAAATTGTGAAAGGATGTTTTTGCCTAGTTTTATAATGAAATAAGTACAGAAAATATTCCAAAATGTTACCCTTTCTTGCTGTACCTTAATTTATTGGCTTAACCAGTCCTTATTCACAAGGTAGATCCATAAAAATTATGATTCCCCTTAACTTTGTCAAATTGTATAGATGAACTAGCCTGTTTATCTGCAGAATTATCTGAAAGATATGTAGAACATCTTGGCTCACCCACTGAGGTATGTACTGTGTAGTTATTGAGATTTTCTTTTCCTGAGACACTGTAAATAACAATGCCTTGGTAATGGGAGAGTTATTTGTATCCATGCTTATATTATGAATTTCTAAACACTTTTTGCCTAGCAATATGTTTCTCAACATTAGCAATTATTGTGCTTGCTCTCCCCAGTTTCCTGTTTATATTTGAGATTACTTCTTTCAATATCACACTGCAACCTGTGAGATAAATCTTCTATTTATTAGTTGCAGCTCTGTGTTTTAGTTTCTCAAGATGTATTGTATGCTGCTGCATTAAGAGAATACTTGGTTGCTTTTATTTCAGCTGCTGTCAGGTTTCATAGTTAAAATATGTGAAATTAAGCTTTAACCACTCACTGTGCTGATTACTTCTTTCAGCCCTTAGACATTTGGAAGTGTTTATTGATGTCAGTGCTATAGGTGGCATGCCTAAAATGAAGCATAAGTCTAGGTCTGCATATGATTAGGACAGCTTAGAGAAACTGTTGTGTATTGTCTGTGATTTTGTAAATCAGGAACACATGGTCATAAAACCACTGATGAGCTGTGCAAGTTGCTACCAATCTCGTTTTCATCCAATTTCCCGACTCAAGAAACAGGTAGGTACTTCCATCTCTGATAGCATTGTGGTCTTTAAAGTTGTGAATCCTCAAAATTCTTTTCTTCATGCTTTGATTTTCCTAAAAAAAAAAAAAGTTCAAATCTTGCATATTTTTAATTTTTTTTTTTGTTTATTTTTCAGAAGTTAAAGGAAATCACAGTTACTAAAATGAAATAATTATGCACACTCCTGTTAATGCAACTGATACTGTATTTGTGCTCTAGATCACTAAATAGCTTTGTTATTACTTAAGTGTTTGCTGTTCTGTAGTTTTCTTAATCTCCTTTTGCTTTCTTATGTCAGAAACACTGCTAGGTCCTGTCTCCTTGGATTAGCTTATTACTAAGTTTTTTACTGTATGAAGGCCAGCTGATGAAGATTCTGTCATGGTAGCAAAATCTTTTTTCCAGTGTCATGGTAGTTGTCTGCCAATCAGTTTAATGAACTGCTTGAGGATGTTCTTCTGTTGATTTGAGATTGCAGTAGATATACTTAGTTGTTTTACTTTTCAACAGCATTCAAACAGTGTGCTACAAAAGTCATGTTAGTTAATATTTTATATTAAAAAAACCCCACAGAATACTGAATTAGTTCATTCAGATAATGTTTTAGCATGGAAGTGTACATCAAGACTTTTTGTCCTGATCTAAACCTTAACAAATGAAGCTGGCTTGCACAGTTATGACTAGTGAACAAATCACTTACTGCCTGTTGCAGTTTTCTTCTAAATGGGCCACTAAGAAAATCATGTCAAAGTCTATACTTTACAAAACATTTTTCATTGTATGTTTTTGAGGTGCTGGAATGTATGAAGAGCATCCACTTATGGCCTGACTTGCCAACAGTGCCTGAGGAACAAGTACAAACGATTAAAGGGTATGTAGGTGCTGCATAAGATCACCAGACACAAAACAGCACATAGTTCATTATTCTGAAAAGGACTTGGTGGGAAACTTTATGTGAGATATTAGTTAGAAAAAGAATGTAGCATTCTACTGTTATCTGAAAAGGAGGAAATAATTATTAATATCACTGGAGGAAATTGTACTTGTTTAGAGCTGAGAGAAGAAAATTTAAATTTAATGCATCTATTCAGTATACTGCAGGATTTTTATGAATGAATAGAGGATTAAGAGGGGTTCTGAAGATTGCTGACAGTGAGAAAAGGTTGTTTTAGTTGGAGAAAGAAAATCGTGCTTATAAGGTAGAGGGGAAAGAAATTAGTATTAGAGTGTAAGTGTGGACACTGAAGAATACACTGCTATCCAAAAAGCTTGCTTCTTGATCTATGCCATTTAAGAAATAATGAGTACTACACAGTTTTATACTCTCAAATCCTACCTTTTTTTCTTTTGCTTTTAAGGTTGGAAGGAAATGCTGAAGCTAATACTTTAATTTTGATGATATCTGAAATTATATCTCAGCTGCAGTATGATATGCCCGAGAATTGCTGCAATTCAGATGATCCAATCAACAGTATCTTAACAGAGAGGTGAGTTCAATGCCCTCCTGGTTCCCACTGTCAGCTTCTACTTGCAGCCCAGCATAAGGACTCTCAAACCTAAGTTATGCTGTCCCTGTTTTCAGAGCAATGCTTGAAATGCACTTTTCTAGTGTTGCTTCTGATTTAATCTGAAAATTTTAGGGCTGCAGCTGAACATCACCTTCAAAATGAGGATGAGACATTGTAGATTTTGTAATTACAGTAGAGATTTTACTTGGAAATTAGCCTAAAAAAATAACCTTTATTTTTTTCCATATGACAAAAGCAAAATGTTTTAAGTACTTGTGTATTTACTAGATTGGACTGGGTTTAGTGTAATTTGTGATAAAACTGCATCAGGAATTAATTTCAATGGGCTTGGTGTCCCAGCTGTGTGTGGTGTTCAAAATGGCACTGTGCCACTATGTATTCATATTCTTCATGCTTTAAGATCAAGATTCAGAAAGCGAAAATATCTCGTTATACTTGGTGTCAGAGTTGGAGGTATGTTAATTCCAATTATGTCCAACTTGGAATAATGATCAAAATAATTTGACTTTTAATTGCCACTCTTAGAGCAGCCTTAAGAATCCCATGAACATGTTGGAACAAACCAGCCCTAATCAAACCCATTAGACATAGAACAAAGAGGATTTTACCTGTTGCTTTACTTATGTGACATGTGGGTCTTCTGCTTCCTACCCACCAATCTGCAAATTTATCATTTGGAAGAAAGAAGCCTAATTATTGATGTGTTAAAGCTTATTTTTATAGTTTTCTGCCTTTGTCACTTAAAGTCATTAATGTTTTGTTATCTCAGAGATAAACTGAGCATGAGGAAGATTAAGAAACACTTCTATAAGAATAGAGTGTTTAAAGTGATGTGTGACACATTATTGTAGCAGATATGACAGCAGGAAGATATTTGTGTGCTTTAACAAAGCATGATCTGCTGTGGTGTTGATTAAAAAAATGGCCTCATCACCTGCATCTTACGCAGTGTTAAGTCTGCTTCTTGTTCTGCCCAGAAGAAAGACCACACACTAGTGGGAGTACTAATTAATAGCATTTGTTTCAGTGAGTTTTATTATGGTGGATGCTAATTCATTGTGAGTTGAGCTATGGTGGGAGGCTTCAACCACAGCCCTGCTGTGATTTGATGTGTTCAGTGTGTCATTTCAGCCAGGCAGTTTTGTTTATTGTGGTTGTGTTTCTTTGATCTGAAATGGGAAACATATTCATCCTAATCAGTTTTGTATTTATATTCAATAAAGTGATAGAAAACACAATCACTACCCCTACTACACAGATCCTTGGTTTTTTTTAGTCATGAGGTAAGGGCAGTTTGTTTCCAGGTTTTCTGAATTAAAACAATATGAGTTAAACCACACTTAATATGAAATGTATCCTATGTTTAATCCAGCTAACAAAAGACTGACGTTAAAAATCCCTTCCTTTTGGAGGCTGCTGATGGAACTTTGTGATACACGCATTTGCACGCTGTATTCCCCACGAGCCGTCCTGGAAGTGGTGGTGGTACTCCGCAAAATGAGCACGCAGTGCCATCAAGTGTCCCAACAGGTTATTGCGGGCGCTGGGCTGAGATACACTCAGTGGGTTAACAGGAGTCTGCGCTCTCGCCAGAGGCACAACTACCGACGGATGCTGAGCAGGTTGGCTGCTGGTTGTGCTTTACTGTGTGGCTGGGCTTATGGGAGAACGGCTGCACGCTGCTGTGGCTGCCTTTCAGTGGATCCTCTTGGAAGTTTAAAGTCAACAGTGTTCACATGTGAACCATTTCAGAGTCAAGTGTCAACCAGATTTCTATTAGGTGGCAATATTGAAATAACAAGAAAATCTCAAATTAGGGAGTAATTTAATGGGCATTGCTAGATTATGTCACTGTAAATTACAAGCTTTTAAATTAAGTATTACTTGAATGTTAGATTGTATTTTTTTAGTTTCTAGCTTTTCCTATGTAGGTGCATAAACGCCATTCAAGTTTTATCTGACTGCAATAGGTTTAACTGATTTTATCTACTTTAGTTTGCTGCTTTTTACCATTACACCTGAGTCAGTGTCTTTATAGATAGAAGAGATATTGTTTAATATTCCATTAGTTTTTTCCTAATCATAATGGCTTTCCACAGTTTTATAAGTATTGTGTTGTTGGCAAAGTTATATTCTAAAAATGTTAACCATATTATTTAAGGAATATATCTTAAACTGACAACTGGTGATACACATTTGTGATTTAGTTGAAATGTAGCTTATTATCTATAGATTAATGGGCTTGCAAGTTTTTCTTTGGAACCTTAGACATTTGCCTTCTTTTTACATCTCTTTTTCAGTTTATAGTCTCTGTTTACTTTTCTGGGGTTTGCAGTACTTTTTGCTGAAGGACATTTCATAGTCTTTTTTTTCCCCCAACTTTGCAATATCCAGCAATTTAGGTTGGGTGCAGAAGTATGAAGAGTTTTTTTAAGTATGAAGACTTTTTTCCCTATATTAATGATTTCTTTTTAATTTGGTTTTAGTTTAAGTATTTTTGTTTGTTTGTTTCTAGTATTAAATTTTTGTCTCCAGTGTTGCGGCTCATCTTACTACTGATTACTCTGGAACTAGTCAGTGTTCATTCAGTTTGTAAGAAGAATCCTTCTGATTATCAGCAGTATCTAAAGTGAGTATAAAAATATACTTTATGAAAATAGGAATTGCCCCAGAATTCCTATTTTATCTGTACTGTAGAGATTTTTTGTCTTTATAGTCATAATTTCACCTTGGACAATGTTCACTCAACAGCTAAAATAACTTTGTTGAAATGTAAATAGGGAATATTAATACATAAAAGGTTCATTTAATATCTTGCTGACTTTACTCTTGTGTGTTAATTAACAGCTGGTTGGATATCACATTGTGAAACATTTGACCAAGAAAGCAAAGAAATCCATTTGGGGAAAATCCTGTCACGCATTTGGTCACTGTATTCTTTCTATGGTTGTGTTAATTGCAGTTCTGAAAATCTTGAAATCTTACTGTGAGAGGGAGAGAGTGATTGTTCTCCAAAAGTAGAGGAAACCTAAATATATTGATCATTCAGTCATCTTGAAGGAGATTTGGAAACTCTGAATCAGGCATTGTGATATTCTTTTCCTTTTTTTTTTTTGTTTTTCTTTTTAAATCCTTAGAAGAGTGTTTCTCTAATGTTATTTTTCATAGGTTTTTGAAGTCAGTCTTGCAGTACACTGAGAACCTAGTGACATACACAAGCCCTGAGAAAAACAAGTGGGATGAAACCATGGAACTTACAAAGAAGATTTTGATGAAAATAAGGAAAATCAGTGACAGGAAGTTAATGTTAATGCATGTAGCTATGTGAACTAAAGGGGCTTACAATTGTCTGGACATTGTTATATCTCAATAGTTATGGAGACCTCATATTTGATAAATATAGTTCACATACAAACTTCATAAGTAATTATCAAATTTTGGATGCAAAATTTAGTCTTTTTATCAGAAGGTAGCTGTTGGTACTGGAGATGAAATGATTAAGCTTCCAGAAAATGGATTGTTTGTCAAATCCACTGAAAAATATATACTGTGAACTAAATCAGGATGATACAAGTTCTACTGTAAATATCTTTTGTGTTTTGTACATTGATTTTTAATATTTTTTTTTAGTTTCCCACTGTAATGAAAAAAAAAAAAAAAAAAAAAAAAAAAAAAAAAAAAAAAAAAAAAAAAAAAAAAAAAAAAAAAAAGAAAAACTTGTGAATAAAAGCTCTGGAAATTTTTAAATCCAAAAAGTAGTTTTTTACTTTGAAATACATCAGATATTATGTCAGAGACTGTGTTCAACAGGTTAAGAAATTATGAACTTTCAGTATAAAATAGTGTTCATTGGCATCTATGGTTGTTACTGTTTGTAAACAGTCTGATCTTGCTTCGAACTCTGAGGCAGAGCTGGTAATACAGTAACCAGTTGTTTATATATGAAGATTTAAAGGAGTCAGGGTGGAATAACTTCTGCACAGTATGTGTTTGTTTTGTTTAATTTCATCTGCTCATTCCAATACATATTTAGCTAGTTAATTTCATACAGAATGAATATGAACACGCACATGCTCACAGACACGTATTCACTGTGGTTTAGAAAGTTCTCTTATTGCACACAACATTAATTTGAATACTTTAGTTTTTCAAGTAAATTCTCCCCCTTTTTCATCACCAAAGAGTAGAACTTCAAAGGAATGCATAGGTTGAAGAACAGATTCACAGAAGACCACCAGTTTCTCTCCATTTGCTTTCTCCTATGGAGAGTAAAACCAGAGGGTAATGTCTGGAGAATGTTTGTCTCTACAAAGGATTAAAGATTCAAGTTACATTTTAATAAGCTTCTTTGCAATGTTTCTTGACTGGAAATCACAGCTAGAGAATTACTAGTTTGGTTTATTCAGTGTGGGGGATGGATATAAACTAAGATCATATTGCTTCCTTGATGCTACTCTTGCAATATATCATGTGTGTTTGAAATTTAGCTTTGTCACTTTCCAAAGATTCTTTTGTTGCTATGAAGCTAAATTATGTGAAGAAATTTGAACTAGATAAAATAGATTAAATCTAGAAGTACAGAATAATTAGTCTAATGTAGTGTATAAGCCACAGTCTAAAATTTCAGCTTTTTTCAAAACCTGAGTCAGCAGATCCTAGTTATATTTTTGGAGGCTTATTTTGTACCCATTGACTTTGCTCAGATACATTAATTTCTGCTAAGTGTGTCTTGGTAGTGACATTTATGATAACACTTGCTTTGATGGTGATAAGTATTTTAAGACAAAAATCATTTAATTTTTATATATTCATTGTAGGAAAGATCAAGAAATTAACACACGGTCATGTTTTGAAAGTACGTAAATGGGTGACACACTTTCTCCTTTTGAAAGCTCAATTCATGTACTAAAAAGCACCTTATAGACTACAGAAGTGTATTTTCAACAGCATAAGTTTTCCCTTTGTTGCTGTATTTAAACTTTGGTAAAATGATCTTGCATTCTGTTCACTTCATTTGCTTTTACCTAAGATGGAGCACATTGACAGTTTCTTCTTTCCTGATTAGTGCCACAGATGTGATTTGCTGCTCTAAGTTTGCGGTAAGAAGCATGAAGGATTTCTGGCAATTCTGTCAAAGATGCTTTTTCAGTTTGTTTTCCTACCTCTGAAGCTCTCTGATGGGAACACTGCTACCATCTATTGTTAAACAAATCTGGAACAGGCTGGGACAATCCAGTTATTTATTCTGACTTAATGCTGTCATTTACCAGAAGGGCTTATGCATGCAGGGCTTATGGCTTATGACAGCCCTGCATGTCATTTGCATGCAGGGCTTACGGATTTTTCCTGCTGTTGAAAAGACTTGTGGAATAGAGCTGTAGAATAAGTGTATATCCTACAATACACATTGAAGAACAAATGGCAAGAGATATGGTAGAGGTCATTGGGTTTGTCCTTTATCAGTTACTTACTTTTCCACTTCAGTTACTCATCTTTGCCATCTCTTTAGAATCACTTTTAAGAAATGAGAGTCTAAACTCTGAACATTCAGCATTCCTGAGAGTAAAAGAAGCTTGGAATAAGTATGTATCTAGATACATCTAGAATTGTACCAAAGAATCTTTTCTTCCAGGTGTGGTATTTCATCCACGTATTACTTGGTTCTGATTTAATTGTTGGCCTTGCTCCCTGAGATCTGTTTTTCTTGAGATATTCACTCAGTAAATCTATGTAGACACAGATTTGGAAGCTGCAGCACCCCATGAGAAAAAGTATTGAATTACTTTGTTTACCTGGATAATGCTAATGAGGGAGTGATCATTCTTAAGTCAGTTAGTCCAAGTTCAATTAGCCAGTTTATCACAGAATCACAGACTATACACTAAGTTGGAAAGGAACCACAAGGCTTATCGAGTCCAACCCCTGGCCTTGCATAGAACCATCCCCAAGAGTCACACCCTCTGCCCAAGAGCGTTGTCAAAACACTTCTTGAACTCTGTCAGGCTGCTGCTGTGACCACTTCCCTAGGGAGTCTGTTCCAGTGCCCAAAAACCTTCTGGAGGGAGAACATTTTTCTAATATCCAGCCTAAACCTCTTCTGACATAATTTCAAGTCATTTCAACATTTGTGATTTTTGTTACCTTCTAGGGAGCATCGGGATCAACTAAAAGTTCACTGAGGTGGGCACTGCACAAGTACAATGAAATATCTTTATGGTAGGCATCTGTGTGTGGAAACAAAGCTTGTTCTTTATGTTATTTGAGTGATTCTCTAGTTTGTGCTCTCCTCAGCAGCGATAGGAAGGGTTAGAAACAGAACCATGTGTTCTTACCCAAACATGACACCAGTGACTAAAAGTAATTAAAACCTTTTTGGGGTTGTCATCACTATCACATTATACAGAAACGTTTACGTAAGAGATAGACCAACAAATTTGATTTACTTCGTCTTTTAATACATCCCATCTAGCGGTTTTCAAGCAGCCTGATGGCCTTTCAAGTGAACACATGGTGGCAGTGTTTGGTAATTCAAAATAGCACTCCAGGCTGACATTCACTTTCCTACCTCTTTTCTTAGGATGTGTATAAAAAAAAATCAAGTTTTCTTGTGATTTCATCAGTTTTGTTTAGAAGTGCCTCTAATGTTGTCTTCTGTTCAAACTCGTTTTGTCTTTTGTTTCAGATCACTTTTGGAGAAATTGAAAGCGTCTAAAAATTTTTATTTGCAAACATTTTAATAGTTAAGTAGAGGTGCATCACATTTTCCACACTACTTGCTGAGGACTTTTGGAATTTGTCAGAAGTCCATGACCTGCCCTTTTCCTTATGTAGTTTAAGAGAATGAGTTCTTCGAATTTAATAAATAATTTATTTTAACAAATTACTGTTTTTTACAAAACATGAGTATTGATATTCCTAACAGAAAAAAAATTCAGATTGTCATTTATTAATTAGTATGAGAGCACCAATTTTTTTTCTCAAAAGAAATATATATATTGAACAAAAATAATAATTATCAAGAAATATGTTTATTGAGAAAATTTCACTAAGGTCTCAGCCTCATTGCTGTGGTAATGATTTTTCAGTCTGTTGAAACTGAAATGTGCTATTCATATGCTGCCTGTGAAGAAGAGCTAGTTGAGCACTGCTTGTTGGGTGGCCTTTGAAAACCTTGTCCACAGTAGCAATTTCAAACCATGCAGAGAGGTTGCACTTAGAAAAGATTTTCATTCACATGAAGTGATTTTTGTACACTGTGAAATCTTGTGTAGAAATGTTGGAACATCCCCAGCAGAGCTTGTTTTTGCCTTACACTATATGAGAGCATCTGGTCCATGTGTGGTGTATCACCTTTTTTTCATAAATTGGTCTGCAGATGCAGAGCAGATTCCTGGCTGGTGTAAACTATTCCTGTTCCATCTTCTTTGGGGCAGATCCTTTACTCTGGTAAGGATCTTCCCCACACTGTTTCAGTTTCCCTTGAAAGGGGTTGATTTCTATCTGGACCTCTTTTTCAGGCTTGTGTGTTTTCAGGCTTGTGTAGTTTTAGGGGACTGGAAGAAAGAGCCACATAGTTCAGATAAAATTGCTGTATAGCAAAACCTAATTAATTTAGTGGTTTACATTGCAGGGAAGTGAGGATGATATGTGGGACTTCACAGCTACAAACCAAATACCAGATTCTTTAAATCTTTGTGTTTCAGGAAGAATTTTGCCTAGAGTGAAAATGAGTTTTCTTTTTGAGGCTATTTCAGGGCAGCACTCTAAATTAGATCACCTGACGTTTGCTTTTTAAAAATTTTCAAGGATAAATGGAGATCTCTTATTTAAGAAGTCTTTTAAGCCATATAGATTTTCAGACAGAAATTGAAAGGAAAATGCCTGTTGTTTGTCTTCCCTGGGCCTCAGGCAATAGGATGTAAATATGGGTAGTGAATACTGTGTGAGATCAAACTGGCGTTTTTTCTGAAGGTGAGAATCCAAGACAATATATACAATTAAAGCCAACAGCCCTGCCTACCAAAAGGAGTCCATGCCTTCTGGCATTCTCCACTGAATACCTCCTCTGTTCCTCTCCCATGTATATGCATCTCACAGTTTCTCAAAAAAAAAAAAAAGAAGAAGAAAAAAAAGCGAAGTAGAACCAGCCAGCACCAGTTTGTTTTCCATGTTTTCTTTTCTCTGTAAGGGATTAGTTGTAGTAACAGATTTCATGTGCCAGAAAGTGGGTGAACATTAACTATTTTGTCATGCACTGATCCTTCCCACAGCCCTGCAAAATTTGAAATGCAGGAATGGTTATTCATTAACATTTCTTTGTGTCTACAGGAAGTACATTTACTATGTAAACATGTTTTATATAGAACATACAGCTGTTTTGAACGAGCACTCAATGAAACATAAGAGTACAGTGCCTACACTGCCACTTCAGAAACTCTGAGATACCACAGCATTGTGTTTTGGAAGAGTGAACAAAAAAGGACTTGGTGGAAGTTTCTTAAAAAATCAAAAATATTTGATTTGCGTGATTGTTTTGTATCTAAAATGTATCTGCATACTGAACTATTAATGTGCAACATTTAGAAGTGGAGGGGGGGGGAATGTGTTTCTTTGTGCTGATTTTGGTAGAGATCTCATTAAAGAAAGAACAGTCAAGCACCATAAGACAGTCCATTTTTCATCGACTGTGGAGTATATTGCCACCAGGAAAAAAAAGCTTACAGCATGCAGAAAATTTGCCTAGAAAATCTAGAGGAATCACAGGCTGCTTGTTCTGAGAATGTCAGTCTCAAATCTGTGAGGAATTTTACTAGTAAAGCTACTAAATCCTTGGGTAATAGATGGAATTGTGTCAGATACACCGCTCTGCAAGCAACTCCATGGGCTGCACTTCCCTTTAAGAGCATACTGTGGAATCGGGACGATTTTCTGAAAAGATGAGGACTGACTGTCTCCCAGAAGCAGCAGTGAAACAGGGAGTTCTGGCTGGGCTGCTGCCTCCAGGTGACTGGAGCTGTTTTGGCCCTTCAGAGCTGCAGGAGGGTGCATTTACCAAGGCACTGCTCAAACTGGCTGTACACCACAAACACGGGCTGTACATGCAGGCCCTCCCATGTCAAGGTTACCGTTCCTAAAGGACTCCAGGGCCAAGAAGCAGAGGAGAGGGGTTATGTACAGCAGGCCAAGCCCTTGGACAGCTCTCCCTGGCACACAGGGGCAGATGTTGAGGTGTAAAGTTAGCCAGTGTTTGGACCATGGGCTTCTGGGTTTGTGTTTCACCTTTAGGTGTGAGAATCACAGAATCACTGAGGCTGGAAAAGACCTCTATGATCACTGAGTCCAACCACCAGTCTAACACTACCTCTGTTTCAAAACTAAACCATATCTTCAAGTGCCACATCCACAGGGATGGTGATTCTGTGACTTCCCTGGACAGCCTGTTACAATGCCTGACCACCATTTTGGTGAACAAATTTTTCCTAATATCCAACCTAAACCTTCCCTGGTGCATCTTAAGGCCAATTTCTTCTCGTCCAATCACTTATTACTTGGGAGAGAAGACCCAAGTCCCATCTGAATACAATTTCCTTTCAGGTAGTTGCAGAGAGCAATAAGGTGCCTCCTAATAATCCTTGCTCAGAAAAGCCCAAAATGGAAGAATGGAGTTCTGGTTGTCTGACCAGTCCTACATACACCTTTTATTAAATGTTAAGGAAGGGGAGGGTTTTTGTGGTATTAATGGGACAATAATACTGCCCTTAAACTGGCAGGATAGTACAATGATAGGAGATGACAATTAGATGAGCTCATAAATTTTGAATAATGGCACCTGTGCAAAAGCAGAAGGTTAATTCTACACGGTTGATAAAAAAGAAGTTTTAAAAAAAAAAAAAAAGAAAAAAAAAGCTGCAGTTGACCCTTCAGGATATAATGCACTTGTGTCAACATGGACTCTGCCCAAACATTGTTCTGCTGTGGAAGCAGCTGGATGCCCTGCCCTCTGGTTTATATAGCACCAAAGGGAAGGGGTAGGGAGAGATGAAGTGAGGGAAGAGGGAGGAGAAAAAGAGGCAGGAGGGAAGATAAAGCAAGCCCAGCTCATGTCTTCAACACCATGCTCTGAACTGAAAATGTTCTCCAGCTGACTCTCCCAGCACTCATTTCTGGATATTTAGGAACCTGCATCAGCAGAGTGTCTGCTCAAAGTCACAGGCACTTTTACAAGCAAGACATTTTCCTGCTTCCTTTACAAATATTTTTCTCTGAGAGGGTAGGCAGTGATGGAGAAAGAGGCAGGGAGAGAGTAATAGTTATTTCTGTCTGGCCTCTAATATTCAAGGTCTAATTTATAGTATTCCATGTAGCATGATGGTGTCATTTTAATGGTGTANCAGTTTGTTTTCCATGTTTTCTTTTCTCTGTAAGGGATTAGTTGTAGTAACAGATTTCATGTGCCAGAAAGTGGGTGAACATTAACTATTTTGTCATGCACTGATCCTTCCCACAGCCCTGCAAAATTTGAAATGCAGGAATGGTTATTCATTAACATTTCTTTGTGTCTACAGGAAGTACATTTACTATGTAAACATGTTTTATATAGAACATACAGCTGTTTTGAACGAGCACTCAATGAAACATAAGAGTACAGTGCCTACACTGCCACTTCAGAAACTCTGAGATACCACAGCATTGTGTTTTGGAAGAGTGAACAAAAAAGGACTTGGTGGAAGTTTCTTAAAAAATCAAAAATATTTGATTTGCGTGATTGTTTTGTATCTAAAATGTATCTGCATACTGAACTATTAATGTGCAACATTTAGAAGTGGAGGGGGGGGGAATGTGTTTCTTTGTGCTGATTTTGGTAGAGATCTCATTAAAGAAAGAACAGTCAAGCACCATAAGACAGTCCATTTTTCATCGACTGTGGAGTATATTGCCACCAGGAAAAAAAAGCTTACAGCATGCAGAAAATTTGCCTAGAAAATCTAGAGGAATCACAGGCTGCTTGTTCTGAGAATGTCAGTCTCAAATCTGTGAGGAATTTTACTAGTAAAGCTACTAAATCCTTGGGTAATAGATGGAATTGTGTCAGATACACCGCTCTGCAAGCAACTCCATGGGCTGCACTTCCCTTTAAGAGCATACTGTGGAATCGGGACGATTTTCTGAAAAGATGAGGACTGACTGTCTCCCAGAAGCAGCAGTGAAACAGGGAGTTCTGGCTGGGCTGCTGCCTCCAGGTGACTGGAGCTGTTTTGGCCCTTCAGAGCTGCAGGAGGGTGCATTTACCAAGGCACTGCTCAAACTGGCTGTACACCACAAACACGGGCTGTACATGCAGGCCCTCCCATGTCAAGGTTACCGTTCCTAAAGGACTCCAGGGCCAAGAAGCAGAGGAGAGGGGTTATGTACAGCAGGCCAAGCCCTTGGACAGCTCTCCCTGGCACACAGGGGCAGATGTTGAGGTGTAAAGTTAGCCAGTGTTTGGACCATGGGCTTCTGGGTTTGTGTTTCACCTTTAGGTGTGAGAATCACAGAATCACTGAGGCTGGAAAAGACCTCTATGATCACTGAGTCCAACCACCAGTCTAACACTACCTCTGTTTCAAAACTAAACCATATCTTCAAGTGCCACATCCACAGGGATGGTGATTCTGTGACTTCCCTGGACAGCCTGTTACAATGCCTGACCACCATTTTGGTGAACAAATTTTTCCTAATATCCAACCTAAACCTTCCCTGGTGCATCTTAAGGCCAATTTCTTCTCGTCCAATCACTTATTACTTGGGAGAGAAGACCCAAGTCCCATCTGAATACAATTTCCTTTCAGGTAGTTGCAGAGAGCAATAAGGTGCCTCCTAATAATCCTTGCTNTAATTCTACGCGGTTGAAAAAAAAGAAGTTTTAAAAAAAAAAAAAAAAGGAAAAAAAAAGCTGCAGTTGACCCTTCAGGATATAATGCACTTGTGTCAACATGGACTCTGCCCAAACATTGTTCTGCTGTGGAAGCAGCTGGATGCCCTGCCCTCTGGTTTATATAGCACCAAAGGGAAGGGGTAGGGAGAGATGAAGTGAGGGAAGAGGGAGGAGAAAAAGAGGCAGGAGGGAAGATAAAGCAAGCCCAGCTCATGTCTTCAACACCATGCTCTGAACTGAAAATGTTCTCCAGCTGACTCTCCCAGCACTCATTTCTGGATATTTAGGAACCTGCATCAGCAGAGTGTCTGCTCAAAGTCACAGGCACTTTTACAAGCAAGACATTTTCCTGCTTCCTTTACAAATATTTTTCTCTGAGAGGGTAGGCAGTGATGGAGAAAGAGGCAGGGAGAGAGTAATAGTTATTTCTGTCTGGCCTCTAATATTCAAGGTCTAATTTATAGTATTCCATGTAGCATGATGGTGTCATTTTAATGGTGTATTAACACTGAAGTCTGGAATATTTATTTGGTTGAAAATGCATCTGATACTAAGTACACCTCTGGGGACATGGCTGTGGGATGATTACAGAACTGATGGCCATCAAATTGATGGCATTTCTCTGTCCTCCTGAATTTTCTGCTGTAAAAGTGGGACAGGGTGTTTTCTGGTTAAGAATAATGGTCTCTGTGCTACCCTTGGGGGCAGATGTGGCCCACCACCTGCGCTCTGGATCCAGGATACAGAGCTTCTACACAATTATCTTCCAGTTTGCTGTTAATTTCTATTCAAATTAATCAGTAGTTACTTGACATGAGGAATCACATTGTGAGCTTTAAAGCTTTATCACACACCATTGTTGTTTATTTATTTACAGTCTATTATTCATGCTAGAAATACTGAACAATTTAACCTGATTTGCAACCTTTCCCTTTTTTTTTTATTTTGTCTTTAGTCTCCCATGTGATTTGCATATGTATAATGAAGCGGGGGGGGGCGGGGAGAAGGGAGGTTACTGTGGGTCTGGATGGTGTTTTTTGTTCATTATCTATACCAGCTAATATGAGACAGTGCCTAACAGAGTTTCTTAGCATCCCTTACTTCAAAGCAGGTGAATGTACTGAAGCAAGACAGACATTACTGATCTCAGGAAAGAGCAACCACATATGCAAATACATGCACTTGATTCATGGAGTTTAATTTAACATGAACCATGTCAAACCTATGCCATGGATATTTTGAGGGTTTGCTTTCATTAACATTCAAGCAAGGTGCAGTCCTGTCTGTGGGAAAGACAGGATGTGTGATGGAGGGAGCCCTGCAGCCTGGCATCTGCAGCGTGGTGATCTATAGCTGTGACTTCTGCAGGCTCAGAGCAAAAAGGGTGTGAGCATGAGAGCAGCGGCCCTGTACTTCAGTGGGTCAGTGACAGTGGGGATTCTCTTGCCAACAGCCTTGCTGAATGGCAGGGATTGCAGCTGTTAGCAATCAAGAGGAAGCTTTCGTTTCCTTTTGACTTTTACAAACTGGCCTAATATAAGTTCTATTTATTCAGGTGTTTTTATACAAATTTTCCAAAGATCCTGAGTTTGACCTTTGTGTACGTAGTTTCCCCTCCAATTAGTGAAAACCATTTAGAAATGTCAAGGATGGGACTAGAAGGGACCTCCTAGGTGCTGTCTGCCACTGGTTCAGTCAATCAGATTGCACACGATCTTTTTCAGCTCTGTCAAATACCAGAAATAATCTGTCTCTCCTACTCATCTGTTCACTGTACTGCTGTACTAGAACCTTATTCATGTTGCTTAGAAACCCTCTTCTAGTATCCAAGTTTCTTTTCACAGCCCATTCATATTAATTTGTTCTTGTGCCAATATTGTCTCCTAGTTGGGTGGCTCTGCTCTCTGTCTAATGTTTGCATATCACTTCAATATATTTATAATAAGGAACCATATCCTTTCTCAGACTTCATTTTTCTATGTTAAACAAGCACAGCTTTTTTAGTGTCCACTCATAAAATAGATTTGTTATTTCATGGATATGCCCAGTAACATTTCCCTGCACCTGTTCTTGTTTTAGTTCCTCATCTATTGGACCAGTCTTGCCTAAGATTGAGGTCAGATTAACTGAAATAATTCCCACTTTGGCGGCACATGTTCTCAACTCTAACATGACTTCTTCAGATCCTAATCTCAATTTCCAGTATTTATGTGATCTTTTCTTAACTCAATACACTTTTTGAGGTGGTCATTCATCTACATGGGTTTGATGCCACCCTTACAGAGTCCCCCTTTGGCCAGAGGTTTGACATTTCACATACATTTTGTCTTGGAAGACATTACAGGTTTCATCTGAAATCCCTCTCAAATTTCATCGAATTCCCAAATTTAATTCCTTTCACTTTATTCCACAGGGCAGAAGCCCAAAATGAGGAGTTGGTGTTGTTTCTGTAAGTGCCTGTAGAGCGTGTTCGATCTCAGCCCAGCCCCCTCGTCGTGGGTGACGTGAATGGGCAATGGAGCCAGTGTGCTGCTGCCCTGGGCCTGGCACGGGCAGGTGTTCCCTCCCGAGTCAGGATGTGCAGATGCAGAGAGGGAGAGAGGGACACCCACTCTTGGCTCCATCCCGCTCCTGCAGCGGCCTGTTTGAACAAGAAGAAAGAACGCGCTTGGTAATGGAATGAGTGAAGTTTTACAAGGAGAGCAGGTGTGCCTGCTTGAAAGATAAACTCTTCCCCCATGCGACGATAAGATAAATGATCCGAACTTGTGATTTAGTTAATGTTTCTGTCTTTAGCCTGCTGTGTACACAGCACCCTGCTGGATAAGCTGCCCAGAACTGCATGCCTCTGTATGCACAGAGCTGTAATAGTCTGCAATATCATTCTCTCACCCCGTGTCCTTAACTAAACAGCCTTTAATCATAATACATCGTTATTATATGTTCCTTATTATACAATGCAGCAGCTACCTTGCATTAAAAAAAGGCCAGTGCCTACATTAAATATCATCATTGGCTGTGTCCTGAGGATCTTGTTTCACTGCTATTTCAGGCTGTCACGGTTCTCTGGAGCAGTATTTAAACTATGTCTGAATTTAGGCAAATGTTTTTTGTTCATGTGCCTTGAGAATTAGAGTTAATCCATCTTTCTCACCGAGGGAAAATTCCTCCAGAGGCATCTTGCTCTTATTTCACTGCTTATTGATTATCACTCCCAGTTTGCACGTTACTGGCTGTGGTGTTCCAGCTGCATTTGAATGAGCAAAAGAAAAGCCAGCTGGTGCTCTGTTGTTCTGATTTTTATATCAGCATTTTGGTTTCAAAGACATTTATCTAATCTTATTAACTGGCTTTACCAAGAGGATTTCCTCACAGACTTAACTGGGAGAAAACAAATAGGCAGTGAGGAGGGGGTGGTGGAGGATGTCTTCTGTTATTCTGCACAGAGGCACATTCTTACCTACTGGGAGAAAAAATAAATCAGATTTGCCATTGACTCAAATGCTGACACGTTCTGACTAAGGCAAAGCTCTTTATTTTCCCTTATGTGAATGGCCTGTAAGAGCACAAGGCGATGGGCATTTTCTTTCCATGCAAGTGCAGAGAACAGGCCAGAAGGCACAACCTGCTCCAGAAGAAAAGGCAGGCAGTGAGCCCATGCTCCCACTGAGGAATGAGGCCAGGGGACTGGGGGCTGTGGCCATGTCCCTGGCACCTCTCTATTCTCCCTTTCGGGTGAGAGATCACTTGTTTTGTATGGAGCTTTCTTGCACAAAAAGTGTGACTAAGAGCCATGTGTACAGAGTGCACAAATGGAAGAGATTTGGGCAATTAGTTCTAATGGTACCTAAACATTTGGAATCTCTAAGGTCGAGGAGAGCAAGCATGCAGCCTAAGGTCCAAATTCCCAATGAGACACATGGAAAAGTGATGGTATTCATAAATTCAGCATTGTATTTGACATGCAGTAAAATACAGTGAATGTAGACGCATTAAAGAGTGTGTAGTGAGAGAACAAGGGGGAATGCCTTACAGAAAGAGAGTAGATTTAGAAGACAAAAAAAAGAATATGTCAGGCACAGAGGACAGAGAGCCTCACTTTCTCATGAGTAAAATGAGAACAATTGTACCTGTCTACGTTCTATGATCAGTATAGTCAAGGCTCCTGCTGTTGTGCATGGGCTTGCTTTCTTTCCTTCCTTTCTTCTTTTCCTCATCTCTCCCTCTTTTACAGATCCCATGTTTGCATGAAAATTTATGATGATTCCTAAGGAATCTTTTCAGGTTTACATGTGTTAGCAATGAGGGGCTTTTAACTTAAAAGCTCTGTTTGGGGTAGCACTGGAGGAGAGTAAAGGATGGTCCTGGGCTGAGTCAGGGGAGTGGTAGAACGCTTCTTCTGGGAACAAAAGGGAGGTTCCAGGGATCCATTGCCTTAAAGCCCCTTGCAGAGCAAGATTGGCAAGAGCTACTAGCTTTTCCTAGCTCTCTCTACATGCTGGGAACTGTCCACAAAGGAGACTGTATTATCCTGTCCAGAGGGAGGGCTGCAAGATGATGTATTCACATCCCGTGCTCATCACAGGTATTGCTGTCCATGAACAGGCACAACAGCCTGTCCAATTGATTCAGAAGTTTTTGGGATCACCTGCAGATCAAGCCCATTCACTCATCCTCACTGCTAACAGAGTCTGTCCAACTCACCTTTAGGCATGGCTGGGTGAACCCTACTGGAGCTTCCAGTCTGCTCCAGCCACCTTCAGCTTCCAGCTACCAAGGCTGTGAGGCAGTGGATTGCACAGGCATAAGCTGAGAGTTCTGAGTTACACACTGTAGCCTCCCTGGGAGCTGAAGGATGCCATGCTGGAGGAGGGCACCCACCTCCTTCCAGTCTGCAAAGCCATCCTGCCCTGACTGTCACAGTGAGCTTGCACTGCCTCTTGCCAAGTGTTTTGTAGAATAACATACAGCAATGAGTCCTGTCTGAGGGCACATCTGATGAAATGTCCTCAATAAAGGACCAAAACAGAGGGCATCAGTGTATCTACCATGATGAAAAGCTACGTTTTCCCCCAGTGAGTGTATCTCCAATAGCATCCACATTTCCGTAAGCTCAGCACCTGTCCTGACTATTGCAAAAGAAGTGAGCATGTGTGAGGGGGTGAATTTAAAACAATGCTCTGAATCATCTCCTTAAACAGATGCCTTTGTTTGTCAATTGGTTGCTGCACTTAACTCGCCTCCAGAGTTAAGTAGGCAGCCTCCAGCTAAATGTAGGCAGCACTCTGTAGAAAATGAGTATATCCAAGCTGGAAGTTAACAGAGTAGCCACTCTGGATTATGTCCCCATTGCAGCTGTGTTCTGAGATGAGAACAGCTTCTTGGCACTCCAAGTCTTGCATTGTGCACCCCAAGTGGAGGCTTTTATTTATCATGTGAACAGATTTGTTTCCTCCTCTACTCTAATTTAAAACTTATTTAATCAAACAGGGGCCCTTTGAAAATCTGAATGCTCAGCGTAGTGATGACTTTTAATTTTAAGATGTGAGTCATTGTCCCCATGGTTGGAACCCAGGCCTAGCTGAATAAAGCAGCCAGTGGTCTTCTTTTCCCCAAAAAATTGAGTTGCCTGTGCTAATAATAAAGCTGGCATGTTCAGTAAGTGAAGTTTTGTTGGGGCATCCTTGAAGGATGTGATAAAGTCCTTGTCAAATTTTTACTTGTCCACTGAGTAAGAAGCAATGTTTCCCACCTGTGAGAAGTGTTTCTGTGTTTGTTCAGTGTCAGTCCAAAGTGAGCCAAAATTGTCTTTAACCAGAATTTTCATCATGGGATCTCTCACAGTCCAGTGTGGGGTCTCAGGTAAGGGTCTTGCTTTTGAGCTGTGAGCTGTGGACTCCCTCTGCTGCACATCCAGCCCTTTCCAGAGCTGTGTCCTTAGGGCTACTCTGGGGCTGCAGACCCAGTACAAGCATACAAAGGCACAGACAGGCTTTGTGCCAGACTCTAACACAGCATTACAAACTGCTTAGAAGAATAAGAGAGAAAGATCTGAAGAAATAATAAGCACACACACACATATAAATGTCTTAATTTTATTTCTTATCCTGCAGAAGAGTTGGGAAGGGGTGAAGCTCTCTAAGTTTTTCAACTTCTTTTCCATTAGGTAGTCTTCATTCAGGATAATGGCCAGGTATACTTGTTCTCTCTGTCCCTAGAGGGTTCCCTGATTCAACTGAAAGTCCTGCAAGAATGTGTCCCTCCTATTTCCTCTTTTTCATCTGAAGCTTATTATTTAGTCACTTTTAAAGCAGTTTTGCACTTTCCTTACTGACAGTAGCATTACTCTGTTAGGTGCCTCTCTATAGTTGTTGAACTGTTTCTTGCCTAACCAGTCTCTAAATATTCACACTTTTTGGATCAGTTAGTAAGTGACTGATATCAGCAGAGAAATGCTTCAGTTTCCACAGTAAAAGAGGGATTTCATTCCATCACAATATTTTATGGCTTAAGAGAGACATCTGAACTGCCTAACTTGTACCATAATTCTTGAATTGCACATAAATAAATAGGAGTGTTATCTTGTACCACCTGCAACGCTAAAACTTTTTTTCCCCACTGATGAAAATAGATATAAATATACGTTATATATATAAAAGTCATACCCACAATAAAGATTTCCCACTTCAAACTGCACTTTGAGAAATATGAGTTAATTTTTAATAAATTTAATCTAAGAGCTTGTCTCTTGTAGTGTCCTAGTTTCTTAATTAAATGCCATATGGTACCAGGTGAAATGCTTTGTGGAAGAAATCTAAGTCTCCTGTGTCATTATTTTGCCCTTATTAATCAAATGTATGGCCCAACAGCTGTTGAGCATCTTGTGTGCAGTACTTCTGCTATATTTCATCATGGCAAAGTACCCACCTCCAGGCTTGAAACAACTACAGGAGTCAGAGCTTAGAAGGCAATTTCTAGGTTTGCACACTTGGCGTATTTATCTTCTGACTTTTTGTGCATATTTAATCAATTTTGTGCAAGTATCCAAACAAGGTGAGTGTAATATATTTTCAAAGAATTCATTCAGAGTTTGCTAGTCATTTAGGGAACAGTGACAAGATGACTTTGCTAGCAAAGTTTACAGGGATCTGTCTGTGTAGTAGTTTGGAAGAAGCACAAGGTCATGAAACTTCCTTTTTTTAAAAAAAAATATTGTACAGAATGATGACTTCATGTAGATGAATGCTTATGCTCCACAGCTGGGATGTGACTGATTTAATGAAGTGTTTTAATTAGTTCAGGTTCTGTGGACTTGACTGTATACCTAGAATACATATTTCATCTCATCTAGCAAAGAAGTAATGCCAGAATTCACATCCAGCTTCACTTACGTATAAATCTACCTTTGGTTCCATCTTAAAGTGTTGACTCCCTTCTGAAGCTGGCTATTTCTGTGAGTTTCTCTCTAGGCCAATGATATTTATAGTGCCTTTCCTTTTCTGGAATACTTGTGTGTTAAAAGACCCGAAGCCACCCTTGTTTCCCCGGTGTGTATTGCCTCCCTTTTTCTTCCCCTTGTTCCCTATTCCCAACCCTGCTGTCAAGCAGATGCCCCGGGAGCATGGGCTGTGGTGTCCACCGGAGGGAGCTGGAGGATGAGCTGGCTCCCACCCTGCATCGTCCTTCCCCTGGGGCTGGGCTGGAGGGGCGAGCCTTGAACCCTGCCGGCCGTGCTTCCTTTGGATATTGAACTTGCGGGGAAGAAAAAACCTGAAAAACAACTGGCCAAAGAACATACATTGTTGGATCAAATATTAATGAATAAGAACAGTAAATCTTGCCAGAATTTTTCTTGGCTCTATCTCTCAATGCTTCTCTTCTCTGTATATCTCTAGAGATTTCCTTCATCCTTTAACCTATTTTTTTATGCCAAGTAAATCACTGTCCCATCTCCTTCATTTACTCCTTTGGAATGCCATCGTCTTGTGAGAGTCTGAGGACAACCATTTGCCATTAGGTGAGACAAGAGCCATCACATATGGATAAGAGGAACTCAATCAAAACCTACCCTTGAGATAGTACCAGTCTTCTCAGGTTATAGCATCTTTCAGCAGTAAGGCAGAAGCTGCAATTTTAAGATGTTTGTTGCAGCCAGTTTACCCAGCTGCCCATGAATGATGCTCTATACTCAAAGAGAAGTGGCTGTTACTTCTCTAGGCAACTCTTGTCCATCATCACTGTGTTATCTGAGCACAGCTACCACCCTGCATGAGCACTGAGAAATTTGAGCCCGTTTCAGTGAAGTATTTACCTCCTGCCCTATATTTCCCAGCAGGTGGAAAACCACAGATGCAGCTTTCTTGAAGAAAACATGCAAGAACAAGCAGCTGTTTTGCTTAATAAGGACCCATCATTTCTGCAAATGACTGGTCACCTGAACTTGGTTTTACAGGTCACTAGAAGATGATACAAGGTTTATGTGCAAGGACTCACCTGGAACACAAGTGATTTTGAGTATGGTGGTGGATTTATGGCCTTCTGTGAAGAAAAAGATTAAACTGCATCTCTTTACATATGTGCACTCATAATTTATATAAACCCAGATGTTAAAACACTTGCATATCCCTGCATAAATAAATAGCAAATAAGGACAAGATTTCTGAATTTAGTATGCCTTTTTAATGCATGTTCTTGAGGGATTTTTCTTTTCTGAGTATAAAGCGCAATTTCCTTTGAAAAAAGAAAATCAACATGCACCATAAATGACAACTTGTTATGGATGTAAATATTAATTATACATTGAAATTCTGGAACTGTTTTTACTAGAAGCTTGTTAGCTTGTTAATTATCATAATTATCATACAAGGGGAAAGGGAAGAGAGAGAGAGAGAGACTGATTAGTGTTGGTAATTTGCCTCATCCTTTCTGTGCTGTTGCCTTTTTTTTTTTTCATTTTGGGAAAATTAATTCTGTGAAATTATCACTAGGGTGCTGTGTGCTCCAGGACACGTCTGTATGATGTGGCATTGTTCTGGCAGAATGCAGACTTAATTCCTGCTTGGCACCTTTCCTGTCCCTCTCTTCCATGCCACCTCAGAGCCTGCCAATCTTGGGCAACGCCATATCGTGCACTGCTCTTCCCTCGAAATAAAACTGAAATAAAAACAGGGACAGATACACAGTGCTCCTGAAACCTCAGACAAATATGGGCTGACACAGGAATAAATGGGAAATGATGGTGTTTTAATTACAATATAATAGAGGAACAGTACTCCTAATAGGCACAAAGCTGTGAGTGGATACCAGTGTGTACCATAGCCATCCTCAGTGTTTTGGAGTGGTCTTGGAGTGAGATTTCTCATCTTGCTGAGTTATAAGGGACTCTTTGTTTTTTCTGCTTGCACCCATACAGGTGGGACAGCCCTGGATACTGGGAGAAGAAAGGGAAAAAAGAGAGAAAAAAAAATTCCCATATAATGGTTGCCCATGTGAGGGTTTTATTTAATTCTGAGGCAGCAAAAAAAGAAAGTAGGTTCAAATATATGTTTCATCACAGTGAAAAGTTGCCTTTCAGGATCCATATGGCCTCCTGGGTTGCCCAGTATACTCAGGAAATATCTGGGGAAAAGGTGGTTGTGAATCTACCTAATCTGCAAAGAATAAAGAATTGGTCAAATTCTGAAGAGTCTGTGAGCAATTCCAGAGGCACCTAATCTGACGAGATGAATGGGTGACATGGTGTCATGCAAGGTTCAGCTCTGTTCAGACAAAGTGTTGCACACTGAAGGGGAGAAAAAAAATGGATGTGCTCATATGCCTTACAGGGCTCTCAATTACCTGCAGTGGCTTGGGAAAGGCAGCTGAGTGTCACGGTGGACGTCTCAGTGATCATTTGGATGCAGAGCACAGCTCTAATTTATAGGTCAGGCAAGATGTTAGACTGCAAAAGGAACAGGAGAGAGAATAACGTGTAAAATGCAAGCAATTAATTATGTAAGTCGATGATGCATTCACATTTGAAATAATGTATGCAGGGCTGGACACCCAATACTCCCAAGTTTCACAAGGAGCCTGCACCAGAGCAAGACAGAGTTCAGAGAAAGGTGACAGGAATGGAAAAGGACGTGTGAAATTTCCCATCTGAGAAAAGACTGAAAAGACTAGACAGTTTACATTTTAATGCTGTATAAATACCATAAAAGTAGGTTGTGATATACTGCTAGCAAACAGAAAACCTATTTGACCTGTGTTACAATTCAGGAACAAGAGAGGAGTGAGCAAATTGGAAAAATAGTAATTTCAGAGCTAATTAAGAACAGAAATTATTTAGCACACATATCATTGGCCTCAATGCCACCAGACATCAGTTTCTAAACTTGTAACAGCAAATGGTTTTTCATGACAGGAGTGGGCTTGTGGAGTGAATGGCAGGTGCTGGGGACCCACCACTATGCACCCTTGGGACTTTTACATGGGACTACACCTGCATTGATCCCACAGACCAGGCATTCTGTGGCAGCAGCCCATCCATTGCACTCCTGGCAGTGCACTGTGGTTTATATTCATCCACTGGAAAGGCACTAAGATAGAAATGATCACTTCACCCTGTGAAGTAAAATGTGGTGCATGAGGACCACAGCCAGAAACAGGTCAAAATCATATCTTGGATTCAAATTCAAATGTTAATGCAGATGCATCTTCTGAGCCCAAGATCATACTGAGACTCAAAGTAAGGCTTGACATTTATACTATAAAGAGAATGTCAGACTTATACTAAAGAAACTTGGAAGCTGATGGCAATTTTTTAAAATGCTTTTATTTTTTCCATTAAGTGACAATGAGGATGCAACATTTTGGGTTAAGGGCCTAGGAAAACACCTATGACAGAAGTCTCTGCTATATCTTCATAGTGGGGCAATTATGGCATGAAATTAAATATTCAAGTGGGTTTAATACAAACGATAATAACCTTGTGCATGCTTGACATGCATTTCTTTGGATAAATGTCTAGGGTGGTTTTTGTGCCACTGTTTTCCTTTTGCTCTCACACACAGTGCAGACTCTGGAGTAGCCTTTGAAGTGAAATGGATCATATATTACACCAAATCCAATAGATTATTTTTTAAAAAAAATATTTGCTATTTTTCATGTTTTCAGAGATATTCACAACTTTCAGAGAACAACCAGATGCAGGCTGAGGAGACTTTACAGCAGAAGCTGCAGGCAATATGAAGACATGGGGTTTGAGATGACTGCTGTCACCTGATCTAGTCCACCAGGACACACACATAAGCATTGCTCCTGAGATGTGCATTGACCCTGGCTGGGCTCCAGGTGTCCACCAAAGCCACTCCTCCCTACTAATCTGGGCAGGGGACAGAAAATCTAACAAAAGGTTTGTGGGTCAAGATAAGGGTGGGGAAAGGTCACTCACTGATTACTGTCATGGGCAAAACAGACTCCACTTGGGGAAAGTAACTTATTACCAAACAAATCAGAGTAGGATGAAAAGAAATAAAATCTTAAAACCTCTTCCTCCCCACCCCTTACTTCATCCCAGTCTCAACTTCACTCTCGATTTTTCTCTACCTCCTCCACCCCAGAGGTGCATCAGGGCAAGGAATGGAGTCTCTGTTACCAGTAAAATAGAAAGCAACTCAGCCCAGTTAGCTGTGAGTTCAGGGAGGGCAAGTGAGGGCCACTGGACTGTTTGGTCCCTGATGGGTCAGCAGTTCCCCCACAGCCCCTTCCTGCAGCCAGCACATCCCAACAAAAGGTCTTGGGAAATTGCCCTGTGGAGACTGTAGTGTGACATCTGGAAGATGCACCTATCTCTGGAGGAGAGTAGCTCTGCCATAATTATTCAGGTCTGATAATTAACTGGGATGTAATTAGATATAATCACCCTGACAACAGTGTGCACCTTTTTCAACAGACAAGGAGGAGGCCTTGTTGTCCACCTGTGTCTGATCAAAAGGGATAATAGAGGAGCAAGCCATTAGTGTGCACGTGGTAAGGGAGCTGGGCCAGTGCTCCCATTGAAGGCCTGATAAGTGATACAGCCGGGCATGGGAGAAAATAATTAATTCATGATATTTTTTTAAACTGTCTTTGCCATCATGATCTCAGTTGTCAGTAGCCAACCTGTTTGAATAATACCACATTAAAGAAAAAAAAAAATAATAGAAAAGGCAGAAAAAAAAGCCAGGGCAGCTAAAAGAGAAGAGAAACATTTTCTGCACTGTCAGCGGGGTTCAGTGAAATTATTGTGTCCTTTTGTTGCAGCAAACAACAAGGGAACAGCTGAAATGCTCTATATCCATCTGCACATGGCATCTACCCAAAACCTGCTTAACACAAATGTGCCAAGGCCCATGACAAGGACCCTGTCCTCTGCTCATCCAGAACAACCGGAGCTGTGCGTGGAAATCCCCCTATCCATGGAAGGAAGTCTTAAACTGTGAGCTGGGAGTGTCTGGTTCCTGCCTGAGCCTTGCTTGAGAGTGGTCAAGGTACCAGGGGAGCTCACATAGGGAAGAGCAGCAGCAGGGCCTTGGAGCTGTGTTGGAGATGCTTTGGGGGAATTACCAAAAGCATCACCTGAATTACCTGGGCAGCTTTGGGGGAATTACCAAAAGCAGCTGTTTTCTGGAGCATCACCACCAGCGGCTTTGTGCTCTCTCCCACTGTTAGAGCCGTGCCACCCCCCTCAAGGCAGAAACACTCAGCTCCCCTCCTTTCCCTGTCCTATCAGGCCCTGCTGGAGAGCAAAGTGGGCACCTGCAAATACGTGCTTGGGGATGCCCTGACACCCAAAAATGTCGTTTTACAACAACCCTGAGAGGGTTCCTCTCAGGAATTGCTGCTGTCAGCCTGTTTGCTGAGGCTCATTCCACCCATCCACAGGGACCTGGAGAGAAAACATTTCTCAGAAGGAGACAGGCACACACCTTTGGTGTACTGGCCCACACACAAAAAAATGTTATCAGAATGGAACCTTTCTTTTGCAGGAGGAGAGGGATCAGATCCAACAACCAAATGTCTCTGAGGTAAGGTGAAGTTCATGCTTGGTTCCTAAATCTAAAGTCTGAGGTGAACTCTGTAAACCCAACATTTGTGGCCTTCTGATTCAGATCTGCACATAGCAGAGGTTTTTCCCTTAGCACCTTTGAATGATCTTTCAGGATGACAAAATACCACTACTTTGTACCTGAACTGCAAGCCAAGGCTTTCTGAAGAACAATGGCTCCTCATGGTCTCTCAAAGCAGAAACTTTTTCATACGCTTTATATCAGATATAATTAGAAATTGATAAATTGCTGTAGAGAATGCTGTTAACTGGCTTTATGATGGGTTCACTGCTATGTGCACGTGCAAAAACCCATGCTGGGGTCAGAGCCAGAGTACTGATAACATCAATTTCTGGAGCCAAAGAAGTCTAGCCAGAAGTTAGTCTCTGTCTAAACCACCCAGCCACGGTACTGTAAGTTTTTTTCTCCTCCAAGGGCTGAACATGTGGGTCTTAGGCTCAGTGATGTTATCTGCCCATGTTTGATTCACTCTTACAGGGCAAGTTCTGGATAACCACCAGCTTTCCCCATCTGTGCAGAGTGGCACAGACACAAACTGTCTACAGTCATCTGCCTCTAAAGCAACTAGCTTAAGGTACTTGGTGTTCCCCCATTCCCTCTTGACACAAATTTTGTTTCTTTCTCTCATTTATTAATTTTTATTTATTTTTCTCTTTCCTCTGGACTCTGCTGCTTTTTCCTCCAAGGCGGATGTGGGCAAATTACATTTTCATAAATTAAAAGACAGATGTGTATTTTTGTTGTTAATATCTTGATGAGACTATAAGCTAGTTTTTGTTACTTATAACCAAAGTTTCCTTACCCCTTTGTTTTCCCAGATTGACTTGCCTCTTTCTGTGTTTCCACTTTGCCTTTTCTGTCTAACCATGGGCCCTCAAATGCACCACTGTGAAAATACTGCAGACTACTCTTCATGAGGGGAGACTCCTCATCATATTAAGCAGAAATGTCTGTATGAGTGCAATCAACGTCTAAAATCTTGCTTTTTCTAGGTATTTCCTAGCATTTACTACATTTTGGCAGTTGATGCTGCATTCATAGAAAGCAGGTACTGGAGCAGCATTGATGTCTAGATGCTTTAAAATACCATAAATAAGTCTTCTCAAAGTTTTCTGAGTTGCTGGGGTTCTTTTATGTCAATACTTAGGAGTTTGGTGTAAGCCTTTCTGATACTGCTGGGAAGGAAGATTTGTGTGGTGGGAATAAGGCATCTGGGCTGGAGGGCAAAGCTGAGCTGTGCACACTGGGCACACTGCAGCAGCCACCCTGCCCTGCTGCGACCCCCTGCCCCTTGCTCCCAGTTCCCATTCTCCTGCTTCCCATGCCCTTCTGGCCCTTTGGAGCATGGATTGTCTCCACCCTGACTCACACTGCCACAGCTCCAAGTGGAACAGCAGCAAGGGAACCTGTAGGAGCTGTTTTAACTCAAAAATCAGGTTTTTTCCTTTCAGTGGCACTGAGTCCATCAGCTAAGCCTCAATTGGTAGATTTGTGCTCACCAGAGGGTCTCCAGGTATGATGCTTCACCAGGATCAGGTGCCCATACCATTTTGTATTTGTGAGGCCTCCTTGTCCCCTCCAAAAACATCGCCCAGCTATCGCTGCTTTGTGGCACTTTGGTCAGAATGCTGGAGGGGAGAGTAATTTCCACCACTACCTCAGACATGATACAGATGCCTGATGAAGCAGGGAAGAAAGCAGGGCTAACGACAGCCAGCCCAATTAGCGCAGCACCCTGGGCAGGGCATTTCATCTGGGCCCTCTGCACCGCCTGCCGGGACGGGTGCAGATGTGCGAGCGGTGAGTGACAGGCAGAGGAGCTGGGACCTGACTACATTCAAAATCCTTCCCTGAGATTTTCCTGCTTCCTTTTTCTCTTTCTCCCCTTTCACCACGTGAAACGCGCAGTGGGCTGTATATGCAAACACTGACAGATGGTGACACTCGGCTCCAGCTCAGGCAGATTAGAAAGGGAACTCAGTGTTCAAGGGACCAATTACCACTCTGTCCCCTCGGGGAAGAGCATATCAGATGTTTACTGGGGGTTAATAATAAATGAATTGAAAAAAAAATTGCTCTTCGAACACCATATTCTGTGTATTCATGTCAGCAGGTTGTAATTAGCTAATTAAATGCTTGGACTGACAGAACGGCCCCAGTGGGGGTTGCAACATTGCAGACCGCTCCTGAAATATGAGCAGGAAACATCTTGGAATATGTAGGCAGGAGAACAGTTAACACCTCACATTTAATGGGAAACTTCTTCCTGCAAAGGTTACTGGGAGAGCTGGGAGGAGGACTTGGACAAGTCCTGTGTCTGCAGAGCCTGCTGCCAAACAAGCTGGGGACAGCATGTGAGTGAGAGGGGCACACTAGATAAGGAAACAAGCAATCATGGGCTCATGGCAAGCAAGATGTGGAGAAAAAAGTATACAATTCAAAATTAATTTCAACTAGCTGATAACTCCCAGCTCCTCCTTAAAAGGGTAGAAAGCTCCACGGTGGTGGGAGAGCTAACAGGAGGCAAAATCTACTATAAATATAGGTGTCCAACCATGTGTGATTAGCTTGAGTCATCAAAACCAAAGCTACACTTAAGGAACATGAAAGGCCCACCTTTAACCTCCTGAAGCAGAGGAAATGAGAAGGCACATTCAACCTCTTGGCTGCTGTTCGGGAATTAGCTCATGCCTTACGCCCCTGCCCTCCCTGCTGGCCTTCAGAGATGAGAGCGTTTTGTACCACTGGCATGTCACCACTGCTTGTTTGCTTTCCTGGCTCCTCACTAGCACTGGGGTTGGGCTCATGAACAGCAAGGCACCTGGCACACTATACAAATAGGGGAGCAAAATCCATGCCAAATTTCAGCACAAATAATGCATCCGTCTGGAACATATCAAAGGAGGCACTTGCAGCACTGGCAGTGAAATGATAGTGTCTCAGGGTTTTTCAAGCCCCAGGTTTCCTTGGCCTCCCTTTCTAGACACAGTGCTTTGGAGGTAAAAAAGTGCTTGCAAGGAAGCAGCCTGGAACTATTCAAGCCAGCCCCATAAGAATCCACGGTCACTCTCAGCAGCTACATTTTGGTTGTGCAAAATGACACATGGCATGGTGTGCCTGAACCTGCAGCCTGTCAGCATGTTGTAGATACACAAGAGAGTGTTCATCTACCCCAGGGTCCTACCTGGAGTGGAGTGACTTGATACTACAGGGGTTTATTAGAGATGAAAGGCTGTGTAGGTAGAAGAAGTGAGAAACATGCTAAAGATGCCTCCAAAATGTAAGCCATGAGATATCTACAAAACCTGAAAAATCAAGGGGAAACATGCCACTTTGCACCCTTTATTCATTACTGCATCAGAACTTGGGGGTACACAAGGCATCTTGTTTGAAAAATTTTTTTGAGAGGTGCATTAGATCATGTGTCAAGATAGAAGAAGAGCCAGCAGATCAGGGTTGCATGCTTGGTGATGCTGGTGTACACAGGACACAGGGAGGACCACACTCTGCCACACCCTCTGTGTGCAAGGGGTCACCAGCTGTAGATGAGTGTCATCTGCCTCCCAAAATCAGGAATGCTGTGATGAACTGAGGAGGTCTAACCAAATTTTCTCTGCTGCAGCTGTGATGCTTTCCTCATGCCCCTGCTAGTGCTCTGTGCTCTGTGCTGTAAACATGCCCACCCAAAGAGCCTGAGAGAGGATGGCTGTGATGCATTGCTGCCAGACTAGGATTATGTTTGCACTATGAAAGCTTGTTGATCTTCCCTTCCCTCTCTCCCCTAATGCTTATTATGATTGCAGAGTAAAATCACTGCTGTGACATGTATGCCAACCTGAAATGTCCCTGTCCCATGCTCTACCATTTTTATAGAGTGTCATCCAACCTCGGGGGGGTCAGTCTGAGGGGGCCAGCTGCAGGAATAACCAGTGTTCTTTGTCTCCTGCTCCTGCTTGTGAAGGAATAAGGCAGGTTACTTTGCCCATGATTAATTTTTTTAAGATTTTCCTTTGATGAGCCAGCCTCATAAAAGTGCCGTAGTTTAGATTTTTTACAGGGTTTTTTACCAGGTGCTTGTCAGGCAGATTACAGAAATAGCCTTTTTAATAGTATTTTGGCCATCTGGGACAAATTCATCTCTCCTTTCTAAGCCAGTAAGCTCATGGATGACAAAACAGGTGTAATTGAATCAGGTGGAGGCACAATCTTGGTAACTTGAAGGCTGTGTATAGGGTGTCTCTTCCACATCCATCAGAGCCTCATCCATAGGCAGCCTTTGCAGCACATTTGAGTGAGGGATCTGAGCAAGACACTCCTTCATGGAGTGCCTGTCCTAATGCCTGTCCTGATGGCTCCAGAGATAAGTTCATAGGAGTCTTCCCATGCTGTTATCCAAAACCTGGGGAAAAGCATGTGTGCAAAGCTACCTCTGAGCCTGTTCTGCCCGGGGTGAGCTCTGCACCTCTCCAGCTGTGCAGGCTTGACAGGACACTCTGGTTCCCAGTGAAGCCAACAGACCTGAAACGTGACATCGGGGCAGACCCAGCTGCTGGTGGCTTTGCAAAGAGCTTGTGAGAGTGCCTTACCAGACTTTTCTTTTGGGTTTCAGTTCCCATGTCTCTCCCAGTCAGAACAACCCTCTGCACTTTCCACTGCGGGAGTTTAGGTTGAATTTTTAGAAACCTCCAGGAGCTATACCACAAGGGCAAGAAATGAGCAGGGAGTACACAATATCAGCAGGCTGGCTCCCAAGCACAGGGAGCAGCCATCTTGTTGCCTGCCTCCTCCCTATCACCAGTTGCCACACTCATCCCTGCTGAGGTACCCTGTGATAACGTTTTTCAGTTTTTAGTTCCTCAGTTCCTCAAGTTCCCTGGGTTCTTTCTCTGAACAAGTAGCACCATTTTTACATACCTATGTATGTAAAACATACATATTACTTTCAAAGAAGCAAGTGAAGCTTACAATTCATCATGCTTCTAAGAGCTTTCCTAGAGCCTGACTCTTTGCAGAAATGATATCTACAGGTATATGTTGGCACAATTATAGGCAGTAAGATATTTTCTGCACAAATATGCATCAGAGAATGTGCATTTTATCACACCCACTGAGCTGCCTGTGAGAATGGAAGGAAAGCAGGCAGCACCCTCCAAGGGGGAGGAAGGTCTGGTCAATCTGCCAGCTCCTTGTTACCAAGCTGTGACTAGCTGGTGCAATCCTGCCCAACCATAATATTTCAGAACAGAGTCATCCAACAACATCAGCTACACTTGTAATTGCCATCTCAAATAACCACATATATTTATTATTTACCAGCACATGCTTTATTGGTGCTCATTACAAGCCGTTAATGAGGTGTCTGTTTTAATGGTAGTTGTGGAGCTAATAAGCTGGAAGTGGAAGAAGCCTGCCCTTTGCCAATATAGATGACTTCTTTGCTGGCTTTTGGGCTACCACATATCCCATCCACAAATAACAAATGCAGGATTGTGGGGTCTGCCTCAAACACACCTGCTGTTGTCTCATTTTTGCAGGGTGTGGGGAAACAAGAGGCTGTGTGTAGCTGAGGAGGAGGTGAAGAGATGAAAGGTGTGACCCATAGGTTTGGCCAAGAGCAGTCTGCCCCGCGTGGAGTGATGCTCGCCCAGCAGCTCCCCCAGCCAGTGCAGGGACACTTTGTCCCACCAGGAATGTATGTGGCACACTGCCCCTTCCCTGGCAGCTGTGGATTGTGTGGGGTACACCAGATGCTGGCAGCATGGCCTCCCCACACAGGCGGCACTCAGCTGTTTCACATTTTGCAGTGTTTTAGGAGAAACATGTGTCTCCCCCGTCATCGCCATCCCACACAGGCACAGCCACACGGGGTGTGGGACCCAGCTGCCTGCTGAGGGGCTGCTGCTGAGTAGCCCCTCTCCCCATGTCACCCTGCCTGGACTGCCCACGTATCGGGGAGTGCCTTGCAGGCCTCATTCATCGGCATGATGCTTTTCCAGCTCAAACTGTAAGCTTGAAGCAAATCAAGAGAAATTCTGGGCCTTTAAACTTTTAGGTGAACCCAGATGCACAAGTTGCAGAGGCTGAGCCTGTGCCATGTGTGCAGCCCTGCACACACCCTCGATGCAGTACCAGCAGTGCAGCTCCCCTTCCTGCCCACACCCCCCACCCGTGGGGCAGGGGATGTGGGGTATCCTCTGAGTGTCTCAGCTCCCAGCCCTCAACCCCAAAGGAGGAAAGAGGGCATCCCAGCGATGCCTCCTGCATGGCCCTCCCGCCCAGGCTTCCCCCCCAAGACAGGAGGAGACGGCAGGGCTGGCAAGGGCCGGTGTTCAGGATGAGCCAGGCGTGGTGCAGGCTCGGGGTGGTGGCGGCCGCTCGGCCGGGCTCCCTCGGGGACACGGAGCAACAGATGCAAGGCAGGCACTAAGAGTGGAGGCTCCCATTATTTTGGCCTTGGGCACTTTCGGAGCTCGGCGGTCTTGAGAGTCACCCAGCGTTTGGCCAGATCCCCAGTGGCTTTGCACATTCCTTTTCTTTCCATGAATGAATGGTCTAATCTGGCTGGAGGGCATTGCAAGACCCAATAGCCAGTTTGCTGCACCTGCTCATCAGGGATTGAAACACCTGCCGTGGCCGCGGCTTAGCATTTAAGTGCTGCTATTTGAAGACAAATCTTGTCTTTTGTCTCTCCCTGAGCCTTCTTGCAGCTTCCCCCTCCCCTTAATAGAAAACAAAGAAAAAAAGAAAAACTGGGGGAAAAAAAAAAGGCTGTGATGGGTGTTTTTTTGAACATGGCCCATTTTTCCTTCAATTTCCTAGAGAAGCCACCCTTGCTTTCCACATTAGGTGCATTGCTGGGAAATGTTATTCACACAGGCAAAGAGCACTTTTATTTTGCTCACAGCTGTTTAGAAGGCCCATGCTGATGTTAAAATGTGGGAGCCTTGGGTGGTTTAATTCTGAAGCACTGCTGTATCATCCTGATACTGGCAATTAATGCTATGCAATAAACTGATGCTTTTAGTGAGAACAGATGTTCCTCCACACAGCCTCCTACCTACATTAAACCTCTATTTTTTTTCAAGTTCCTTTCTTGTGAAAACAAACAAATAATATTGAATCAATAGCTAATGTGAGATTTACTTTATGGGGAATTAGAAGGCAGTTGTATGGTTTCTGCCAGCAATTTAGGAAGTAAGGAAATAGATTTTATCCAAGCAATGTGATTTCTTTCTTCTTTTAAGTGAATTTACGTATTTGGGTGACTACAACACTTGGACTGTGTATGGAAGCCTTGGTCTTGCAAGATTTGTTAATGAAGAGGCTAGAAAGCCATAAAATACACTAGATGGATTGGACAGGAACCAGCTGATACATCTCCAAAGTTAACAGAAAGCAGAAAATATCTTTCTAGTGGCTCTCAACTGATGTCTTCTGGAAGGAAGTTGATTAACACTTTTATCAGTGATCTGGAAGAAAAATGAAAGCCATGGATATACAAGGACTGCCAGAGAGCAAAGTTTGCAAGGCAGATCAGGCTTCAGGGCAGGGAGCTGGACAGAGCTACAGTCTTGAGTGAAAAACAAGGAAACATATCTATGTCCAGTGTAGCAGCAAGGTCTTCTGCCCTGCCCGAGCACCTTCTCTGGGAAAGGGAATCTGGCAATGCACCAGCACTCAGTCTGCCAGAGGACAACAAAACCTAGAGCAAGAAACTGAAATTAGGCAGATGCAAGTGAAAGGGTACATGTGCAGCAGAGGACAATGAACCACTGAAATTGCTTGCTGAGGGTTGTGATGGATTCTCTATTATCCAAGACTTTCAAAGCACATAATTTTCTCATCTCTTGTCCCACCTCCCTAAAACAAAACAAAACAAAACAAAGCAAAACAAAACACAAAACAAAAACCAAACAAACAAAACAAAACAAACAAACAAAAAAAGAGATACTTTACTTGATTCAGAGGACTTTTAGGTACTGTGTTACAGGAAAGCTCAGGAGGATGATCACAGTGGTGTTGGCTTTATAATCTATGAATATGTTTGATCAGAAAGCAATTTTAAGAGAAGACAAACTACCAAAAATCTTGAGCTTATTTCAGTTTGATTTATCATAAATATTAGATACCTAAGAAACAGGAGGGAAGGCTAATTCACTCCTTTTAGAGGTATTTCTTGGGCAATCATAATATTATGTTAAATAAATGAAGAGAAAAATTAGGCCCAAAATAAGAAGAAGCTCATAATACACTGATAGTCAACCTGCAAAATTCTCTACATTGTGGGCAAAATGAGAAAATAGATAGTTAACTTTTTGGGAATAGATCCTAGTAAAGGAAGAGCAGAAGATCCTGTGTTAATCTTCACAATAAGTTGAACTTGCTTTAGCGCACAGATCAATGGCTAGAAAGTTTAAATGAAAATTTTCCCATAGGTATCTTAGGAAGAGTGTAATGTGTGCTCAAATAATTCCTTGAGAGGCAGGAGAAACCAACTTTAGTTCCTTGGGAGCTTAGCCTAAGTCTGCTTTTTGAAAGACACCGAGAGTTTTGTTAAGAATTTCAATCAGTTGAGTCCTCATACAGTTTTATACAGTGGTGCCCTTGATTTCTTTGTGATCCTGGTATTTTTGCAGCTAAAGGATGAGGGACTGCCCACGGGGAGCAAGGTTTGGTTTGGCACTTTCTGTTGTTGTCTTTGCCCGGAGCATCTAGTGGGAGGCCACTGCTGGAGGTACAATGCCAGCTGTGATGTGATCTGGCACAGGTTTGACTGCTATAAATTCCCTTGGCCATTGCCTCTCAGAGGCTATACCAGGAAAATAAAAAACATAAAACAAAGTAAAGATCAGAGGCAACTCTACTTACATGTTCTTAGCAGTACAGAGAGAATATCTTAATTATCTTTTGCCTGTGAGATTAATCATACAGGACTGTTGTCCTTTTCAATTGCCTGTGAATTTAAAATAGTGCTGTCTCTTGGAAAATATTTCAAAGGAAAAGAAATTTCACATTACTCTACCTAGACGTGCCTGTATCTTTGTCCTCCACGTGGCATCACTCCTTTTCCAGCAACATGGCACTAGAATGGGTTGTGTTCTAGACACACAGCTCACAAAACAGCTCACAGTGCCAGATGGACACCAGCATGAATTTCTAGTGTGGCTCGGGTGTGAATTCAAGTTACAATGTATTTTTTACAGTGTGAGTCTCAGGCTAATTAAATTCTCAATTAACAGCTAAAAGACAGCAAGAGAAAGTGTTAGTGGCTTTGAAGCAGATGATGCTCTCCTTGTGACATAGCACAGGGAGCTACTGGTTACAGTGAGGTGGGTGGAAGTAAAGCCACTGCAGGTGTGTTTCCCAGGGAGGCCAGAATCAGACAGGTGAGGTAAATAGAGGACAGAGGGCTCCTCTGTCCTGGGAATGAAAAGGGTTGTGTCCTGGGGAGGGCAGTGCTGCAGCTGAAAGACGTGCCTGTTTTTATCTGTGACTTTATCTTCATGCAATCAGCAGAACAAGGTTGTTTGCTCCAGTAATTAGGAAAGAAGTCTGTGTACTTGAGGACTACATAGCAAAGGTCTGGGACTACATAGGACTGCATAGCAAAGATTTAGGGAGGGCAGAGCCTGTGGGACCCAAGTTTGCCAGCTTGCCAAAGAATAGAAGTGAGTTATTTGCAGGGATCCTGAAAAAAAAAAAAAAACAACCAACAAATCAAACCAAAACAAAAAACCAAAATGAGTCTTAAGAGTAGAGTTTGTTTAGGTTTTGGAAGATGTTTTGGGGGTTTGCTGCATGAGCTGTCTTGACAGGGATGGCTCTGAGCCCACCAAATTAACTGGTGCTCCTCCCCTGAAATGGAAAAGTGCATAAGATAAAAGAAACATAGCGGAAAAGAGAGTGGGCTTTGAGAATTGGAGAAGAGAGAACAGAAAGGGACATATTTCCTGAAACTTTCCAATAATGTGTTCTCCCTTCTCCATAGCCACAGGTGAAGGTGAGCCTCTGTTTAGCTCTTCAGTTCTTTGCCTTTCCCCACTGGTTAGAGGTGAGAGCTACTGGCAAGATAAAACGAATTGAGTGTGATGTAATGCAGTCTATTTCTGTAGTAGTGCTCCAGGAGAGACATCCATATAAACACTATCAGTATAAAGATTTTCTGTGTTGTCCATTGAGGCAATCCCTTTCCCACCCATTCTTCCTTGCTAGAGGTCTCACTGGTATACTGCAGTGGCTTTTTTTCCTAGCTTAAGAAGCAATTTGTAATTAGCTTTCCTCTGCCATGCTCCCTCGCTGCCAAAACAAACTTGTCAATAAAAGCCTGATGTTTAGATGCAAAAAAGATGTACATTTAATTAAATGCAAAGTTGTTTTGTGAGAATGGAACATGTGAAGAAGCCACTAAAGAGCATCACACAGAGTGCAGAGCTGGAAGCAAACGTTTGAAGAAAAGGAACAGTGTGGATATTATGATTTCAAGCCACAAACATTGTAGTAGTGAAGCAAATTGTAAAGCAAGCAATTTCTGGATAGTTAAAAAAAAAAAAGCTGCTAGTTGCATCAAATTAAGCCCTGAGAAAAATCTTCATAAAACTTGAGAGTGCTGTGCTTGAGAGGTATGTACAGAGAAGCAAATCTGGTGTGTGAGGTCCTGTGGGACTCCATGTGTGATGTGTGTTATGAGAAGGCTCGACTCCCAAGTATCCGTTAGCTTTGCTAAACAAACACGCATTCTGGTTAAACATTTCTCCTGAGATGACAACTATTGACAATACATCTTCCTGAAGCATATGACAGTTATCAAACAAATAGCTGACACTTTGCAAAGTTTCCATTATTCTCTGCTTGCTGAAGAAAGGTAGAGCGGGACACTCGGCATTGGGAGCACTTTAGCAGTTAATGTTTTGCACAAAATTTGTTAAGTGTAGAAACTGCACTCAAATGTCTGAAGTGTTGATTCCATGGAAACATCAGTTTGGGGCCTGGTGTTAAAATCTGGGGAGATACAGGCTCTCTGGGAAAGCCTTGCACATCAGCAGCAACTCAGCATCATGAAAGCTAATGTTAGGAGTCACGTTCATTTAAGCTTGTCGGGTGTTTCATGCACTTTTCATCTCATGGTTCTAAAGGCAGGCTGGATGCAATGCAGACTGGAGAAAAAAAGCATTTCTCATTTCTGTACCATCTTCAAATGTGCAAACATCAAGAGGCTCCATTTCGATCTCTATATGTGAAACTTGCACATGGTCTAAACCTAGCTCTGACATGGTGTTTCATTAACCTGAAATCAGTGCAGCATGTACGCAGCAGTGAGGACAATAAAGCCGATTTTCTTACTTTGAGGGAATCATATAAAACATCTCAAAATTAAGGAAGCTCAAAATCCCCCTCAAAAATGCAAGAAAACATAAAGCAGTCAACAACAAAAACAAATAATTAAGAGAGGTTATTTGCAAAAAATCCCCCCAAAACCAAACCCCAAACCAACTAAGAGCCACTATATTCATCTTCAGATGGATCACCTTAGCAACATCATGGTCAACAATGTTGCTGTGTGACAATACATGTCCCTAGTGTTGAAGCAAACTTGTTTTCCAAGGACAGCAGACTAAAAAGAGAACTATTGGAACAATTTCTCTTTGGTCATGTTAGCTAAAAATGCTATTTATGGAGCAGAGAAACATGCTGAATCATTTACTTAACTTACAATCTTTTATACTCAATTGTCTATTAAGATGATATAAAGCCATGGGAAGTCTTCCTTTTTGCTTCTTTTTAGGCCGCAAATCAGAGCTGAAGATAAACAGCCTTCAAATTGCCTCTTGCTAAACACAAACAATTACAGTAAGAGAGACAAATAACAGTGTATGCATGAAAGTAGTTTAGTTTAATACATGATGGTATACACAACCTATTGAAGATGGCTGTCTCAACACCATTTTCCATGACAACAAAAAACCCGAAAATTTTGTTGGTTCATTGCTATTTTCCAGCAGTATTTTTGAAATGCTGACTGGAAGGAGATCCAGAACCCCTGGCAGGGATCCACTTCTGGTCCTCTGAGGCTGTGGGTTTGCCTGACACTGTGCTTAAATATTAGTGAGGGAGATTTCGGTCTCACAAACTACCCTGCTCCAATGATGTATCCAAGGACTGTACCAAGCAAGTCTATTATACCATTTTAGTGTTGCTTTTTTCTCTCTGCATTGCTTTTATCTCCTTTGTTGCCTCATAATGCAGTTAATCTTGCCACAGTGCAAGAGGTGATGAGGAATGGCTGATCTTACTCATTAAAACATCCCTTTATATGCAGAGATGTTCTTGTAGCATTTTTTACTCTCCTTCATCCCTGGGAAGGCAAACCTATTTTTGTCAATCTCTCCTTGAAGGCTTTATGGTGCCTCAACTTTATAATTTTGGCCTGCCTTCTAGTATCAGAGCCCATAGCCAGGCTCACTGCCCCAGCTGAGACCTCAGAAGCACTTGAAATAAATATTTTCAATGGCCATAACAGGACAAAAGCGTTGTCCAGTCAAGGTTGTGTTTTTTAAACCTCGAAAAAAGTTCTCAAATGTGACATGGTGCTGCTTGCTCCCTTTGAGGTGTGCTGTGATTACCAGGTGTTTTCAGCAGTGCTACTGCTTACCCAGCCTGCACATTTGAATCATTTTCTTTCCTTTTCCAACAGACAACGTAACAAGACTATCACGAGAGGAGCTGACACATGGTTCACACGAGCCAAAGCAAGCTGGCTCTCACCTCCTCTTAATCTCTGCATTTTGCATCCTGGTTTACAATGCACCAGTAGCAAAGACCCAGTGCAGCTCTGGTGTTACGGGGGAATCAGGGCTGCCAGGTGGGGAGGGCTGTGTGGGCTGCCTGGCAGTGGCAGTGGTGTCCAGCTCTGCTGACACTAAATACAGCAGCATGCAGAAAGCCTCGCTGCCCTGTAGCACTGGAGCAGGCTGTGAGCCCCCTGCTTGCCCCTGAGCCCAGAGCCTGTCCAGGAGCCTAAAGGCTGTGTGTGCACAGTGTGTGCATTGGGTACTGGCTGCACAGGCCCTGCAATGCTTGGCTTTCTCCTCGTTGTGTGGCTGTGTGCTGTCTGCCTCCATTAACAGCTGCTGCTAAGGACATCTCCGCTCTGTTTCCACGCTGGTAGCTGCACTGACACGTGTGAAGAAGCCACATTTCTCTCTCATTCTGCACCACAGACATGACACAATGTGGTAGAAGGTAGATATAATCACAACAGAAATTTTTTCTGTGGTCCAGAGATTAAACCACAGCTGCCAGTGGTTTTGCTGCAAGGACAGCAATTGCCAGGCAGGAGATTATGCCACGATATTGGGCTTGCACTCCAGCCTCCTCACTCAAGCTTTCTAGGTACATATTGCCAAGATTCCTTTAACTGGCTCCCTCCCCAGTCCTGGCCACCCTTGTGCCACATCTGTCATTACTGCAGCAGTTTCAGTGCCAGCCCTGTCCCACCCAGTCTGTCCTGATGCAGCAAGGTCTCAGTATGTCAGGGCTGGGAGAAAGCTCTGGCTGCAGTTCCAGCCTGGTCAGGAGCCCCAGAGGCACCTTGCCAAGTGCACTGTCAGACACAGCTGGCTGCTGCTGAGGGCAACCACCAACCTGTGCACAGAGGCATGGAGTTATACACTGACTGTGCTTGGAAGAGACCCTGAAGACCACACAGTTCCAAATCCCCTGCCATGGGCAAGGACACTTTCCAGGAGACCAGGTTGCTCAAGACCTCATCCTGCCTGGTTTTCAACATTTCCAGGGATGGGGTAACCACAGCTTCTCTGGACAACCTGTTCCAGTGCCTTACCACCCTTATAGTAAAGAATTTCTTCCTGATATCTAATCTAAACTCATTCTCTTTCATTTTAAAGCCACTCCCTCTTGTCCTATCACTTCATGCCCCTGAAAAATTCCCTCTCCTGCTTTCTTGTAGACTCCTTTCAGATACTGGTAGGCTGCTGTAAGGTGCCCCAAGAGGCTTTACTTTTTTAGGTTGAAAAATCCCAACTCTCTCAGCCTGTCTTCATAGGAGATGTGCTCCAGCCCTCTGATCATCTTTGTGGACCTCCTTTGGACTCATTCCAGCAGCTTCATGTCCTTCCTGTGTTGGGGAACCCAGAGCTGGACACAGTTCTGAAGGTAAATAATGTGTCCATACTCAGAAGAATGGAGTAGAGGGGGACAATCACCTCTCTCAGCCTGCTGGTCACACCTCTCTTGATGCAGCCCATGATAGGGTTGGCCCTCTGGGTGCATTCTGCAGTTTCTCCTGACTCTCGCCCTCATCCAATCCCCAGGACTGAAAGTCCACTTTTGGCCAGAGCAAATTTGGTTGGGCTCTTGCAGCATGTGTTTTAGTTTAGTTTTGCACAGAAAAAACATCCAGTTTGGGATCTCTGGGACTGCTCTCTGGTGTAAGCCAAAGCACAGCAAGTGAGGACTAGGACAAAATTCAGAATTGCACTATGGAATGGAAACACAAATGTGAACACACCTTAGATTGGCTCTTTTATATGTTTGATTTGCCCAGGAGAAGCTGAGGCTCAGACAGAAGCTGGGAAACCTGACTCATTACAGTTACCTTGGAAAAATTGTTAGGTTTTAGGAGTGTGCTTCAACACTACCTGTTAGCAAATGCTCTTTAAGAAACACTAACAGTGGCCAAAGACACAGCAAGTGGTGTGTGGTACAGGGGTTTTGGAGGCCAGTGGAAAACCCAGCATCCTATCTGTGGGAGAAGGGAGACATTGAAATGCTGATCTCATTGCCATTTTCAGTGAGAAACTAACTACAGGTTTGTGATTTTTCAGAACTGCTGATGTTTTCCTGAAAAATGACTCCTAAAATACATGATGTTTCTCGGAGTGTCAACATCAATCACCAGTTTTGGGTTCAACCAAGCACCAGTTTTGGATTCCCCACTTCCTTCAGGAGACTGGTCAGAGGTTTGTGCTCTCTTAAGGAGTAATTTATTTCCAGAAATAATGCAAACATTTTATATGCTCATCTTCAGGGGTCAGACCATCTTCTGGGTCAGTGGACCCAGAAAACCTGTCAGGAATTAAAAGCTTCTAGCTCAGTTCCTTGGGAAATGTCAATGGCAAGTCTAAGATGTGGAATTTATCCTCTCACAGATTGGCTTGTACTCAGGCAGCTAAGCAAACACTGCTTTCAAGTGACAAAGTATTTGCAGCTCTAATCATATTATTTTTAAAGAGAGAGCATTTCACAGGCTATCAAGCTAAAACAGATTAGATTTTTTTCTATGTCATTCGTTACCAAAGGTGCTACTTCTGATATCACTGCAATAGAAACAGAGAACACTTATTTTGCTTTCTGCACAACCATAACTTAAATTTTATTTCTTATTTCAAAGACTGTTTTCCAGAAGTTTCAGACACACTGCCTTCTCCATTCCTCCATTCCCTTTTCATCCTGCCTGAAGGAGCACAAGCCATGTTGCTCAACTCAAAAGGAGCCACAGCCTCGCTACCAGCCCGGAGCCCCCAGGAGTGGGAGTGGCAGCAAAAGCCTGATGGCATCCAGGGCAGGATGCAGAGAGCAGGCACAGCCTTTTTGTTTGCCCATTGCTGAGGTGGCCCTGAGCCCCTCCCTGGCATCTGTGACCCCTAGCCAAGCCTGCAGCCCTGAGCAGCCAGGAGATGCTGATGCTTGCCAGCTTAGGGCCTTCAACACTCAAAGCTTTTCTGTAACCAATCTGCCATCTATTAGCATAAATGGGGAAATAAAAAAAAAGGGATCTGCTCCTGCTGTTCTCTCAGGAAAGCACAGTGGATGAATGTGCCATGTAGCATGAAGGGATGTCTCTATACTCACAAAATTACCCTGGGAAGCTCATCTCAGGTCTCTGCAGTGCCTACCTTCTAAAAGCACATCTGCTGTGTATCAGGTGTGCACCCCCAAAAAATCCTGGCCTGCTGTTGTGGGGACTGCTGCCCCTCGTTCTTTCTGGATGTCACTGATTCCTGAGAAACCACGAAGTCTAAGTACAAAGCAGGGTGGCACTGTGCCGTGGGCAGAACCAACAGAGGACAGTAAGGCCATCTCTGCCCCCAGAAAACTAAAACTCCAACAAGGAGCAGCATAAAGGGACAGGCACAGAGGGGCCAAAAGTGGGCCATGTCCCCTGCTCTGTCTCCCCCTCTTCTGCCCCCACCAAAAACTTGCTGAATAATGTTCTAGTGAGAGGTTAGGGACCAGGGAAGGAATAGCTCCTCAGGGTCTTGAGCGCCTCTGTGCATGGCAACTTTTATAAAGAAATGGTTTAATGCTAAAAAGCAAACAAAGAAGCCAAAAATATGTCTTATTTTCAGTATTTCATGATTGAAATCTTAAACATTATGAGCATGAGATTTGCCAAACACTGGTCTCAGCTTGGGTAGATTTTTTCCTGTTATAAAAAGAGAAATGTTTGGAATCTAGGGATCTTGCCTTGAGCTAATTTAAAAAGATATATTTTAAAATTTGTTTCAAATCCTTTTGTGCTATTTAAACTTATTAAATATAGATAGTGGTGTTTTAAACAGAAAATTAAGTAAAACATCAGTGGGAGATTTAGTCTGATTGCTGTGCATGTTTAAAAGAAAATGCTCTGCATGTTTAAAGGAAAAACACATTTAGGCACTGTGACATTCAGTTTTTAAGAAACCCAGTTTAATTATATTTTCCCTAATTAAGGATTTCATTATAGGGGATCACATGATTTAATTATATCAATACCCCAAAGACCTGATTGTGAACATAAAATGTGGATTAAAAGGAAGCCTCATCACTTAATTACCTGCTAGATTGGAACAGATCCATGTTGTAGGTCAAAAGGGACATAAAATGCAGGCTTCTGCCTCCCTCTTTGTTGTGTGTGAAGGGCTCTGTGCATGGGGAGAGACGAAGGGGGGAGCACTCATATCTGTACTGGGAGTAATAATTATCTGTGAGCAGTTTTCCAGACATATATTGAGATCTATAGATAGATAGACAGATAGATAGATAGATAGATTTAAAATTATTAATATCTTTAAAAAATTTTCAGCAGGTCTGTGATGGAGCTGAGCTGCCTATTTCAGCTTATAGTCTAATTGATGCCTGTGTATTTCTTCTCAAAATATAAGGTCTTGTCTTTCAGAAGGAAAATGTCAAGGAGTTTGGAAGTCCTAGGCTGGGTTTGAGACTGTCCCAAAGTGAGCAGATGGATACCCAGTGCTGCTGCAGGGACAGGGGCTGTCTCTCCCTGTGTCCAGTCAGCATGAGGCCCCTGGAGTGGCTGCACTTCTGGGGGTTCCTGCCACTGAGTAATGGGGCTGATCTGGGGGAGGGGCATGGAGGGCATGAAATCTTTTGGGACATCAGCATAAAGCCAAGGGACAAATACTGACCTGCCCAAACCGTGCTTACCACACACCTCTCTTCCCCACCCTCTAACCAGCTCCCAGCCACTGCTCCCAGGAAGAGGCTTTGGCAGGGAGCACTGAACACATGAAGGTGGAAAACCTGCATCAAGCACTGTGCCTTCTCACTTCCCACAACTCTTGCAAGTTCCTACCTAGAAAGCTAGGAATCTGGCCCTTGTACTCAGTGCTCCCAAAGTACAGAACAAATTCTATCAGCAAGGAAAGGTCCCATGGGGACCAAGTGCAATTTTAGCAGGGCCCGTGGCAGCTGTGAACTGAGTCTGTTGCAAACTTCCCTACAACACAGCTCCCCACAGCTTTCTAAGGGGGTTGAAGGTTTTTGCAGGATATCCACATAAGGTTAGGGTTTTCTTCTCCAATATGCCATAAAAAGGAAATTTCCCTGCAGTCCTGCCTTGTCAGCTATCCTGCTTTCTCCCAATACCCTCAGGGCCAGCAGATTGGTACAAATGGTGTAGGTAAGTACAAATGGGGCAGCAGGCCCATGGTTATACTGCTTCAGACACTGCACTGTCCCAAAAGCCAGCTTTGCTTGTATCCAATCCCCACTCTGATGTGAAGAATGACTCTTGGAAGAAATACTTCAGAGCCACCAGGAGGGCTAGTCTAGAAACAGAGCGCAGAGTGCTCCTCTTCCTAGGAAAGATAACCTCAGGCACATGGGAGGGGGCAATCCCTTAAGCAAGGGGATGGCCTTCAAAGTGCCCATTTGCATTCTAGGGGCAGCCTGGTGGCTGGAGCACATTCTCAGATGTCTTCCTGCAAATGCTGCTGCAGTGGTGGTGTTACTGCCTGGTACAAGATAAGAAACCAAATCCTGTGCCCAGTTTGGGTAGCAAGGCTAGGTAAGAGCAAATTCTCTTGAAACTACTGCTAACAGCTGATGCTGACACACCACAGGTCCTTTCTACTGCTTTTCCAAAGGCACCAGGGAGGATACAGAGCTGGATGGTCCAGCTGTTCAGGGCTATTCCAAACCAAGTAACTCTGACACCTCATCACAGGAATGAGAAAGATCTGTGCCCCACAGCAAGGCCAGCAGCTTGGATACTGCCAGCCCCATAGATAGTGCCAGCCTGTCCCACCACTGCTGGGCACAGCCACCCTGCCCTACCTGCCCCCTGGGCACAGCCACCCCCACCTGCCTGCCTCCAGGCAGATCCTGGAGGAGGCTTTGTGCACTCTCTGTGGCAATGTGCCTGAGAAGCCAGGGAGCACATTGGCCTGTTAAATTATCATCTGCAAGTGGTACAGTGCTGTGGGATGAAGACCTGTTTCTTTCACTTTGATTTGATCCCATTTTCCTAGGCAGGGAAATGCCCCAGTGACAGTATCACTGCAGATGGCATCACAAAGCCCTGGCTGGCACCAACTGAGTTGGCACAGTCAGATTATCATGTTCGAGTTTGTGTCTGTCTTTTCTTTTCTCCCTGCTTTGCTGTGCTAATAGCATTTCTATTACCATATAAGCCTCAGTCAGCTCCTTCAAAAGGACAGAGACCAACATAAAAAGTAAATTTGATTATCACTGGCAAAAAAGGATGGGTCACAGAAGAAGCTAAATGATGCTAGCCTATCTTTTTAATGCTTTCTTTTTTTTCTCCCTCCCTCCCTCTCTCTCTCTCTCTCTCTCTCTCTCTCTCTCTCTCTCTCTCTCATCTGGGCTTAAAGGGAGACTGGAATTGAAGTTGCAGGGTCTCCAGGGCAGTATTGCAGAGCAGTGCTGCTTAATGGGGCAGCTGGTGGAGAGAGCTGAGCACATGTTTCCTTTGCAGTTTTCATCTTCATACTTCACAGGGCCTAGGGACTGATTGATGGAATTCTTTTTNNTTTTTTAAACATAGCTTTCTCGAGGCCTAGAGGCTGCCACACTGAACATATGTCCACATATTCCCTTGGGCAGTATTTAAATGTGTGCATCCATGTGACTGTATTTGTTTAGTGTGTGCTCCCACTGATCTAATGGGACCTTTCCCATGACCCATTGCTTCCCTAAGTTTGCCACTTGCTGCTGTCAGAGAGAGGCTTTAACTTGGATGGCTGTAGCTGTAAATGAATGGGACTTTTTTTTCCCTTTCAGTCCTTTCGACTGAATCCTCTTGCTGATGGATCATCTAATGCAGTTTGGTTGAGAACCCTTCCTCATGCTGTTAAAAAAAGCCAAACCTAAACAGACCCCATCTGTTGCAATCCTGTCTATTTATGTGAATGCAAAATTTGTCGGGCTGCTTTCTGCTTGTTAATAAGCCATCCCATGAGAACAAAATCCATTCTTGAAAAACACCCAGTAAGATGTGCATTGCTTGCTACACTGCATACTTCTGATGCTGAAATTTCTTGGGAACAAGAAAAGCAGTGGCTGCACATGGCACTCACTTTCCTTCGAGGAGACGCTGTACAATTCTGTGTGGTATTTAGTGTCCCCCAGGTAGGCAGCTCAGTGGGACACAGATTGGAATAGAACTATCTGCATAACAACCTGCCTGAGTAACACCAACACTGCTCAGAGGAGGAAACTAGAAGCAGATTATTTACATTTCCCACTGCTGCAGCTTTGTGGAAAAGTCTGATTATATCCTACCTTTGCTCTTTCTTTTTCAGCAAAAAGCCTGAAAACTCCACAGAATGACACAATTAAAGGAGGTGTTTGAATGGGTTGAGGAACTGTGGCTGACTAAAAGAGTTTATACAAATATTCCACAAGCATCATTTGCATTTGTATTTAAGGCAGTGTTAGGAAATATCATAATGTATGCAAAATATGTAGAGAATGTAAATCAAAACCAGATTAATTGTATTGTCTGCTAGACCTCTTGCTCAAAATTGGACCTTTCCTGCCCAGCACCATCCCTGCCCTAAAGAGCTTAAGGGAAACACTGGAGAGCTGAGAGCTGCAAGGAACTGCCCTCACCTCCCTGCCATGGGATATCCCTCCTCCAGCCTTCTGGCAAATGCCACAGTGTTACACCACAACAAATCCTGCTCAAGGTGAGGCATCTCTGTGCCATGGGCATGGGCACAGGCTGGGCTACCTTTTCCAGCACTCTGCACAGGAATCATCCCAGGAGCCAAGTTCAGCATATGGGAATTCACACTGGACTTTCAAATATCAATTGTGAGTCTAAACTCAGCTATCTCTTTTAGCTTGGCATAGGTTAGGGACAAAATCAGCTGAAGAATAGGAATAAATATACAAAATACAGAGTGTTTGTCACAGTATTTTCTATTAAATAAAGAATATTTTACCAGCAGTATCAGTGGGAAATGTATCATGGACTGAGAAACAACACCAGAGAACTCAGTCAGCCTGAACTGCCTTTCCTTAGAAAAGTTATTTACTAAACGAAAGTGCAGCCTTCAGGTTACCTCAGGGGCCAAGAAATGACTACATGTTATTATACATGTGGTAAGTGCTACTGTAAGGGATGTTGTCATGTGATCCTGAGTTCATCTATTAATCACTGGTGGTTTTGTCACTTTCAAAAAAAGTGTAACATCAATGGATTAGCTTATTTACCCCTTCCAAAAAATATATATATATTTTCGGGTTGATTTTTAGCCTGTTTTCCTTAATATTTCCTTATGAGCAGTTCTTCTGCTGGAAACTACTTTGGAAATGGGTGACTAGTTTAGCATCCTGGTTTTGCTAAAATTTTATAGTTTGTTTTGTTTTTTTAATTCTTTGTTTCTAGGATACTGACCCCAGGAGTTTAGCAGGCACTGCGTATGCACAGGGCACATGTCACCACCCTTCCACATTGCTGTCTTCAAGGAGTCAGGGCTGGTTGGAGATGCCAGTGGTATGTGTACTTTGGAAGCTGTTACTCAGAAAACCTTAAAGGTACATTCCAAATAGAGCTGTAACCTCCTAGTGAGGCGGGAAGAAATGTTTGAGCATCTATACCCCAGCTGGATTTTCCAGTCTATAACTCAGCCAAAGAAACAAAGCAGGGCCTCCTGCTGGTTGTAAAGTAAGATGAGTTGGTAGCATGAAAAAGGAAACAGACTTAAACCCTTCAGTATGTTCTGCAGTGATTTTTTTAGTCAAAATGACATCATAAAGTAAGGCAATTAATTACTGATTTCATTAACACTTTAACCCTTTTTGTTAAATCTGGATGGTTGATTAAAAATTTGGCTACCTAAACTTTGATGTCTAAAAGTTGATTAGTTAGATAAAAATTGTCTGCTATAAGCCCATGTTGATTGAGTTAATGACAGTAATAAAGTTTCAGCTCTTGCTTGCATCTTGTATGAACCACTCCATTACCTGGTGCCATCTTATCCAATTTAGATTTTTAATGTAGAAGTAACATGAAGTTCTTTACCAATACATCAAAGTATCACCTGTGCATCAAGATTATTTTATAAAAATCATAGTGAATGAAGGGATCTTGGGTCACTCCTTTGATAACCCTTGAATCTATCTGGGCTTCTTACTGTAGTAGGTACTGCTGAATAGCTTTTTTAATCGCCCTTGGAACAGAAACCAGTTCTGGTTTAGAAATTCTTATATCATCTGACTTTTTGTCGAAGTAATCTACTTTTTATTAGCATAAGATGGTGAAAAATTTTGCAAATAAGTTTCTAAATGTTTACAAGGGGCCTTCTCACTTGCTTGGATTGTAAAGGACAAAATGCTTTTTCAGCAGCTAGAGAAGCAGCTACCTTTGAAATTTAAAATAATATTCACTTCCTCATCCTTGCACCAAATTATTTCTGGTGCTTTTTCTTTTGTAAAACAAATAGCACTTTTCAAATGAAGCAACACCATATGCACTGGATGTGGAGAGATGCTGGGGATGCTGTGGGAGTTGATTCTCAGGTGAAGAACTGACCCGCCTGTGGGTACCTGCACCCTACACCCTGAGTCTCCCACTGCTACTCACCAGGAACACTCCTGGTCCTACAGCCCCCACTTTAACCATGCCTTTCAAGTGTATTTTTTTCACTGTCACATGGCAGTCATCAGTTTTCACTCACCTTTTCTGATCCATTAAAAATGTGGTTGCATCCCACTTTCTTTGACTGTACCTACATGCATCCAGATCCTCCAATTAATCCAAGACCACTAGTTTTTAACTCTTTTGATAACCTGAAATCTATTCTGTGGAATTGAACACAAGGGGGATGTGGAAGCACAAGGATCCATGGGTGCTGGCAGACTCTCCATCAGTCTCTGATGGGGTGTTTCTGTAATTCTGCCTTATTTATTTTGTATGATGACATATGTGCAATGCAAGATCAGCAAGATTAGAAATAACCCTTTCTTAGCCTTTTGTTTTGATGCCAAGCGAAATTTACCTTTCCTCATGTCCATTTCTTTTGGGTCCATTTCAGAAATTTGATGTCCTTTGCTGGTAGCTGCTATGCCCCACTGTCCACTGCTCACAGCCATCTCCTTCCTTGGTGCTGAACTTGCCAGCATTTTGGTACCCTGATTTTACATCCCAGCTCTGCTGTTGGAGCCTCTTTCTAAACTGAGGAGGGATTCATAAACACTACCTGGTCACTGTAGAGCAGGATAAGACCCAACTGCTAAACTCAAATCCCAGTTTCATCGGACAGTGGCTTGCTAAGCATTGTGAAATGCTAAGAATTTTAAAGTAAGCCATAGCAGAGCACTACAATTTAGTTCAGCTGCAACTGTTGTGTTCTTCTTTTGGCTTTCTGTGAGGAAATGGTCATTGCTGACACAAAGAAAGCCTGCTTTCCCCTTGGTAGTGAATAACTTTGCTCTGTTTTTGCAAAGTGGAATACAAAGTATAATGGGAGTGCTGATCATAACAAGGCAAGAAAAGTAACTGCTCTGTGCTGAAGGTCTCAGCTGGAGTGCTGTATGTAGGCTGGGGCACCACACTTCCAGAGGGATGTGGACCAACTGGAATCAGTCCAGGAATAGTGATGAGAGAGCTTAAAAACATAACCTATGAAAGAAGGCCGAAAGAACTGAGGTTGTTTAGAATAAAGACCTGACTAAGAGGAGATGCAATAACATAAATGCAGTTATGTAAGTGGTTGCTGCGAAGAGGGAGGAAATAAACTCTTCTCTCTATCGACTGTGGACTGGAAAAGATGGGCTGTAGTGGAGAACTGCAGCTGGATGCAGACTTGACTTTCTGGTGGAGCATTAGGCTGAATTTGTGGGAGACTATCTGAGCAGCGAGGAAAGGGGGAAATCCATGGGTCAGGTTGTCCCTCAGCAGTGTAGTCCCACCTGTAAATGTAACATGTTTGACCGAGAGCAGAAAAGGAGCCTGAGGCTGGAAGGAATGCTGACAATCAGGCCAGCTGTGGGGAGAAACAAAATGTTTGTTTGGACAATTTGCATCTGTTGCTTTTTTTAACCGGATAAGAGAGTACACTATGTAATATACACACACCAGCCTCACTTACCGACAGAGACTTAAAATATTTATATCACAGACAAACAATGCCAAGGAACTCCCCTACAAATGCAGGGATTTAATAAACACAGTACTGTAATGTAGCATTTATCTTTATTATATATAATCAGCTGTTGCTTTTACTTGGGTAGAAATAATGTCAAACTGAGCCAAGGTAAGATGGGAAGGTTGGAAGGTCCCCAGTCCCAGACATACACACCTTTTTGGCTTTTGCAAGTACAAATGGGCTTTAAGACTGTGTGAGGCACAGCAAAGGACTTCCTGCTATGGCCCCACAAAGGACTGTGCATCTCACAGACCTCTTGAGGTTTCACATAGGAGATAGCTCCTCTCCTCGGTCTCCATCAATCTCAGGGAATAAATATCTTCCATAACACCCTTGAACAAACGTGGATGTATGTATCTAGGGAAAAGTTGTGCATTGCTTCCCAAGCAAAGGTCAGTAAGATATCTGTCTGAAAACATAGATTACATTCTACATAAACATTTTTGTGCTGGGCAACAGACACCAGATCCTCAGACAAAGTCAACCCAGTGCTCAGGGTTCACTGCCGTACTCAATACAACATTAAAAAACAAATGAGGGTGATACACTATGACTTTATTGACAGTTCCTAATTACATGATAATCCTAATCCCATGCTAATATGACATAAATCATTGATGGAATGATTGGCTGAGTGAACTGTGTCTGGCAGGTGCTTTTTCTCCCTGAACAAAATGCTGTTAGGACATGTACACAAGAAAAAACCCAAACGTAAGAGTTGGAGAGATGGCCATTTTTCAAGGGTATTTACATTCTCCTTAATGGAGGCACTTTTTCATATGCTCACAGATGTGATCAAGTCTGAAACTTTATCTTTTTTCTGTAGCAACATTTCTGTGTTCTTCCACCTCCACGTAAAATAAGGAATTGCCCCAAAGAGCATTTAATCGAGAAACCACAGTTTGCTTCTGAAGAAAGAACTTCACACATTGCTCGAAGGTCAGAGTAGGAGTTGGCCCATACTTTGCAGACTTGTGCAAACATGATGCCAGCAGCCTCTGAGAGCAGTATGAACAGTGGTTGTGCAGTTTGAAGATGCAAATAGATGTAAACACAAAAATATTACACATATATAAAACTTTCTCCTTGAGCAACATGATGCCAGAGCTGGAGTTGTTGGCAGATGTTGTTCCATGTGACTTTATCCCAGCTCACAGTCACCACAGTGAGGCCTCATCATCAGATCCCTGTCACCTCCATACCCAACTGAGCCCCGTATGAATACACCCAAATTAGACTGCCTGGCATGATCTTTAGTTTCTTACAAGACAGGGTTGGGTTTTTCATTTCCCTTCTGAGTGAAGGTTCACAAATACAGCAGCTATTTTCATGTCAAAGCAAGAATACAATTGCCAAAATGGACATCACCAGGGATGGCATCTGCTAAACAAGACTGAGTGCTTCACAAGCAGAGGCGCCAGTGTAATCTCATCACAAATTATCTTAATTGAAAGCAGAATAGCCTTCTCCTGAAGAGTCATTTACTTGCTCTTACCTGATCTGTTGGAAAGTACCTGGCTGTGGTGCCTCCCAGTGTTGGGTCAATGAGACCTCTGGAGTGGAGGAAAGGATATTTCAGGCAGTACATGAGCTATCTTAATTTATAAACCACTCAGGAATAAGTGAGCTTCTTGAGGGGAGCACTAACAAGCATTGCCAAGGTTCCCAGACAAAGGTTGTAAGTGGTCTTTCCACCAGTCTCTGGTGAGTTCCCATAACAGTGTCTGTATGTCACCTGGGTCTGAAAGACAAATGACCATGAGGTGTGAAATATGTCCAAACTACCACGTTTGGAAAAGTGTTGGGGTGGCTTTTCCAGGCTATGCTGACAGGGTGGGACTAATGTGCTTTTCAGAGCATAGCACAGGAGTGGCCCCTCAGATGTCAGGCGGGGGGAGCATAGACCTAGGCTTCCTTCCAGAATAGACAAGGACATGCAGGGTTAGGGATGAGAGAACACTGCATGTGGCACCTGGGGAGGACTGGAGCACAACCTGCACCCTCTGCAGACACAGGTCTCCACTGTTCAGGATGCATTCACAATGCTCCTCAGTGAAGCTTCTGGCAGCAATGTCAAAGTGTTATCAGGGAGCTTAAGGAAAGCAGCATTGTGTCAAAACTACAGTGCCAAGCCTTCTTCAAAGCCCAGGTGCTGCTCAGCAATGCTACAAGATAACCTGATTAAGGATTTCTTTGCCTCTTCCCCAGTGTCATGTATACCTGAAAAATCCTTCCTGACTCCTGAATTTTGCTTGGAGGAGCCTTGGAACAGCCTATATGGCAACAGGGAAGCCAACAAGGGGTGCCTTTCTCTACAGAGTCTAAGCCCAGATCTGGACATTTTATCCATAGCAAAGCAAGGGCCAGTGAAGCAGAGGAAACTCATCCTGGCTCATCAGAGACATGGCTAGGGATCACTCCCATGATCATCATCCTTGGTCACAGGCAGGACAGAGGGAGTCAGTAGGGCAACAGTAGGGCAAGTTCTTGCTGTAACAGGGCATTTGACCCCATTGGCAGCTGTCAGTGAATATCTGGTTCCTCAGATACTGTGTGGTGAGAAGAGCAGTGGCTCCGTAGGAGTGTTTTGGACCCCAGGACAGTGTGCAAGTGCTCTCAGGTGCTGGGTAGTTCCCAAAGACCAATGAATTAGTCATCTTCTCTTCTGTTTTGTGCCTAGTGGCATTAAAGTGAGAGTGCTGCAGTGGGGTTGTAGCCCCTTAAACCTGTGTTGTGATCACAGGTGTCAATGAATGTGTTAGAATAGCGAAGGGAGTACTGTCAAGGAACTGCATGGTAGAGGACAGGGATGTGGAGGCAGTCAGGAGTGCAGCTGGAGCAGAGACAGCTGTCCAAAAGCTTGGAGCCCCCAAGGCACATTCACACAGTGGCAGAGCAGCAGGCAAGCAATTACACTCCCCCGAAAAACCTTCATCTGCTGCTCGGTGTTTTTACTAGAAGTCCATTGTCGTATCTCAGCAAATCGTGGGCTGTGCCTCATCAAGGCAAAAATGTGTTTCTTCCTCCTTTCTTATTTTGATGTATTTCACTTCCATATAATGTCCAGAGGGATAATTTAGCCTGTTCAAATGCCTTATTGAGGAAGGACTGCATTGTTCTTCCAGCCTCTGCTTCGCATCGGAATGTGCCTCTTCCTGAGCGCCCCTGCCCATGGCCAGCCTGTGATAAAGCCGAGGCTGCTTTTCTCTCATTGTTTCTCCTTGCCTTTGCCTTTCTCTTCCCAGCTTCATTTGTCTGAATACTAATTTGTGTTTATAACAAGAAGTGGTTCCCGCACCTCCCCTTTGTTGCTTAATTGAAGGGAAACTGAGCAACAGGTGGATCTCAGGAAATATCATTAAACTCTCTCAATTGTTTTTGGCACTTCTTTGAAAGAAAAGTTCAGCTCAATGCAACTGGCTGTTCGCTGTTTCCAGGCTAATTACTGCAGGACCCAAATGAGGAACATATTTGAATAAGTCTAATTTAAAGAAGGTGAGCTGCTCATCCAGCTTGGTATTATTTACAGGCTTAGAGTAGCACAAGTTAAGGACTTTGATGAAGCTGTGTCTTATAACCAAATCTATAAAGGAAAATAAATCCCTTGAGCATTGCACAGCATAGAAGTACCATTGGTGCACAGAAGCACGGCCAGCCACGACCCACTGTCTTCATGTTTATGTAAGGGCTTCTTTTTAACCTATTCTTTTGTTCATAGAGAATAGAAACAGTGTATAAGGACAAAAGTATTGTTGTATGTTTGATTTTGAGAGGTGCTTGTCAGTGGAGCCTGTAACTGGAAAAGAAAAGCTAACTAGGGAGACTTCTTCCTCAGCTCCTTGGCTCACAAATCTGAAAAGTCACAGACAAGGGGGAAGGATGCTAAAGAAAACAAGCAGCATGATCCTTCAGCATGTGGTTTTAGCCCAGCAATTCCCAGTAGGACAAAAGAGGCAAAATCTCATAGTGTGCTCCTTCTATCCCTTTGTAGACAGAGCTCCAATTTCTGCTATTTTTAAAACCAGAACCCTGGGGGAATATTTCACCATTGAAAATCAGCCAAATGCATTAACGAAGTGCTCCACCTGTTACAAGAATGCAGGCAAAGGGCTGGATGATGGCAGCTCTCACTTGATGGTCAGCAATCAGGATATTCCTTACATGTGATATACCATGATTTTTGACCAGCTGAAAATCTTACCATCTGCTTTGTATTTTGAGGCTTGAACAACTAGGCAAATCAGAAGAAAAAAAGAGAGATGATAACATCTTCTTTAATTTCAAGGGTAATTAAAGAAGATGGTAGGTTCACAGAACCTAAGAATGCAAAATGTAATTTAAATGTAACTGGCTTAGTGATGCTGAGCTCTCACCATTGTCCAAAATGTAGCTGCTTCTTGTTTCTTTCCACTGAGGAACTGGGAAGCTCTGCATAGAAATCTTCTGACACGCAATGTGTCATGGGCTGTTTGGAGCAGGAGTAATCAGTGGGTGTTGACAACAGGAGGGCAAGAAGTGGCACAGCAAAAACACACGCTCAACACACACATGCTCAACTACAAAAGCTGGGAGAGCCAAGGACAGTGAAATCATGATTAAACAAGCATTTCTCCCCCTGACATGGGAATAGGGAGGCAAGTAGAAAAGCCCTGGCTTTTCAGCAATGCCTTTATGGATTTATAACTGTAAATACCCCTTTTTATAAAGGATGTATTTAGGAAGCAAAACGGTTCCCTTTTCGTGAATGATCTATTTTACAGGGCTTAAAAATATGTCAAGGTTTGCTGCAGTAAATCCTCCTCATGCTGTAACTGAGTAATGTAAGCAACTTGGGTTGCCTTTTAAACAATTCCCAGTGTGTGGCATGGCCAGTGCAGTTTGAAATGCCTCTGTCTATCTAAACAGAAACAGATGTTTGAACAGCAGAGCTGTGCAGAAGTAATTCTTCAAACAGTAGATTAAAACATCTGTCAGGGCCATTGGATGGGACCAGACAAGCAGCAGCAGTGTCAGCTGGGACTGCCAGTCACTTCTACCTTACCCTGGAGGTGGAAGGAAAAGGATGGGGGAATTCCGCCTGATCTTTGCGTGTGACACCCTCTTATTTTGCCATGTTTCTCCAGCCATTCGGAAGATTCCAGACCTGGCTGTGCAGAAAAGCTCCCAACCCCTCTCAGCATTGCCTACTGTAACAGAGGTCTTCTAGGTTTTCACTTTTCCCGCTAATGCCTTTTTCTGCCACTGCTGGCAGTCAGTATGAAAGCTGTGAAGTGTTGGTGACATGCCAGGTTACAGCATTTTACAGTTATTTCCATCTGTCCTTCACGTTTCAGATTTGACCAGTTCAGTGGCATTGCAAGCAAATTCTTCAGGCCTCATTGGGTCAAATAGATGACAGCCGACTAATCTCCTGCAACTTGCCCACAGGAGCTGTGCCACAAGGCAGCGTATTCATTTCCAGCTGAGCAAGAGGCCAAACCAACCCCTTGGATTAACACCTCTTTTGCACTCACCCCCACCCCAAAATCAGAGCCAAGAAAGTGATACAGAGTCAAGAAACTGTTCCAAAGGTTTTGGTGAATCAAGTCAAAGCTCTGAATCTTAACAGCCACTGAAGGATACCTTATTTACAGCCTGGATCTGAAATCTTAGTCTTGAATCCACCCTCTGTTTCCAGCCCAGATTTTTTTCTTACTTCTTACTTCAGCATCCAGAGGAATAAGCAGGGACAGCCCTACCCTCCGGACTGCTCATTTTGGGGTGGAGCTGCTATGGCTGCACTCCCAGCACCTTCCTCACCCAGCAAGCTCCTGCTGCGCGCACCTGAATCAAGGCCGGGGCCAGGTCTGACAGCCCGGCTGCTCAGGTGTTCTCTGGACAGACCCTCACCACCACGAGGTGCCAGTGCTGGGACAGGCAGCAGGGGGTCCCCTGTGAAACTGGTGCAGCTCTCCCTTCCCCGCATGCGAGTTGCTCTCCCGTCTCATTTGTCCCCAGCAGCCATTAATTGTGTGCTGTAGCGGCAGCAGATTACCTCACGACAGCCTGGCAGATGTGCTCTTGCTGAATAAATAAACTCATTTATACGGCTGTAATGACTGTTGCTTCTGTGCTCTCATCATGAAAACTCCAGCCTATCTACAGCAGTTTATAAACAAAGCTGCTTTGCCTTTATGGAAAAGCAATTTGTGGCTGAGGAGCCTCAGCAGTGACTCGTGCCAAAGAGAGCTGAGGCCATTTCTCAGGGAACAGGTGTCCGCATCATTAAAGCCACCACCCCCCCTGGCATTAATTGCCATCCCTGTTGGCACACTGAGAAAAGAAATTGGGGTTTGTCTGGGCCGTGAAGATCAGCTTCCCGACTCCCTCCTTCAAGGTAGCCACTCTGCCTGCGGCACTGCTGAGGCAGGGAGAAAGCTCAAGTGCTGTGTGGTGGATGGACTCGCTCTCCGGTGGGGGGGGCAGGGAGCACCGGGAAACTGGCACAGACTGGTGAAACAAAAGCATTCATGGGGAGAGAGAAGGAAACTGTTTATTAGATAGAGCAAGTTCATTAACTTCCCCCTTCCCCTCTTTATTTATTTTAACTGTCTCCTTGCTTCGTCTCTGCTCCTGTGTTTCTTCCCTTGCTTCCTCCCATGCTACATTATTATTGCAGAAAGGAAAAGGAGCTTCACCCTGTAGTTTCTTAGGCTACTTTCAGCTTTAGAGCTATAAACTGCAACTAAAAAACACACCGTGCCCCAAACACAGCAAAGCACGGGTATGCCCCCTGCAGAAACAGGCTGAGCAAAGTTCTCAGTTAGGTGGGATTCTCTCTCATCCATCTGAATCACTGGAGGTGACCCCATCTGTCCCTCTTATACCCCCACCTGGGTACTTTCCCCCACCTCTGTGGCCCAAGTAGCCATCTGAGGCACGAGCACAGAGATAAGTGGGAAACTCAAGTGAATGGCACATCTTCCCTGCAGACAGCTGTGGTTAGCACCACACACGTGGTGCCCCGGGGAGGAGAGCCACACCACAGAACCACCATGTGGTTGCAGTGACTTCACCCCGCTAATTATGGCAAGGCAGGAACATGCTGGCAGCATTTAGGGGGTTAGGTTATAGCCACACTACAAAGTAAACTGGCTGTGAGTGATGTTTTAGTCTGTAACCAAAGACAGGATGACTGTCTTAGCTAAATGCATTGGTAGCCTTGAGTTAGGGGATTTTGAGCATAGATGTGATCTGGGTTAAAGTAAGCCAGGGTTTGTCCTGAAATATGGATCTCCAAGAGGATGCATTGCTCTCTGAGAGAGGTTATTTTCAAATCCCCATTAAGCCACAGAAGCAAATGTTTTCACAAGTAATTGGGACATTGCTGCTCCAACAAACTCAGCCATGAGCATAAGGCTTGGGGAACGTGACTGTGAAGACAAGGGAGCAGCAAGAAACATTTCCAGGGCTGGAGCTAGGACAGCCACCCTCAGCAGCTGCTGGCCATCCATCTGCCTTGCACTGCCCATGTCCCCACAGTCCCTGTGGGTCATTAGCAGGGCACTGCTGTTTGTCAGCCCAGCTCTGTGCAGTGGCTGCTCGGAGGAGGAGGTCTGTCCAGCTCTGCTCGCACACACCGGTGTGGGGCTGGGGCTCACTACCTCCTCCTGCCCTCGCCTGCAGCCATGGCTGGCACTGCCATGCCCACGGTGGGCATTTGTGCAGCTGCCTAAAGCATCAGGGATAATTGCCTCCCTCTCTCCACGGGTGATCTTTAGTGCCAGGCAGCAGAGACAGGGTGAACACTGCCATGGGCTTGCAGCAAGCCCAACAGCACCAACATGCACCCACCCAGGACAAGGTCTCCCCAAGCCTCTCTCCGGCCCTTTGACATTGCTGAGGGGGACAGAGAAAAAGAGTTAGGGACTGGAACGGTTTTTAGGGACAAACGCAGCAAGCGGTATTTTGCCTTCCATTAACTCTGCTGGTTTTACTCTCTGCAGAGTTAATTACAAATCAGTTTAATTGTTCTCTCGCTTGATAACTTTCTAATCTCTCAGAGACTTGCTGCACAGCAGGCTGTAAGGTTATATTTTATCACTTCTCTTTCCATTAACCCCACTGTGTTAGTCTGTGGTCTGCTTCCTCCCTCTCTCCCCAGAACATTAACAATTAAATTGATTAAAACCAACTTGGGCAATGGCTCTGTTGAGAAGCCTCCCTCTGCTCCCCGCCAGCCACAATGGCTGTCACACTGTTGGGTCACGAGCGGCGACTTCTCTGCCCCCCACCCCTCCCCTCCCCATTACACCACCAAGCAAGGCAGAAAAATTGTGCAGTGACACATGAGTGTGCAGAGAAGTGAGGGAGGGGAACGAAAAACTCACTCTGAGGAATGTGCCCTAAAAAAAAATTAAAAGGAAACAAACCCTGGCAATGTGCAAGACAATTATAAAAACACCCCAAGTCTGCCAGGAATTCAATCTTGGATGCCCTCTTACAGTCACCACTGACTGGCATTGTCCCATCACCTCTCCCTTTCTGATCAGACCTCTCGGTGTAGTATTAACAGAGCTGCCTTTTTTGCTGTTGTTACATCTCAGGATGCTGGGTGTAACACAGGGGTGGGAGGTAAAATGTTTTGATCATTCTCTTACCTTTCCTGGGTTGCAACATGCAGCAGCATGTAGGTCACACAAATGCTCCCAGGTATAGTTTGTTCTAACTCTGACAACAAATGCTATTGGGTCAATAAATGTAAGAAATATTAATGTTTCTTTACACAAGCAAATAATGCTGAGTTCTCCCACAATGTCCTCAAACCAAGCATCAAATCACTGCTTGTTGTTCTGCATGTCCCTGTAGCTCACTAACTGCATCCCATAATTAAATTTGAATGTAGTTTGGTACTCTGAATGTAATTTTCAAGTCTACTAAAAATCCTTCCCTCAACACTTAATCCATGACGACACTTCTTCCTTGGAAGATCTAGTTGGTTCATGGGTCTCTGACATGGGGACAGAGAAATCAGGTACACTAAAAATGCAGTGTTTCAGAAATTTTCTGGTTGAACTGTTTGAACAGAATTGTTTTCTGGCTTATGCTTTTGTCTCTGATATGATGTATCCTATATTCACTAGATATGTTATTTTTTCTTTGTTTTACTGAGTATATCCATCTCTTACTGAGATTGGTTCTGTTTCTGCAGGCAGGGATATCCTAGAATTAGGAATCTTATCACAAAAACTCCAAAGAACTCATGGTTTATATATGTAATCTAACACTTGTCTGATGTCAGGCTCAGAAGATATCTTGCCGCTGCAGTGAGCTTTGGATTACTCCCTCAAGAGAGGACAAGGAGGGTTTGTTTCAAGCCCATCAAGGCATTTCCAGGCAAGAGTAACATCCAGAAACCCCTTGATCAGATGATCTTGTGGGAGACCCAACCACCAAAAACCTTGCTCTGACCAACCAGCCTAAACCAGGCTGGCTGAACAGTTCCAGAATGGGGAATGCTGTATGTCACCTGACCCGAGCTCTTCTGTCAGAGGAGATTGATGGCTCCAGTTATTAGCATCGGATAACATTAGTAATACCAGACATGCATTTGTTTGTCTTTCACCATAAATAAGTGTCTGATCACAGCACAAGGCTGCTGTGTGCTGCAGACATGGGAGGGGAAGGCAGACCCTGCTATGTGGCACGTGCAAGGTAAGTGTGGGCAGCGCCAGGCGGAGAACCATGAAATCCTTGTCCACGAGGTCCTTGTTATGGCCATAAAATCACTTAATGGCACGTTGGCATCAGGAAACACTTGTACAACAGAAGATATGTGTCCAATGCAATAATGTGAAAAGATTTTGCCCTGGAGAGCTCTCCAAAATTTCTTACTAAATTGCCATAAGAAATCCTTCAGACTGCCTTGTCAGTGAGTCTCAAAACATTTTGCTGGTTGGCAATTGCTTATGTATGTAGGCTGCAGTAGCTTGCCAATGCCTTTTTCTTTAAAAGCTAGTATGATATTTCAATCCACACTTTTCAGTCAAGTAATTTAAATGGGCACTTGACCCTAGAATATGTCAGATCAAAACTGTCACATGCTTTTGGGAAATCTGGAAACAGATCCTGACCTCATAAGTCATCACAATAATTGTAAGGGATAAAAAACAGACCACCAGTGACTTAATCACTCCTGAAATTTGTAACTATGTTTGGATCTGAATTCTCTCTGAGATTTTCAGCAGCCTTAGATGGCTTGTTTTCCAAAGATGCATTTCTCAGCATTTCTGTAAATCAGGCCTGAAATCAGACACTAATTTAATACACAGGCACAACTCACCCCAAACCACCCATACTTTTAAAAAATATATATTTTGTACTTTATTATCAAAACATCAGAGAAGAAGCATTTGCCAACCTCCTCAGAAACAGAATATTTCATAACAGCAAAAACTACTTTCTTAAATGTTAGTTGTACTTTTTTAGAGTGATAGTTTAATTTTTCTAGTACTTCAAAGCTTTGGAGAAAATGCCTATGTGGTTAGTAAATCATGAGGGCATTCAAAATCTGTGGAAGTCATTGAATTAACTTGAAAATCTTTTCTTCTGTCAAAAAATAGTGCAGTGGGATTGGTTGCTTGCACTTAACTTCCATATCACATCAAGCAGTGTCTACATCATATCCTAGACCACATCTGTGTTTTCATACCTGGGGGACAGTCTCTCAGCCTCAGTGCAGCACCAAGCCCACCCAATGACTCTTTTCTGGTTGAGATTTGGGCACTAGCTGTCCTTCTCTGTCAGTTTATTTTTTGCCACTGTGTCTCTTGCACAGCTGGAGGTGGCCAAGGCACCAGGGCATATTGTGCTGCATATTGAGCAATAGCTCTGAATGGGACAATACAGATTAGTTCATTGTAAGTTATTCACATGTCTAGTCAATCTGATGGAGTTATATTTCATGGGCTTGTTCACAGTGTGGTTTGGGGGGGGATTTTATTGGCATACTGCATTTTTGATTGGTCTCTGGCAACAGCTTCTGTGACTATGAAGATAAGAACATCAACTTGAAGTTCTTGTCACTGCTCCAGACCAGACCATGCTGTATGCCAATATCAGCAAAATAATCCTGGGAGCAGCATGAGCCATATTCTATCTCTCTGAACTCAGCATCACTTCACCTTGTAAACCACAACTTCTTTGAAAAAATGAATCATGGAATTAGAGTATCAGTTGCCATTCATGCACAATAGAAGTGTATTAACACACTTATCTGCTGAAAGCTGTGTCTCTTCATGTTTAAAACTGTAGTTTCCATCCTAGCTTAGGGACTGATCTTCATGTCTCTGCTCTGACTGTAAAGGATTGTGTTATTCTTAAAATAGTCTTGTTGCTATTTAAAGAATGGTGGTGTTTGGAAAATCAAAACCCAGAGGAACTTCTGCAGTGAAGGATATGGAACTGAGGTGAAGAATGCTTGGAAAGGGAAGGTGAGGAAGCAGAAAATTGCAGGTACCTGGGAAACTGACCATCAACAACACTTTTTTCATGCAGTTTGGACTAAGTGATGATTATGGTTGTTCTGCATCCCAGAGGAGTACATTAATCATCTGCATGTGGCAGAACACAGCTGAAACTGCTGTCTGGCATCCTGAACTTCCAGCTGTTAAAATTTTCTGCAAGGCTTATATGCCATCCTGTGATTAAATAACAGAGATTTCAGCATGGCATTAGCAGCCATGGCAGCAACCTTCAGCCTTACCAGGAATACTTAAGGGAAAGAATTGGGAAAAAATGTCCCTGGAAATGTACCTTCATGGAATTGTTTTCTGAGAAAATGTATTTTGGGCTGACTGGCCAATACAAATGTCAAGGAGTAAATATTTCTCATGGTGAATATCGAGACAGGAGTATTTTTGTACTTTAACTGTTTTTCATGTATTTTTTTTCTGTCCACCTCTATTATAAGATAATATTATAAGTTCAGAATAAACCCATGGGTGTCTACTGAGCTACACTGATTTAAATTTAAAACTTAAGCATCAGAAATGGCATGGTACTAAGCAGCACAGCCCTGAGGTGGTGAGAGTCCACAGCCCCCTCAGCCGCCAGAGACAACATCTTCATTCACACCAGCAGTGATTTTTCATTTCCATGGGGTAAACAAGGCATTTCCATGCCTCCCATGTCTATGGAGGGCAGAGTCAGGCACGGCTCCTACTTTCACTATATGTCTCATGGCACGACCTGAGGGAAATACTTGACCTACTGTAAAATCTTCAAACCCCTCCTTGGCTCGTTGCAGGGTGTTTAACTCTGCTCCCACAGCTTTGCTGTGCCATGCCCTCGTGTGTCCCTCCAGAGGCATCTCAGTTTAAGTGGCTGCCAAAATGATCCTCACCTACATTCTTTAGCCCATAGACAATTTTGAGGGCAGCACTTTTACATTAGCAACAGAGGAGGACAAGCTCGATTGGTACTTCTTTATTTTCCTCAACTGTGGCTGTGGAGGGAGAGGAGGTGGCCAGAAAAATGTTGCCTTCCCTTATCATTTGTCATGTTAAGTTTTACTCTTCTGTGAGGAGTATGAATTGAGGATTGCCTTCTCTCTTTGTGCTTCACATGTGCCTGCTTTTACACAGGTCAGGTTGTGAGTTCATTCCTTTGTAAGAATTCTGTGACGCACAAAAGCCAAAAGGGGAAAGAAAAATTCCCCACCCACTCTGAGACAGTCTATTGAACTTTGTTTTCCAATTACCTAACAAATTGCTGACTAAGGACAGGATAGGGCGGTGGAAATATAAGACCTAAAGGCACTGTACATTCCTCATCTGTAATGACCAGAAAAAGTGGGTGTTTGTTGGTGGTTTTAGCCAATTTGCAATTTATCTTGGTTTTAGCCCAAGCAGGCTTGAAACCAAGACAAACATTCTTTGATGTAATCTAATTGTGACTAAGACCGTTTGCATAAAGGTTTCACAGCTAGGATAGGAAGAGGAAAAAGACCTTGAAAGCATTCCAGTGGAAAAGTCATGTGCAGCAGGCTTTCAGCTGCACCAATGGCGCCCAACAGCCCATTGTTTTAGTTGTGGCTTAAATTAATACCTGACAGCAAATGAATTAAGGCCCTGCTGAAGTCATGTATTCGTTTATTCTTGTTTTGTTTCCAACCACGTTTGTACAATGATAGCTTCAGGTGAAGAACTAATGGGGAAAATGCAATTCCCCTGTTCCTATTCCCACCCTCTTCCAAAAATATATTTAATAACCTAACTTAAATTCTCCCCAAATACATCAGCCTGACCAGGCTAGCCTCACAAATTAATGAAACATCACATTGTTGGTGAGGCTGGAAAGAATCTGGGGAGGACTGCCACAGGTCCTGAAGTTCTGCAATGCATTAGAAGCAGTGCCTAGTTTTTCTCATTACACAGATATGTGGGTCTCACCCCTCTGAGGTTATCCCAAAAGTAGGATCAATGACACCAGCTGGATTTACCAGCAAAGTGTGCATTTTAAAGATAGTGGAGATAGTGCCCTTGGCCCAGTGTGTATGGAGAGACCAGGCTCTGTTCAGTGAGGAAAAGCAAACCTAAGAGATATTCTGCTCTGGAGAACACTGAAGACACAGCAAAGTCATTACTCAAGCATAAGCATAAAATACACAGGAGATGGAGGCAGAGTCAGATCACTTAGAATGAATATAGAGGGATTGTCAGGCTAAGTAGAAATGTTCTTTCTCACAGCATGTTAATACCAGCAGTCCTCGCCCATTACCAACCATTCTTGGCTATTATTACCAGCAGTCCTTGCTTGGCTCCACAGCAATCTGTGTTATTCTTAAAATATATGTATCAAACTGTCAGTGTTTGATACTTACACATGAAATACACATTAGCCTCTTATCTTCTGGACTTCTGCAGAGAAAAAGCTGAGACTGTTGGGCCTGTTCAGCCTCAAGAAGAGGTGACTCAGAGGGGAACTCACCAATGTGTATAAATACCCAAAGGGAGGGTGTAATGAGGATTCAGCTGGGCTCATCAAAGTGGTGCTGAGCAATAGGACAAGAGGCAATGGGCAGATCCTAATGCACAAAAAATTCTACCTGATTACAAGGAGGAACTTGTCCACTGTGCAGGTTGCCAAGCATTGGAACACGTTGTCCACAGAGGCTGTGGAGTCTCCTTCACTGGAGATGATCAAGAACATCTGGACACAATCCTGTGCCACGTGCTCTGGGATGACCCTGCTTGAGCAGGGAGGTTGGACCAGATGAGCCCCTGTGGTCCCTTCCAGCCTGAGCCATTCTGTGATTCTGTGAAAGGCACGTATGCATCGATGTGATTCATTGCCTACTTCTATAGGTGTCCATGTGTGCTCCAGGAAGGTCAGGTTTAATTCTGATTCTGCTTTCCCATAAATCCTGTCATCTCTTAATTACAGCAGCATAATTCTAAAAAAATAGTCAGAGCAAAGGAATTTTTTTGTGTGTGTATGTCATAGGATTGAGAACATGGTAGCAGATTACAATTGTGCTTGTTGTTGTAACATATTTGCTGTTAGTAATCCATTATGGTTTATTTCCCAGTCTAAAAACAGACACCTTCAAATTTTCACTAGGGATTGTAGCTAGTATGGTTCAATAAGCAATTTCTCAATTAGGTGCTGTAATTTAGCTTTCAAATTGGCCTGAAAATTTGCCAATCCAGGCATAAAATATGCTCTTCTGAGCTTTATGTTTAATGATAATGAAAAAATCCAGTGGTATTTTACACTCCTGTCAAAATACCCTTTCCTCCAAGCCTGTTTGAATCATAATTTGCAAGACAGCAGCTGTAATTTCCCTAGGAAAGCATCTATATGTACCTATTACTGCAAAATTCTTGCAAAAATTAAATTTAAATGAAAATATTAAGAGTTTAAAACTCATTCACACTATTTAGAGATGGACAGCTCTGTAACAAACAGGTGTTATTCTATCTACAGGACAGAAATATGTCTTAACTAGGCTGCTAAATTTTACATTTCAATCTACAGCAAGAGATTTGAGTCTTGATGATGCCTTCTTTTTTCTTTTTATTTCTTCCATATCCTAGGTAACAACCTGAGTTCAAATTTCATTCAGAAATTCATCCTCTTTGCCTTCTTTGTGGAAAGCTACAGATAGATGAATTATTTCCCCAGCAGTGGCTTGTTAACCAGATGGTAACGCAAGGAGGGTGTGTAACAGGATATTGAGATCTCCTCATCCTCTTTTCTTAAGTTATTGTGAGCTGAGCCCATAACAGGCTCAGTGATTAGTCCAGGAGAGCTCCTCCAGGGACCAGGAGATCGATCGAGTTTACACCGTGTCCTCTTGGTCAATCCAAGTGACGACTGAGAGACAGTGTCTTAACAGCACTGAAAACATCACAGCCACAAAGAAATGCAACACTAATTAAATGCAAGGGATTTTCTATGTGTTACTGTTCTTGTAACATTCTCAGCAAATTCTGAAAAGCTGCTAGTTTTTGGAATAATGCCTTTATAGATTATGCTGCTGATTAATAAGAGCTGTTATTTGTGGTGAAAATCACACAACTGCTGGGTCTAAAGGCTTCTTTGGGGCTGAAAGCTTTCTGTACAGAAAGTTGTTGTTGGGAAACAAGGGACTGGTGTGTTACTGTAAAGGATAGGTTGTAAAAGGGATGCTTAAAAGGGGCCCAATATGGTTTGGATAGCAGCCAAGGTCTTGCATAACAGGATGCCTCATAAAAGAAAGGCTTAGAGGGGTATGGTTAAAAGACAGACGTTTCTTTTGAGCAGAGATGTGCCAACGGGAGGATCACTGACAAATCTTTGTTCACTACTATGTGTGCATATAATTAAAAAATGTTGGTGTTTGCAGCCATTCCCAGATGATGTTGACTGGTTTAGAGAATCACAATTTAAAAAAATTAAAAATAGACAAGGACACAACAACTGCAGTTCAGCCAGGGGTATCTTTTGTGGGTAAACAGGCCAGATTCTAATGCCCCTCAAGGAGCAGAAGCAGGAATGTCCCCCAAACCTTGTGACCAGGTGTGCAGCATTCACAGCCAGACAAGACTGCAGATCTGGGTCAACTATCTCTCAAAGGCACGTGGCAGTGTGATCCCCAACCTGGATATCAGACAGGAGTTCAGGGGCAGCCCTTTGCATCTAACAAGCAAGCCAGCAAGCTGCTGGGTTGGTAACAGAGGCTTCATTGAAAACTAGAGAAAATTTTCTTTGTAATGACAACGGAGGGAAACTTTTAACTCCTGCCTAATTGCTTGGAAAGTATTTGTATTTTCCTGCAAATTTAGAGTCCATTAGTAGTGCTTTAGAGCAAGCTCTGTCAAGACAGAGCTCATTCTGTTTCTAGAGGAAACACTTGATGTTGTCCTGTTGCTCTCCATAAACCACCCAACATGCCCATGACACTAGTCCAGCACCAGGACTCAGGAGCAGAGGGAAGGCTGCATCAGAGGAAGAGTTAACACAATCTCTTTATGGTTTCTTCCCACAACCATTAGAATATTTTGTCTTGAATTTACTGCTGATTTTAGTGGAATGTATTCAGGCTTAGAGGAAGCTGTCCCTGCCCGTGGCAGAGGATTTAGAATGACATGATCTTTGAGGTCCTTTCCAACCCTGACCATTATATAGCTCTATGATTCTGTGCACAGGGCAAATGGTTGGGGCCTCAGCACCAGCCAGCTGTGTCTGATGGTGCACTTGATGAAGTGCCTCTGGGCTTCCTGACCCAGCTGAAGCTGCCTTCAGCCCCAGTCTGGGATGTCTAACAACTCGTATCTTCCATGCCAGAGGAGCCTGCTGAGCAAAGCAGGCAAAGGCACTGATATTTTCCATTACATTTCTGGCTTAATACAGGTGGTGGGACAAATGACTGGGTAATGTGCCTTGCAGGTGACTGTTTCCTCCTTTCACTGGCCAGGTCAGAGCTCAAGGGAAGCTCCGCTGAAGGACCTGGGTAAGAGCAACCTCTGCAGCACATACACCTGTGGTCAGCTCCTGTGCTGTGCCTCCCTCTGCTCTGAGACATTCAGAATCACAGAATGATTTTGTTTGGGGGGACCTTAAAGATCACTTAGTTCTAAGTCCACTGCAGTGGACAGGGACACCTTTCACTAGACCACATTGCTCAGAGCCCCATCCAACCTGGCCTTCAACACTTTCAGGGATGGGTCATCCACAAATTCTTAGGGCAATCCTCTGTTTCCTAAAAACTACTGAGAATGGTCTGACATTTCCCTGAGAGGAGCAAGTTATGATCTCATCAACATTGTGTTTACTTTTGCTGCCTGACAAGAAATGAGTTGTGAACCTAAGAAGAAGAAATTGTCATCCACATTCTAGGTTCATACTCAGCAGGGCTCTTCTGTGTGTTAGTGTAACACAGACACCCCACAAGATCTTCTCTGGGACAATTCCTCTCTTGATTTTAGTGTTGTAAATATAAACCCAAAGTAGACGTCCTTCCAGCATCCTGCTCCACATTTACACTGTCAAGAATGAGACAGTGAGNAGCACCAGCCAGCTGTGTCTGATGGTGCACTTGATGAAGTGCCTCTGGGCTTCCTGACCCAGCTGAAGCTGCCTTCAGCCCCAGTCTGGGATGTCTAACAACTCGTATCTTCCATGCCAGAGGAGCCTGCTGAGCAAAGCAGGCAAAGGCACTGATATTTTCCATTACATTTCTGGCTTAATACAGGTGGTGGGACAAATGACTGGGTAATGTGCCTTGCAGGTGACTGTTTCCTCCTTTCACTGGCCAGGTCAGAGCTCAAGGGAAGCTCCGCTGAAGGACCTGGGTAAGAGCAACCTCTGCAGCACATACACCTGTGGTCAGCTCCTGTGCTGTGCCTCCCTCTGCTCTGAGACATTCAGAATCACAGAATGATTTTGTTTGGGGGGACCTTAAAGATCACTTAGTTCTAAGTCCACTGCAGTGGACAGGGACACCTTTCACTAGACCACATTGCTCAGAGCCCCATCCAACCTGGCCTTCAACACTTTCAGGGATGGGTCATCCACAAATTCTTAGGGCAATCCTCTGTTTCCTAAAAACTACTGAGAATGGTCTGACATTTCCCTGAGAGGAGCAAGTTATGATCTCATCAACATTGTGTTTACTTTTGCTGCCTGACAAGAAATGAGTTGTGAACCTAAGAAGAAGAAATTGTCATCCACATTCTAGGTTCATACTCAGCAGGGCTCTTCTGTGTGTTAGTGTAACACAGACACCCCACAAGATCTTCTCTGGGACAATTCCTCTCTTGATTTTAGTGTTGTAAATATAAACCCAAAGTAGACGTCCTTCCAGCATCCTGCTCCACATTTACACTGTCAAGAATGAGACAGTGAGGTGGTCATGTCCAGACATGTCATCATTTACCAGTGTGTTGTCATGAAATAAAAATGTAATTGCAGTTTTGCAGTATTTTACAGTTTTCCTCTATGTGTGCCACTGAGTGCATCAAAAGGAGATGAAAAGGCAGGGCTTCAGCTTTAGACTGAGAAGAGTTTTGCTGAGGTATTACAAAGAAACAGGTGAGTTATTGACATCTCATGTTCTTGTTTTGGTTCTGAAAGTAGAAAAGATTTCTCTGTGCTCTAGGAAGCAGTGGCAACCCTTTGGTAGAGTAAATCAATACTCAATAAGTAACCAAACTTCATTGCCATATGCTGAGAATAGCATGAATCCAGTCTTTAAAGAGGTTTCCTTAATAGCAGCTTTTTTATTTAACTATAGAAATGGTTATATCTAAGCAATTATACCACACAATGCAAAACATATTTTTTCTACACAGCATTCTTCCAAAAATAGTGTGCTCCCATGCTGTAGATTCTGGGGTGATGTTGCTTAACTGAACAGCAAACCTGGTGTTAAAGTGCTTGATGAAACAACAGTGTGTGATGGACAAACAGGTTTATGGGGCACTGCAGTAGCAAGGAGAAGGCACAATAGCTGAGTAGTCAGACCTGATAGAAAGACTGGAGGCCAAATAGCCACCAATAAACATTTCAGACCTAGCAGTGAGTCCTCTCCAGTTAGACATCTGAACACCAATCTAAATGAGGCCTGCATCCACACATTGTGATTCCCTCCTTATGTAAAGTAATTGCACACTGCAATTACCCTGCCTTTAATATACTGGGGCCTGAAGCTAATCTTACTGATGTGTAATTTCATTGCATGCAAGAGGTTCAAATTCCAGATTAAAACAAAGCAAAACAAACCAAAAAACCAATCCAACAAAACAAAAAGTAGAACTGGACTTGTAAAGAGTATCAAGAGGAGAAGGAGATCCATTCTGGAGTTTATGTCAGTAGAATCAGAGATAAAAATATTATTACTCAATATATCTGCCAATGTTTTGATGTAGGCATGCTATTGTATACCACTGGTTTCATTCCACCAGAGAGATTAAAAGTAAAATAAACTCAAAACTTGCCCCAACACAAAATGTAACTAAAATTCTGGCATCACCATATGCTTCTTTTTTGCTTTTTCATGTATATATTTGTGTATAGTTTGGAAAGTAACCATAGCATATTCTAGCAGGAGTCAGACAGGTCAATCTCTGTGAATTCAAGATAAAGCTGCATGCCTTAAAAAAAAAGCCAGGTCTGGAGACCAGGCTTGAGATAAACAGCCATCTGAAAGATAATAGATTTGCCTGACATTGTTGTATCCAGTAAATCATAACAAAACTTCAGAATACTGGAGAAAGGCCAGGAATCGGTGACTTACATTATTGTTTTATTATCACATTTTGGAAAGGTAATACTAATAGCACTGTTTACTTTAACCAATATTAACTGATTCTTAACTCATGGCTGCCCAAAAGTATCCTTCTTGAGACCACAATCAACTCACTTTCCAGCTGTGCTAAGAAAACAACCTTCCAGCTCTGTCAAAGGAGGAAGGGAAAGAAGGGAACGGGAAAGAAGGGAAACAGCATTTGAGAGGGCAACATGCACCTGCTTGGGCTGCATTTTAATCTCACTCTTCTTTATCCTTTTCCTCTAATGGAGTGATTCCTGAAGAAGCTTTTTGCCATGTTAAAAATAAGTATAAATGATGCCTCAAGGAAAATCAAAAAGGCAACTTGTTTTCATGGCTGTATTTCAGACCCTTTTCAGTGATGTAAAGCTCTGTTTCCCAGAGGCTTTTTCCCAAGAAGTGCCTGGTGAATACACACAGAATCAGCAGTGGTTAATGTGAAGCAGTGAGTGCATGTGAAGGACTAAAGTACAGGCTGTGACACATGGTACTTCTTTCTGAGGCAGAGGCAGACAGAGCCCACCTGTGGCTTCTGGTTGGCTTGCTTGGTTTCTCTGAAGATATTGAGCAGCCTGCAGAGCAGGCAGCTGACAGCATTTGGTGCATACACAGATGATGTGGAAAACAGAGCCTTGAACAAAGCAGGTGCCCATGTATAAGGCCTCTGACTGGTTTCTTGCTGTCAAACCCCTTCAATTCAGCCACCTTTAAGAGGTAACACCATAAAAAGGGGACCAAGGCAACTTACTGGGATCTGTGGATGTTCTGCCACAGCCAGACACTTTGAAGGATTCAGACTGTTCACATAGCACTGCCTTGGATGCTAGTGAGGTGGCATCTCCTTGGTGGGAACTCCACCTCTCTACCCAAACTACCCTGTGGTTAAATACACCTTCCCCACAGCAAACATCAGAGAAGAAAACTCCTCTCTTGAATTCACTGCATAATGGGAATAGGAAGAGTGACTAATTCTTGAGTGCTGGTATTAGTGTGTATCTAAACTCCTAGCTAGAAAACTGTAAATAGCTCTAGTAGGTTTCTGTCTAAACTTCTAATGAGCAGACTGTAAATATTTACTTAGAGTTTCTTGGTTTTCAGGGGTAGACAAAACTCTGCAAACCACATAGTCTTTAACCACACTTTTGTTCTGATATCTTGTTTTAAAACATTTTCATCAAGGAGATACTGGAAGGATTTGAAGGAAGCTGCCGTGTTAGTTCACAGGGTCAAATTCAGAGGTGAGCTGTGAGTTAACTCTCTGAAGCTCAGACCTCAGAGAGCTGTTAACAGCTGCTCTCCCCATGCAGAATGAGATTCCCTCTACAGGACCTCTGTAAAGGAGCAGGACTGAACCCAGCACACCGTCCTCACTGGTGGGATATGTATGAGCATGGACAGAGACACAGTTAGGACAGGGTTCTGAGAAAAACAAGATAGTTCTTGCTCATTTCACCAGCAAAGTAATTTCAAACTGTGCCTTTTAGAAAGTTCCCATTTGATTCCCATTTTGCTGGAATTCTCCCTCTTATTTTGAGCCCTCTGTGTTTCTCCTTTTCACTTGAAGAAAGAGAACCAAAATGTCAGGGAAAAAGGATATTCTCATAAAATTTCAAGCCTAAGAGCAGTGTTTTGGAAATCTTGCTGGGTAATATTCTTGTGAAACTCTGGGCTGGCAAAATTAGAGAAACTCACAGTTTATGCTAATTCAGTGAAATAAATATGTTTGTGTCACCTTCATCCTTTAGAAGTAAAAAAGAAGGCAGTGGGTGTTGGATTTTAAGGGTATTTTCAATCCTAAATGATTCTATTATTTTAAGTGTTTCTCCTCATAACAAATTAGAGTGATGTTGCTTGGCTTTGCAATGGACAATTACTCAGTTCTCAGTTTCTCACTTCTTTCTTCTCACTTAGAAGCTTGACCCTTTTTGAGGCAACTCCTTTCCCTGTAGTACTTTACTAAGGGTAGACTTGACCTCTGAGAGCAGCAGAAATCTCTGACGACAAATTGGTGAGCTTACTTCTCTGCCTGCAACCTGTGGACAGCCCCAGACTTGACACTAGAAGTACTTGCCTCGCTCACAACAATTACATCAACCAAGTGCAGACACAAATGCTGTCCAGCTTGGGGCCCCACAGGACCCAGAGCCTGAGCACAGCACTTCAGAGTCACTTCTGTACTCCCCTTGAACACCCCTGTAAGAAGGATCAGGACAAGCTTTTCAGCTGACTTGCAATGGGGCATGGGGTAGTGGCTTCAAACCAAAGGAGGGTAGATTTAGATTAGATACAAGGAAGAAATTTTTGACAATGTGGATGGTGAAACACTGGGATAGGTAGCCCAGTGGTGGTGGATACCCCATTCCTGGAGTAAATCAGTACAGCCAATGACTTAGAGGGAGCTAAAATTATTTACAAAGCTCTCACAACAGGCTTTACTGCAGTTTTCCTGAAACAGTGTAGGATTGGTGGTGAGTCAGATACACACTGTTATTTGCATTGCTAATGGCAATCAAAACTGATGATTTAGTCATCTATCTGTCTGTAAAAAAATAGAGCCCTGTGTAAGCAGAAATGCTCCTTGAATAGGTTCTCACTGAAGTGAACAATTTTCTAGTTCCTAAATGAGAAATCAAGCCTTTATCCAGGAGAGTTTCAGGGTAGGTGGTCTATTGAAATCCTACTTTATGACTTTGGATAAAGAGAGAAGCTGGGCTACACAGACACTCAGTCCATCAAGTTAATCCTTCAGAGATTTCACTTAGTGTGGCTTGGCAGATTTTCACTTTTCACCCCAAAATGTTCCTCTTGTGCTTTTGTCAGGAGTCAAACATGCATCACTTTTAAGAGATGCAGCCTTTTCAGTTTCCAAATGAGGTGTTACTTGCAATAGGTAGTTATTTACAAGATGATAATGTGTGTTCTCTACAGCTCTATTTCCATGAGCTGAAAGGAAATCTCTCTGAAACTTCCTCCCTCTTTGACTTGGCAATGAAGGACAGAGGGCAGAGGTCTCTCAGGACATGTGTCTCAGGCTTGTCCTGTTCCTAGAGGTGTGCTGGTGTCAGGGATGGTGTGTGATGGGAGGTCAGATGTTGTCCTGACCCTTCCTTTGCTCTCCAAACTCCTCAGGCCTCTCTGGCTACCATCAGATTTCATGCTGAGAAAAGAAACGTTCTGGGTGCCCAGGATAAGCTGGCTCTTGGGTATCCAGACCTAGGGATTTTTAAGGCAAAATACAGAAGACTTCTCTAAAATTCTAGCCGTATTTCCTGCTCCTTACAGTGCATATGTGTGTGCACACCTAGGCATTGTGTGCTTGTGTGTACAGGCACCTGCACAAATGTTCTTTTTAGGCTATGGTTGATGATATTCACATGCTGAAATTATTGATATCATCCAACCTGTTGAAGCCATCTGGTCCTAAGCACATATCTGCCCCAGTACAAGTAAGAATGGCTGTTTTTTTGACATGTTATTTGTAGATTAAAGTGAAACTGTAAAAGGAAGACATTCTTAGTAAACATCCAGTGTTTGGCATCCAGGCATTTCAGACATCATCTTATGGATGGAGACTGAAATGTGTAACCTGAGGCAATTCAAAATGTTACAAATAAAACTTCCAGACTTATCGCAAGGAAACTTTCACAACACATGATGAGATCTCAGTGTTTATTACTGAAAGGTTCATAGCAGTAATGGTATGGCAAAAGTAAAGTTGTGACACAGCATTGGCCCAAAAGGATCTTCTAAACATTTCACTGAAAATGTAATTTTTTGGGAAACACCACACACACAAAAAACAGACACTACTGAGACTCCCTGTCGTCTTTTTCAACTGTGAATTCTCTTCTGTGTGCTTAGCTGCCCACAAGATAAACTCCTTCACCTTCATTCTCCAAATCTGTATTTCATGCAGATGATTTAAAATGAAAGTTTTCCTGGGAAGTGTTTAGACTGATTCAGAGTAATCTCCATTGCTGCGAAGAAAACTAAGAAATAAAGACAGAAATTTATTCCATTCAGAAAATCAGCTACTTTAATCTGATAATGCAGATTAATCTGCTAATGCAGATTTTGTTGGCAAGAAATAACAAGCACATAAGTATAGTAAGGAGAGAAACTCTGTAGCTTCAGCTTTCCTGGTTGTTATGCTTTGTGATGTGGGAAGAGTGGTTGGGATTTGCAACATCAATGAGATGGGTTAAAGTGTGTTTAGGTGGTCTCAGTCATGGTCATTCAGAAACAAGACCAAGGTATATTCTAAGTACTCCTCACTGGGACACATTTTGGATCTCACCCTGTTACAAGATCTCTAATTGCCCCAGGAGAAGACCCCTCCACACTGGAAAAGTGTTAGAGTCAAGACCTTCCTTGCAGAACTGGGAGAAGAGTTTTAGTAAAAGGGATTTGCCTTGAAACAAGGGAGTTACTGAAAGAAACAGGTCAGCCTCTAGTGAGGTTTAAAAGATGTACCTGTTTAGCAGCTGGGCAGAACTTGGTGACCTTAAGCAAAATTGGAAAGGCAATTGAAGACAGCTTGGCCTCATTTACCACTTCCATGCAAATACTGTCATTAAATGAACTTGAAGACTAACATAAAGCAGCAGCAGGATGGAAAATGGTCCTTTTCAGAGGAAGCTTAGAAAAAGATGAGAAGTCAGCATGGTCATGCAAAGGTTACAAGGTATGACCCCATGCTAACTTTCACTACCAGCTGCATGGTTGTATGAGGAGACATGGTGGGACAGGCTGAGCAGGAAGGCAAGGGTGTCTCTGCAGCCTCCAGCTCCAGACCATAAGAATGACCATGCCAGATATGGTCAGAGCCTCTACTAATATTTTCACAGCCTCTACTCATCCACACCTTAGAGATTTACAGATGCAGAAACACTATTTTTGTGCTCAAGCTCCAGGTATGAATATATTCCTACAAGAGGGAATCCTTCAAAGATGTCTGACAGAGTTAGGGGGAATTTGGCCAGTCCTGTGGTCCTAAATGACAGATCCTGCTGTAATCCTAGCTGCCTCTTCAGCTCCAAATGGGAGCCAAAATTTTCATTTCCAGAGATTGTGAGGGTCCTTTGAGTGGGATATGTCAGCAATTGACTCTGCTGCACACACTGGTATTTTTGGTGATGTAAGTAATTGTGACACAGTTTTTGGTGTGAAAGTGATTACTGGGGGCAGAGAACTCTCATTCTGGGTGTTCCTATTGGTGCCTGGACAATGCTGGATTTGAGAATCAATCAGTCATCAAATCTCTCCTGGTTTACAATTATATTCAGTGGCTAACTGTGTGTGCTTTGGTCATCCTTCCTCTCCATTAACGTGTTCCTGATAATTAAGGACCCTGAGAAGATGTCTTTCAGGCTATTATATGGATGCAGGTGGGAAGGAAGATGCTCGTGCAGAAGTGAAGGGAGAGGCAGTTAAGGGAGTTTGTGGCATAGCTAATTTTTACCATTTGTTTAATCTGTTACTAAGGGTCATTTGTCAAACTGTGTCTGCTGTTCCTGCCCCTCCTTCCCTTGTACACAGTAATGAACAGCCTGGGAAAAATTATCTCCTTTCCAAAGGATCAGCCAAGAGGAAGAGTTGATGATAGTGGTCCTGAGAAGTGAGGCAATTGTGCATGGATCACTTCCCAGGACACAAAGGCTGTCTGCACACTCTGCACCCAGGAAATGAGCTTAATCAACACCTGCTCACAAGGACAGTGAAAAGATCTTCCTCATGATGATGATGATGAGACCAGGATCTTTGCTGCTTGTTTCCTGGGACAAGTGGTTGGGCAATACTGAGCAATGTATTGGGTGACTGTCTCCACAAGATTTCATCTGAAATTGGTGGGAGAATTGCTCCTCCAAGGAATGAAGACTTGGGCCTTGCATTGCTCCATACAAAACTGGCTTATCACTCAGCCAAAGGACAGAAGTGGCAGCATCACACACACGTTGCAGAGAACATTCCCCTGGTAGAATCTTCAAGTGATGGGCAGCATGGTTTGTGAGACCTCTTGGTGAGAAAATTAATAAACTGTCCAGCTAGAAAATTGATGGTTAAATAACTGCTAGTGAATGGGATATTTGAGGCTTACCAATCTGTCTAGCAGTTTTAGAAGAAGCTAGAAAATAGCTCTGCACATTTAATTTGATCTTTACATTTTAGATGTAATTATTTTAATAGTACAAGCAGGCAAGGATGTGTCACATTAAATATCAATATTCAAACTTTACTTTTTAGAAAGTATTTGATTTTTGCCTGGTGCATTTTCACTTGACACAATAGAAGTTGTTGATGTCTTCTTTACATGTAACAAAACAGCATATGGTGATTAAAGAGATGTTACAGAGTAAAACCCAGGTCAGGAAATAGAACAAACTCTTCAGCAATATTATGGAATCTGTTAAAGGGAAGTACTCTTCAAAAATGGAAAGTTAAGTCAGCATGCCAGTCAAAGGATCAGTGGTCCTACAGACACTTGTAAGGCTTGCAGACAGGTGTTCAGTTTAATAATCAACACTAGTTTAACTAAAGATTAGTTATTTAAGTGTTGGAATGACCATCCCTTTCCCACAGTGTCTGGCTTTGAGAGGATAAAGTGTGCTTGAGAGATCTTGCCTTTTTTCATTTATGAAAAGTGGGGTATTTTTCTTTAAATATCTTCTAAATATAGAAAATAAAAAAGTATTACTTGATAAAAACAAATGTCTGCCTTCTGATGTGAATCTTGGACATTACTCCTGTCCTTCAGCATCACAAGAGGGACCTGAATGAGGGTTCAGTGTGGACCATTGACCACATTCCAAGTTTCCTGTATTTCCAGGAAAGCAGCCTGACTGAGCCATTCTATGCCACGTCTGCTTTGCTTTCTACTGCTGTACTTGCAGCCTTTGTTGATGTAAAATAGGCTACAAGGAGACAGGAGAAGGAGATTTTTCACCCAAATATCAACCTGACATGAAAATGATCCCAGGCCTTTCTGCTTAGCCACAGCAACAAGCTGAACCTCCTTATTCCCTTTCAGGAACTAGTTAAACTACTTCCTAAAAATACTTCACTACTGTGCTTGCATTTCATCTCTTGGAAAGGTCCTTCCTCATTGTTTGGATCATTGGCAACCTGCTTCTACTTTTGCTAATTTTATTCATGACCATTTAGCATTTGTTTGTTCTTCTGCCAAGTTACTTTTAGCTTAAATAGCTTTTTTCACCTCCCTCAGGTTTACTGCTCCTTGATGTATTTGAAATCAGCAGTCACATCCCCTCTCAGCCATTGTTTTGACAAGTAAAAATAGCTAATTTCTTCAACTCTCTTGTAAAATTAATTTTTTTCTGTAAGAACACCAAGTTGCAGAGCAACAGTCATAGATGATTGCAGCCAGAGCTAACCACAGAATCTCCCTGTGCTAAAAAAAGGTAGGTATAACACAATTTGGCTCATGGCCAAGGCCAGCATTTTGAGACACAGACACTAAAATCTTTATCTCTGGCGAGGCATGTGAGTAAATAGTCTCTCACACCAATGTGATGAGAACTTCAGTTGTCCATTGACTTCAATATCTAAATAAATTTCTGTTTAACTAATATCTTGAAATGCTAAGCATCAGCACCAGTGTTTCTCTAATTATTGGTGTTTTCTATTCTGTTTCATTATGTCCACACTCTCTGTTCATCCACATCTCACTAGAGTTACAGGTCCTGACACCTACATGGGGTAAGAAAATGTTATTTCTCTCTCCACATATACTAACTGAAATCAAGGGAGCCTTAGAGCATCCTGCAATACAACAGGGAAGGGCAGAGGTACATTAAGAAGAGTAAAAAAATAGCAAATTAGTAATAAAATTTTACAGAGGCAGGTGCAATCTGCTCATTATCATTACACTCTCAGGCAATGTGCCAGTGGCTAAGGTACAATCCTGGTAGGTAATCCCAAAAATATGACCATTAGCACATGACACAGTCACTGCTTCTCCCATGAGCCAACCTAAATAAAGCATATTTAATGTGGTGACATGTCCAGTGGGATGGGGACCCAAAAAGAAAAGAGAGGCCTAGAGCATCACACTGTCCATAGAGACATTCAGATTTTATTTCAGACACTAGCAATGCTTCAAGTAACTGGCTTGTGATGAAACAGAAAATTTAACCCTGCCTTGCACAGTGGGTTATTGCAGCACTGATGGGAAAAATGTCCCACTTTCATAGCTGGAGACATTAGTGACTAAACATCTTTCTGTTTTCTGCTTGACAGGTCTAAACTGTATTTTACCCTTAAAGCCTGCTTGGAGCTGAATAATTTTTCTAGTTCTGCACTGACTTTTGCCTAAACAGCATTTATATGTGTGTATGCAGCTCTGCCCTCTCCTCCTCTCACAGCTACAAACACAGCCCAGTCATCCAGCACCACGTCCTCATTTCAGCCCTGACTCCAGTCACTTGTGCAAGGAGAGCAAAGAGCTGGGGCAGATCAGTCCCTTTTAACCAGTTCCTAATAAGTCAGGTAATTGGTAAAGGCTTGTCTGTGTCTGGCTGGGTCAGGTAACCAAGAGACCTTGGGAGAGTCTAAAGCTGTTCTATCTCCAGTACCAGGAGAGTGGGTTTGGAGTAGAAAAGATGAAATGAAAAAGTTTTCTGGAGGCTTTTCCAGATAAAACACAAGCTGTTACTATATTCAAACTAAATGGAAATAGGGGAAAAGTCTAATTCTTTCATGTATATTTCTACCTATATCTATGCCTGAACATTTAAAATGCCACCAGAGTAGACACATAGAAGATGCTGAAGTGTTCACAGGGATCTTCCTGATTGGATTTCATACACTGGCATGCTTAGTCGATCCAAAATCCAACAACCGACTAAGGAATTTGTAGGTTTAAACATAAATGTGATCTTTTTGGTGCTCTTTCTTTGCTCTTTAATCACCAAAGAAATGCTTAAAGTTCACTTTAAATTCAGAGGTGAATGGCCCAGCATGTTTTGAATCACAAGCATGGGGCTCGGTTTCTGTGTAATATCATCAACTTTGCTGTCTACTGCTGCATGGTCAGCTTAAAAATTAAACCTCAGGCTACATTTCACAATGAAGATGGGTTTAATTTTGCTAATATCAGATAACAATATAAACTGTAATCTTGGGACAGGTTCATTACGTATTTCAGAAGTTTATTAACCCAGTTTGATCTGGGGTGAAAGTCTGCAACAAACAAAACTCTATCCTTGTGGTGATTTTTTGCGCTGTTTGCTGTAAGAAATTAAAATTTAATTTTAGGAGGAGAAATTATCTTCAATAAAGAGTTTTTAGAAGCCTTTACAAAAGACTTTTAAATGCTCATGCATTTATGAACTTTTAGAAATTTGATCTATAACTTTATAAATGTGCTTTCACATCAGGGATAGTTACATGCAAAGGAATTTAGACCTCACTTACTTGACAGAAGTAATTTTAAGCCACAATAAGGGGCCTTTGCATGAGACAGAAGGGTGTCCACAACCAGTCCAAAAGACACACAATATGTCTGAGGGTGCTCTGTTGGAGAGTTTGTGTTTTCAGGCCAGAAATGTTACCAACTTCAGTTGTTCTGGTGCCTTATATGAATTCTAGACTAAGAAACCTAAATAAGAATGGTCACCCAGATATTTCAATCTAGTTCTTTCAGACAACATCTTTGCCTTTTACAGGGCAGTGGAAAGAATTAAAGGAAGATTAATATTTAAGAAATTCATTATAAGAAAGAAATTAGGTGTCTTTAAGTGTCTGTGGCACTCCAGACCAACAGGGATTTTGGGGGAATTTGTTTAGAAATATGTCTGCTGCTAATTTATCATGCTGAACTCTTTCCCCATGTCCTACTTCCTGGAGACTTGTGAGCATTCCCTTGCACAGAAGAGGAGGCTCAGCTGTACATGGTTTTCAATCAGATTTTAATGTTTCATGTGCTGCTCTAAAGTCTACTTTTAAAAGTATTTTGTCCCCATTTCTTTGCCCTCTGACCCACAGAGAGGCCTGGCTCATGAACCCTTGCTCCCTGCAGTGCATTTCCCAGCAGAAGAAACAGAATTACAGGTCCTACAAGCCCAACATTGCTCTGCTCAAATAAAACAAAAATCCAGCTATGAGATAAATAGGAAGCCAGTCAAGGTTTTAATCTTACCAGAGATCAGGGAGCTGAGCAGAGCATCTATAAGTCATTAAATCTTCAATTTTCTGCCTTTCCTTGAGGCTTCCTCTCATTCCCCTTGGGACTGTCAGGGAAATCAGACTCACCTCAAATGCTTCATACACTCAGAGCAGGAAAACTGCAGCAAAAAAGGCAGCAAAACCCTGGAATAAATCCTTCTTTCAGATAACCAGGAAAAACTTGCTGAGAATTGTAACTCCTACTGCAAGCTGGCTTCTTTCCATGAAGACCAGCAAAGCAAAGCCACCCACTGTTCCAGTGACACAGCTGTCATGGCCCAGGGTGCCAACAGCTCCTGCAACAAGGCGCTGCTTTTCCCTGGGGTGTCGGCCCATCACCTGTGTGGGGCTGGTAGCTCCCAAAGACATTTCCTAGCAAACTTTAAGCCCCTTGAACATTGCAGGGCAGCCACACCACGAGGCAGCTCCTCACCACTGAACTCCCCACTCATCAATGCTTGTTTGCAGCCTGCACTGAAACCTCTCCAACCCTCTGCTTTAGCCAGCTGGGCATAACAAACAAGAAGGCAGTCACAGATGAAGAGTAACCCACCTGCAACGTGGTCTTTGAGACTGCTGCTCTGCCCTGCCTGGTCAGACCAAGCATTTTTCACTCTCAGCCAGCCTCTGCTGCTGCTCCTCAGCAGCCCTGTGGGGCCCAGCCCAGGTAGGAGGAAAAGGAGCTGAGACACCAGAGAAGGGAGAAGGGAGAAGTGGGAAGAGTGAAAGAAGCCCAGCTGATAAAGTAAGCTGGAAACCATCCTGCTGGCATTGCAGGGCTGGTGAGGGTGAGCCTGCTGAACCAAAACACTGCCTCCTTCCCCTGTATCTGCCCTAACTGGGACTGTGCTGTAGCTGGTAGCCCCTAATCAGAGAGGGCCCAGTCTAAGTCTCCTAACCTGATGCTTGGTTAGACATATGCAAGGGGCTCACCATGAGTTGGCAGGTTTAAAAGCTATAAGCTATCACACATATATCACAGAATATTTGAGTTGATTCATTGATGAAGCTGGATAAAGCTCTGCTGTTTCTTAAGAGTGCCACACAATTTGAAGTATTACTGTGCTTTCTCAGTGTGTACTTGGGCCACCTTTGCTTTTTATTCTACCTGCCATGCTGTGATATCTGAGACTCCTTGTAAATGTAACTGCCCTGCTGACAGAGGCCCTGTTCTTGCAGACAGGGATCAGGAACCCTCTTACCTGTCTTTTCACATCCCACAGGAGAAAAGCTGTAGCTTCCTGACACTGAAATTGAGCTATGCCAATCAGTTATTCTCAGCTGAGTCCCAGACCAGAGTACTTCCATCAATGTTGACTTTTTTACCCTACAGTTAATGTTGGAGCAGCCATTGAACCCAAACCCCTTGGTTTTGGAGCATGTATGTGGGGAGAGGAGACTGTTCTGCTATTGTGCAACAGATTTGCCTGAAAGGAAGATTTTTTGGCTATTAATCTCAGTATTTCATTTCTAGACACCAGGGTTTCACCTCCTGAGCTCTTTACATTCTCTGTGATCACATCTTCTTTTTGCTTCTTCTCGACTGGCACCATCTTTGCTTCTGCTTTTTGAGTTTATTGTCAACTTGGCTTGTCTTCTTGGTCTTCTTTTATTTCCCTACCTTCTCTCAGTTGCACCTTGAGCTGCAGATGCACCCCTACATTGTGCAGCTTACTTCCCTATCAGGGTTTCTCCATCTGTATTGTCCTCAACACTTCTGGCTGTTCTTTTGCCTCTCAGCTGAGCTGTGCAGAGCCAGAATGACAGACACTGAGTGCTCTCCACTGTAATGCTCCACTTGCCTCTCTCACTGATGTTAACTTCCCAGCCACTTCCTTTTGCATCTCCACTGTCAGATGTTATTCCTCTCTCTCCTCACTTTTCATCACCCAGACTTGCTACTGGAAACTGTTGGGTATTTTCTTCCTTTCCAACTCTTTATTTGCTTTCCTTCCTGTGCTTACTGTGGTGTCCCTTGTCCAGAAATTTATTAACTCTTGCTTTGCTCTTCACCATTTTTTCCCATCTGCATTGGAATCACTTCACACAGATTATCTCTACCAGCACCATTTCTCCTCAGACATCATTCCCCATGTGAATGTCCCAGACTCTCATTGGCACCATGAGGTTAGGTCGAGTCTCTTTTGTCTTTCTCCTTGAAGCCTCACATAGCTTCCCTCCAGGCAACTTCCTTGTTTTGGCTACATCTCATTCCTTGTCCTTTTTGAATGCTTCAGGATTTCTCATGGCTGTCCTTGTGGACAGTACACTCTTCTACACTTTATATACTTAAAGAACCTTCAAGATTTGTGTATTCAAATTTCTTTTTTGGTCTTATGTCTTGGAAACTTGCCCTCAAAAAGAAGTCTGGTGTCTCTGCTTCAGGAGAGGGATCTTTAAGAAAGATGAACCTTTTAAAAAATACTGAATATGGTATGACTTACACTGTAAATGCCAAACATTCAAAACTACAATATTGCTGTACTGAAGGTCCACACTGTTTTCGTTTGGTCTCAGATGCTGGGAAAACACATGGTTCAACCTCCACTGTACCCCTGCTTTGTGCTGCTAGTAATTCATAAGAGGAAAATAGCTGTGCCTCCCATCCCTTCACTCCAGGTGCTAGCACAGCCATATCCATTGCTCCCAGGGTAAGGGGCCCCATTCTACCACAGCTGACAATTGCTGTTTATTACTGGCAAATACCATTCAGCTAAACCAGGAGCCTGAGGAAAAGCAATTTTAGGTTCACTTCCTAGATAAGAAAGAAAATTCCTTCCTGTTACTGATTCCATAAAAGAGAAGGAGGTAAGCTGCAGAGTCTGATAAAGTCAGCTCTCTATTTCAGCTCTGGCTGTGGGCTGTGTTAGCACAGAAGACAGGCGGCTCACAAAAGTTTAATGCAAGGGACACAGAAGAAAGAAAATTATTTTGTTGTCCCACTCCCCTGAGGGGAACCACCTTTGTTTTCCAGAACTGAAACTGCAGTGATATCCTTGACAATTCCTCTGCATTTTGTAACTTGCTGGTTTAGTCACTTGGGAGCAAAAGCATTTCAGATTCTCCTGGCCAGTCCTAAGATCTTTTCTGTCCCTCACCAGTGCTTCCACAACCATTGGCATTTGCTCAGGAAGGAGGTAAAGACTGCTCCCTCCACTGGCACCACAAGGTGCTCCTCCAGGGACAAGCGTACAAGCCAGGGTGGCTCCTGGCTCTTTGACTGTGCTGGTGTGCACAGGTTGAAGGTTTGGGTGCATGCATCATCTGACAGTGTAAATAAATACAATATTAACTCGTCTGCATGCAAGGACATGGACAAAATGCTACCCTCTAAGATTCATCCTGGAACCCTATGGGTCTCACACCATAAATCTTTTTGGAAAGCATGCACTCTGCTTCCTTGCTGACACTGATGCTTGTATCATCATTTGTTTTACTTTGCTTTGAGCTCAGTAATTGGCAAATCCTGGAGGGGCAGCTGGGCCGACTTGCTGTGCGCCCAGGCAGCGAGGGGGATGCTGCTGAACAGCCATACATTCCTGTCAGGGTGATGGCTTGCTTGAAAGGCAGTGACAAGTGGTACAAGAGTGGGAAATGTGTTTTCCAGATACTCAGATTTAACCACTTTCCCTCCTTTCTTTTTCAGGTTTTCTTTCCATCTGGCTCACAGGTAGAGCTGTGTGCATCAATACACACATGAACACACCAAATGTATTTTGTTTACCAACCTCTGCACAGGCAAACCTTCAGACCTTTTTTTTTTAAATTCTTCTTTTCTTTGTTCAGAAAGATGAAGGGAAAATGTTCCCACGTATGGATTTTGCAGGAAATGGGAAGTGGGTGACAGTGACCGGGGCTGTGACCTGGCAGACCTCGCCGTCTAATGTAACACGATCTCATGGTGCTTGGGAGGAAAAAGGGAAGAGAAGTCTAGCCCTGGGACTGCAAATCACAGGCTGTGATGACAAGAGGGGGCCTAATAAAACTCAGCACCCTTCACTTTTAAATGAAATGAGTGGGGAGGGGGAGTGGGGAGAGGATAATTTATTGCCTAGAGATATCCCGGGGTATTGCATTCCTAGAAATGCCTTTCACTGCCCCATAGCATTTCAGTGATGGAAAATGTGAATACAGCTTTGAGCAGTTAAGATCTTTATTTTAATTAATTAGAACAGCTATAACAACAGGATTTAAGCAGTGGAGGATGGAGACAAGAAGACCTTGCATTGTCCATGATCCTGTCTTGTCATGTCATCCTCCAACACCCACCTTCCTGAAGGACATCAGTACTGCCACAAAGGAAAGGCTGGGATGTCCAAGTGACTTGGAGGGCATAAATGACACAGGTGCATGATGCTGAGAAAACATGCCATGGCTCTACCTCTCCTCTGACCACTAATTTCTGACTTTGTGTTGAGGATGCCACAGGAGCAAGTGAATTTTGCTGGACAAATTGCTGCTGCTATTTATTATCAGGTCTTATTTTGCAATGATGGTGATCAAAATAGATTTGCTTTCATACATTTTACTGGGCAAGAATGGAGACTTGTTAAACAAACTCATTGGACAGAAATGGGTGCATAGTTTAACAACAGCTTGGCATGCCAGGACATGCTAGGACTCAGAGGTATCCTGCATCCCTTTTTTGGAAGAGTGGCTCTGTCACTTCTGTTTTCATTGTTTCATTTTGTTGAGTTTGGAGGTTTTTAAATAAAAACATACCCATATACGAATAGACAAACTTTGAGAGCTTCAGAAATTCTGCTGATTCAAGCACTTTGGTACCAAGATACTGACATCTCTTTGTAACTGCAAAAACAGGTTGCAAGCAACAAAAACATGAGTCCCCACACAGGACTGCAAACTTCTTTCTAGTTGAGCTGGAAATTCATGTCTTTTCCAAAGGATATTGATAGCTCTACTTCTGGACCCAGAATATTTTTAATTAAATTAAATAGAAGAGAAGACAGAAAGGAAAATTAATTAAGAGGCTTTTTTGTTTGTTTGATCTTAGTAGACAGTTAAGCTCAATTTTTATTGAAACTTTAGGCAGAGGTTCTTGTTTGTTTAATCTATCTCTCTGATTATTATTATATTTCTGGTAGGGTGAACACCAAAGAATAAATGAAAGACAATGAAATAAACAGAGCCAAGTGTGTCTGTGCCCTAGAGCTGTCCCATCTCAATATATGAGCATGTGTTTCATCTCTCCAAAGCAGAGATTTCAGGACTCAGCTGGCACCAATAAAGAGGTATCACACTGGGAGAGAGAGCTGCTGCTCCTCTGGGCTGCTGTCTGCCCCAGCCCCCTGTGCAGGGGTGAGGCAGGAGAGCTGTATCTCCATGGAGCACTTTACCTCCTGGACACATTCAGCATATGCTCACTCACCTCATCCCATTTTGCTGAAGCTGCAGAGCTCTTTGCATGTCTCAGGCACAAAAGCTGTCCATTTTGGGGCTGTGCTTGGTAGAGCAGGCAGAGCAGCTGTTGAAAGCACAACTGGTTTCTGAATCACATGTTACAATCCGCCCTCAGCAGGGCTTGCTACCACTGCTGCTTCCCCTCCCTTGGGTCACAGCTCTCCTTCTCCTCATTGCTCCCCTTGGCAACGCCCCAGGAGCCACCATGGTAGGAAATATCTATGTATATACACATCTATTGCTCACATGGAAGTGGGAAATTTACTCATCTCCTCATCCATCCTATCGTGACAAGGACTTGGTCAGGATTGCTTCTGCTTTCTTTGTTTGGGAAAGCCCAGGTGTCCTGGGCTGGTCCTTGCCTCTGTGCTCTGCATGGTTCACAAAATCAGCTGCCACTGTTTGCCTGGCTGCCTACAGCATCTTTGGATTGTGTTTAGGCATAGACAAATCCCTGTGCTCAGTGTAGGTGTCTGTGTATAGTTTAGCCAAGACAACGTGCTGTGGACTTTTCCTTCAAATCCAGACTGAGGGCTGAGGTTGAAGACTTTCAATCTCTAAAATAGTTCAGCTCAAGCTGAGAGAAAGTTTTCAAAATTGCATCTTCTTTAAGTATCTTCTTTCGACTCTGAACACCCTTATTCTTAATAAATCTTTTTTCCCCCCCAAAATTCCTGAGAAGCAGCAACAGAGTGAGTTACATGCATTTTACAAATGAAAGACCACATGCCAGCTGGTCCCAGATAGCCTTGATCCAGTACTGCAGTTAAAATATTAACTTTCCCAGCCTCCATTTAACTTAGTGATATGTAAAGAAACCCCTATACTTCCCCCCCCAGGTAAAAAGCATTATTAATTTCAGCCAAAATCCACCCTCACATCTGATATCCTCCTGATGCCAGCAAAAACAATAGAAAAATAACTCTATTTGGTGTCCTGTTTACAGGCAGGGTGTGTTCAGGGTTAATGGAATCATACAGATATCAAAATACAAGAGAGAATGAAGCAACAGGGATAAAGAATGAATTTTCAGACTGGCAAAAATTAGGAGACAATATGGAATTGACCCAGAAAATGCTTATTCATGGGCTGAATGTGATTGGGGTGGGATCCAATCTGGAAGAGTTCCCATGAAAGACTGGAGATTTGTCCAGAGGATACAGACCTTGTTGCACTAGATATGTTCAGAGAAAGTATATCAGTGTAGCAAATAGTGAGTGAATAAAGAGAAATTCATGTTCTCAGAGGATGAGCACCCAGGTGTGGCGGACCAAACATTACTGAATTATTCAAACATGCTTAAATCCGTGAGATTGCACCAGAAATCACAGGAGTCAACCTTGTGATCTTGTACATCTTGCTTCAGGTCAGGACATTAAAAATACCTGGAAAACAGCCTCTCACACTAGCTTTTTTGGATTTCACTACTGGCTGTAATCCAAAAGGGTAGTAGCCACTGTGTGCTTGAACATTAAAAATATACTGGACCAAAGAAGAAGTCCCTGTCAGGTTGGGTTGATGCTAACCTGGGCTTGGTGCTGACCAGCTGGGTTGGTGCTGTTGGTGAGCAGGGCAGTATTTCTTGGGAGAGAAGCTTCTGTTGAAATCTATATTAGCTTGAAACTTCTTTGAAAACTAGCAGGATTCTTCCTCTAAGGGATACTGTTACATTTTTAGTAATTTGAATTAATTTGAATTTAATATCTAGTTTTGATAGTGCACTTTGGGGTTATTATTATACTTTTTTAAGCACTTAATCCTGTGCCTTGCATAGGTGACTGTATTCCCTTCTTCTCCTGGATATTTGTGCACTGCTGTGGAAATACAAGAGCTGTTCGGAAATTCCATGCACCTGCAGATCTGTTCAAGAGGTGATATCCAAGTGCTGCCAGGGTGGAGTTAACACCTGGTTAAACATTAACATGGGGCTTGGTTCCATCATTTTACAATGTGTAACCTGTGGCAAGTAAATGATAAACTGTTCTGGGTGCAGCCCTGGTTACCAAGTACTTATATTTCACACTGTTTCTCCCCAGAGGAAAAGCAAATAACTGTCATTGGGAAGCAGGTAAGCAGAAAAGATGCTGCATCTTGATTTCTCACTCTCCTTAAAGAGGCACAAAGATAACAATTGCACTGGAAAATATATTGCCCAGTTTAGTACTTTCTATAAATTTCTAAGACAACAGCACAACATGCTGAACCAGAAACAGGAGAAAGCTACCAGCCACTGTAGGGCAGAGCCTGTAAGGCACTGCTTCTTATATCTTAACTCATACTGATCTTTCAACACCTTCTCCTCTTCTCTGTTTGCCCCTCAACCAATACAACACGTTAAAAAATTGATCACAGAGACCAGAGCTGCCCACAGCCCGGGCTGGCTGACCCAAAGTGCCAAGCTGCCCCCACAGCCATCCCTCTCTCCTGCCCACATTGCAGCCAGGCACACCAGGTGCAGCTGGCACTGCACTTGGGGAGAGCTCATGTGTCTTTGGGCAGTGGCACATCAGATGTGCTCTGGTGTGATGCACTGTGGTAACTCTGGCATCCCACATCCTTGAGAGACCCTGACTTGGTGGAGGTGGGGAGCAAAGACAGCCTGTTTGTTCTCATGAGATAATAATTGTGATGAGATTCAGGAAAAGGTTAAATATTCATGCAGTAAAAAGGCATCATCCAGTTATGCTGTCTGGGAGAGATACTGCCACAGCCATTAACCTCCATTCCAGGTTGGAAGCTCATCGTGGGCCGAAGTGTGCGTGCGCTCTCCCCTCCCCCCGAGCAGGATTGCGCAATCGCCACCCGTGTCCATCGTCCGAGGTGAGAGGGGAGGGCGTCACCTTCCTCTGAAGCATCCGGCAGCAGCTCCAGTCACCGGCAGGATGCTGCCTGAGGTGGACATGGCCATGCTCCAGTATGGCAGGAGTTACTTGCCCTCCACTGAGTCATAACAGCTGATGCAGCCAGATGTCACCTCTGGCCAGGCTTACCCCTTCCCCACGCACATGTACCAGGCTTAGCAATACCTGACACCTTCCCCAGACCCTGAGCAGTCAAATCTTCAGGTAATTTCTTCCCAATGTGGCACCCTGCTTCTTACAGACACTGGTATGAATTCGTTGCTGTCACATCCCATGAGTTTGTGATGCTCAGTATTCAGAGACTTCATGATGCAAGTATTTATGGACAGGCAAGAGGCTGTGGCTGCAAAGCTGTATAAAATAGTACACATTTCAGCACTGCTGACAGGTGCTTGCTTTCTGACCTAAATTTGAAATTACTTCATCCCTCTTCAATATGAAGATGCCTTACACACTTCATTATCAGGGCTCTTCCTTTTTCTCCTATTTGTCTGTGTGTGCACATTTCTGTTGTCCTCTCTCACTCCTGTTTCTCCCTCCACCTCACATCAGTGTACACTGCAGACTTCCTCTCTCACTTTTACAAGCTGCCAGAAGTGAAGTGACCTGGTTACACATCCAGCTCTGAAAGCTGCCTCAGCAATGTTTTTCCTCCCTTTCTGCAGCAGTTCTGGGCAAGCACACTGTCCTCAGCCTGTGAGTGCACTTGGAGCAGGGGGTTTATGGTCTGCACCGCAGTTCACAGAGCTGACATCTGCAGCCACTGACTTGTGACAACTTTATTAGGAAGACTGCAGTCACTGACTTCAGGCAGAAGCCATGGAAAAAGGTGATGATATTATTGTTGTTGTTATTGTTGTTATTAATGTTATTTTTACTGTAATCAGTGCAAGCTGCTGACAGAATGTGCCTCTCCGGAAAAACTCATTAATTCCGGGAGCTGCCAATGGGAGGAGCAGCCCCGAGCCCTGATCCGGCAGCACTTACGCAGCAGGATGCCCGTGTTATCAGTGAGGAAATCCACAGCCTGACTCTACGTATGCCAGTGTCCTCACTAGTTCCTGAAGGCAGCAAAAAGAGAAAGTCCTGCCCATCCTCATTCAGTGCTCTCAGGAGTGTTTGCTACAGTAAGATGTTCCTGTTTGTTTCTGCTGTTCTAAACAGTGAGGGAGTCAATTTGCCCTCTCTGAGACTCCAACTGACACTCCAGCAGACCATCATAAAAATACTTTTTCTTTATTTCGTCTCATCTTTTCTCTAGATTTGTCTCTTTCATATTCAAATGTCTTAGGTATAATAAATACCTGTAATAAACTATACTCCTGGATCCTTGTGGTTTCACATGAAACCAAAGACTATTGTAACAGTTTAGATTCTAAGAGGTTTCTTGCCACCAGACTATTATCATGGATGTTAGAAAACTAAAAGCTTATCATCCAGTCTGTTCCTTTGGCTGGGGTACATTTATATTTCCATGCCAGTCTAGGTCTAACCAACTAGAGACTAATAAGAATATAATTCAGGAAGACTGTCTGATAAAGTAAAAATGCAATGAATATTCCTTCTGGATTTGTACTAAATTTTTCCACCATTCAATTTTATTTCCATGCCTTCCAATAGTTTTTCAGATTTCCAGATTTATAGCACGGAGCTAGGCAGGGAGATCTCAGGGAAGTCCAACTTGAGAATTCAGAGATAAAATAGAAAAAGCTTTATGACTATCCTATTTTTATGAAGCTCCTTGATCTGTGTCAGAAGAAAGACCGTTCCAAACATGCTTGCTAGTTTATGAGATGCTTGAAGACTCACTCTCAGCCACTACAAAGGGCAAAATATCTCCAAAGTGCTACCAAATGCAGCAGACTTTTGGGACTGCAACCCAACTGGGAATCATCAGCACTGTACCACACATGGATGCAGAGAAACTTCATGTGGCCTCAGGATTCTGCTCTTCACTGAAAAGTCATATAAAGCTCAATAGAGATGGCAAAGTATAAAGCAACCTCTCTTCCTTAGGCAAAGAGATATTCCAATCAAAATTATCTGCCTGTGACAAGTTAAGAAAGAGGACTCTTTTCTGGAAGTACATTAAACATTTCACTCTGAAGTGCAGCAATATGAGTGGATATATGTATATGAAATCAAGTCTAGAAGTTTTATATTGAAGACATAGCAGATTCCAAGGATTCAAGGTAGAACCCAAAACCTGAATGTAGTCATATGGGAAAGTTTTGGCTTAATAGGCTCTGCAGGCAATCTCTGGGAAGGGAATGCTGGAGCACCACTGTCTTCTTCCCTGAACACTGGTGGGGCTTCATAGGCTCACTTCTCACCCACAGAGATGCCCTCACACCTGGGCAGAATGTTCCATGCCAGTCCCAGGCTCTGCTGAGATAAAACCTCAACTTCCCTCTCCCAAGTGTGAGGTCTGAACCAAAAATTGCAATAAAAATCACAAAATCATATATTTGTTATGGTTGAAAAAGACTTCTAGGATTCTTGACTTGAACCATTAAATAAACCTGACTGACTGGGAAAAGCACCTAGTGAACTATTACATTTTCAGGTTATTTTCACCCCAGAACCCAACACCTCTATATTCTATACTAGAGTATGGCTAAACATTTGCATTGTTTTTAAATTTGCTTGTCTCCCATCTATAGTATATTTTTTCCCTTTCTTCCCATAGTTTTAGCTTTCTGAATTCTTGTAATTCCCTGGTGTCATCAGGAATTTTTATATCGTCCAGTTAGGCATCATCTGTACATTTTTTAACATGCAATTAATTAATTCCATGGGTCATTAATACATGCTTTGAATAAAGATCAGAAGTGCACTCAAACCAAAGTAAATTCACTCACTGATCTTTGTGTATTCCAGATCTAACCTCAAACCTTGCCCTCAAACATATCTCTTCACTTACAGTATGCTGACAGATACCTCCCTGCAGCTGGCTATGCTGGGACTGTACCATTCAGGGACGTTTTCCCTAATCCCAGCTGGCAATATGTAGTCACTCCTTTCTGTCTGTGCAAAGCCTATCTGGACTGCTCTTTATGTGCAATGTTGCATCATGAGACAGTGGCATCAAAGGACTTCGTAAATCCAGATCTATTGCCTATCCTGTGTTTGTCTGCTGTGACTTGCTCTTTTGACTCTGTGCTTACAGAGTGACTTTGAAAAATGTAAGAGCTCTCTTTCCCTGGCAGGAGCAAAGCACGTACTGCCCACCTGCTGCTCTGCCTCCACAGCTTTGAAGCTGAAAGCAGGAGAAGAAGCAGGGAGACCATCAGGCCAGGCACCAGGGGTGGAAGTGCCCCTCTCAGGCCACAGGGCTGGTCACAGCAGCCAGCCCTGTCCCCAGCCTCCCACCCCCTTGCCAGCCCAGACTCCCTTACCTTGTCCCACGATATTGTTCTGCTCCCAGCTTATTTACAGTCCTTGAGGACAGAGGCTTTGTCCTGTGGTCTGTAATAAAGCCGGGTTTATTGTTCATCTCAGCTCTGCAGTACAATTTTCTCTGAGCCCTTGGCAGCCATACTCAATTCCCTAGAGATCTTTGCACATTATATTGGAAGTATACAAGCCAGCATAATTTCTTTCCTTTTAAGCAAGGGAGATGCAATCTACTAACTACAGTGTGTGCTAGAGTCCTCAGTAAATACCACCAAGCCATTATTTCCAGCAGTATTGCACACCTAGTTTATCCACACTGATTCTGATTTTTCAGTGTAAAGATTATCTGCACAGTAAATGTTGTAAATGTTGATGCTGTCTGTGATGATTAAATCCACATACCATTCAACTCAGTTCTTCCTTTCAGAGGTCTAATTTTCCATGGCTGGCTTTCCCTTTTCTTGGCATTTACATTCTACCACTGATGGAGCTCAGTGGGAATGGAAGGTGCTAGCTGACCTGCAGAGCAAAGTCTTCTGCAAGCTGTTTCTCATTATTGAAATTACTGTAGCTGTCCTTTCTAAGTTTCTCAGTTTGCTATGCCCTGTGGTTTTTGTGACTTGAACATGCAGAGTATGTGATCCCTCAATTCAGGTGGTACTAAAAAAATGGGCAAGATGTCTATTTTTAGTCACATTAGACCCTTTAATTTATATAGAATAATTCAGGATAAGAAATTTTGCTGTGACACATACTGGTTTCCTTTGGAAGACGAGGAGAAAGGCACACACTGCAGAATGTGGCTTGATTCTACTCTCCTGCAGGCTGGGGCCAAAATCGGCCAAATGTGGGATCCTGTGCCTGTCTGGCAGCAGGATTTTTGCGGAACAAAGAGCACTGTGTCAGTGTTGAAGCAATAGTGGTTCTAGACCTGTGGGTGTGCTGGCTGGCTGTGTGGCCAATTATTTTCTAAGCCTGGGCCAGGTAGGATTATAGGGCTTCCTACTGTCCACTCTCCCTTTTTTTGAATTATCTCAACAATAGCTAAGAAAAAAGAGTAGCTAAGTTTCTAGAAGGCTTTTCCTTGACAAGTCCTTGTAGACTTTTATGAATCTTGTTAAGTCTTAAGTTTTGAGAAGTCTTTTAGAAGTTTCTTTATTTCTTCCAATGCTCTTTAAGAAGTTGAAGATGACTGGTCTATATCCTCTTTTACTCCTGTTTTTATTATCAGAACAACCTTTCTCCAGTTTTTTGATATCACATCTGTCTTTATCAGGTGCTCACAATGCAGAAGTGGCTCTCAGTTTAATACAGACAATACTTCAAAGGTTTTAGGAAAGCACAGCAGCCTTGGCCAAATAGAAAGCCAAAATAATTTACCAAAGTATTATCTCATCCATCCCTTCTCCAGTTCAGGCTTATAGCTGTGTTTACTGCATGGAAGTTGATTTTTCTTTGTTAGTGGATTTAAAAAACACCTTAATGCACCAGCTTTCTTGACACTGTTTGCCAGTAAATGATCCTTCTATGGAATAATTTACCTGGTCTCCCTTTTACAATTAATGTGATCCTTATTAATCTTCATTCACTAAATCTAGAATAGGTTCCCTGTTCTCTTTTTCACACTTTCTGAATAAGAAATGGCCACCAATTACTTCCAAAAGCTTTTAGGGTGCTCCACATCCATTCTCAAGAGATTTCTAATAAATTAAAATCCCCCCCAACAACAATGTCTGATATTACAGATGATTTTGTCAGTTCCTAGTAAATTCATCTGCATGACTTTCCCTGCTTGGCAGCAATATTAGCCTTCTACTGTGACCATGCCTTTTCACCAAACTTTGATCAAACCTTTCACCATTAACTGCTGGGTAGATGCTTCCCTCAGGGGGCTGAGCATGCAGCTCCATGGACAATGCTACAAATGAAGCCTGGTTTCATAGGATCACAGAATGGTTTAGGTGGGAAGAGACTTTTGGAGGTCTCTGTGCAGCACCCAGGGCCAAGAGGACTTGAAGACTAGACCAAGCCCTCATGGCCCATTCTAGCTGAGGTTTGAAATCCCCTGTGGATGGAGAATGCACAGCATCTATGCTTGCCTGCTCCCTCCATGAAGATGTTTTCCTACAGATCTATTTCTCACAGTTGTTTGAAACTGGTGAATAGGAATATATCAGCTGGAAACAAAGCTTTCCTGGTACCTGGGGAAAAAAAAGGATAAGGCCTTCCTCCCACTCCCTCACATGGCTTCTCTGAAGTCTGCTGGGAGCTGAGCTGATGCTATGGCTTTTCTCTCCATCCAATCCCTTATGGGCTTTACATACTGGTTCTCCCTTGGACTGTACTCAGTTTTCCTGAAATGCAGATGAAATTTATCATCACAGTCACCTTTGTTCTCTTCCTCTCTGTGCAAAGTTTTGTTTCATTACAGCAGCAGCTTCACAGATTTCCAGGGGGCGTGCACATGTCTGTACACACACACACATTTACAAACACCTATATGCATAGAAGTATCTGCAGAAAACAACTAGGTATTTTTATTTTCATACGATTTCCAGCTAAAAATCAGAAACAATATACAATATTTAAGGACACTCATGTGCTTATTTATTAGCTTATTTATTTGTGTTCATTATATTTGGTTTATTATGCCTCATTATTTTTTACATGGAGACAGGATGTTTCCCTGGCAAGCTGCTGGTGAGACATGTGGACAGACTCACCTGCAGCAGCATAGTCCTGTCACCAGGAGAGCTCATTTCAGTCAGAGCAGCACAGTGTGGAGATGGTTTGATGCCTGAAGGCACAGGCAGGAACCAGTGACAAGCACAACTCCAGGAGGAGCCAGGCAGGGGACACCCCCTGGAGCACTGCCTGGTCCCTGCTGAGGCTAGCAGCAGTATCACTTTTCTGCAGCTCCTAGCTTGACCCTAAAAGTGAGGAGAGCAAAAAAACATCTTTGACCTCACTTTGCTCACCTGTGCAGGGAAAACACCTGAGTGAAGGGGTCTGCCCTCCTCACCAAGCCCAAGATAACATGTGGGCTGAGCATTTGTGAGGAAAGGAGAATTATTTTTCTGCTCAGCAGAGCAAAACCAGGGCACAAACTAGCTCTCTGCAAGCAGAGACAGGCACTGAATTCATTGGGTAATCTGCTGCAAATTATTTGCCCAGCTCTATTAATTAATGCTGTGAAGCACTTGGAGGGTTAAATGCCCTTGAGCCGTCATTCACCTAAGCTTTGCCCCTGAACTGACATCAATGAAAAATCCTTAATGGTGGTGGTAGCAGCAGCAGCAGCAGCAGAAGCACTGAATTTTCAAACCCTCCTGAGGCAAGAAAACATGATTTTTTCCCTTCATTTTATGGTCTGTTGAATCTTCTGTTTTTCTTGTTATATAGCAGGAATAATGTTCATGGCCTTGAAGTATTCTTGTGGTTTTCCAAATGCCTCAGATTTAATTTGGCATCTTCCACACGCACAAAAATTTATTGCCTCATATACTCTTTCACTGTGAATGCTGTCCCTTCCCCAGTTCTGTGGAGGGGTCCTGGAGCTGAACAATGATCCCATGGAGTGGTTTCTCAGCTGGTGAGAAGCCCTGCCTGGTGCCTCAGCAGACAGTGATCACACAAGAAGACAGCTCCTGATGGGGAGGAGAGGTCAGCCCAGACCTTTAGCATTGGCCTGAGCCCCAAACACTCATCCCAGAAAATAAATAAGAAAACATAATAAGATGCACACACAGGCCCTTTGTTACCAAATCCAAACCCCAACATGCAAGAATAAGCTCTGTGAGCAGGGCGGTCTCCGCAGTGAAAGGTGCCCAAGGGCAGGCAGCAGGATGGGAATTTTCTGGCTGGTGGTGCCTACTCTCTGTCTGGGGCTCAGCAGGACGGCCTGGGGTCAGGTCTTCGTGTCTAAACCTCTCTAAGGGCTGCTGTTTGCTTCACCAGCTCTCCAGAAAGAACATGCTTGTATTGCAGAGAAAAGAAATGCATCCAAGCCATTCCATATGTGGGGGCTCCTGCCTGTGACCCTAATGGACCGAGATTCAGATCCAGATGTGGGGGCTCCTGCCTGTTACACTAATGGATCAAGATTCAGACTCCTGAGCTCAATTTTCTTCTTTAGATATTACATATGGCCAGAGGAGCACACGAACTGCAGCTTCAGAGTGCTCTGAAGCCAAAAGGGAAGTCAGGGCAGACCTAGGCAGTCCTTTTCTCCTTGCATAGCTGCTGCAAAAGCACTGTAGAGCACCCTACTGCCATTTCTTGCACAGAACTATGTGAAGGCTGTGGCTGTTTGGCTACTGTGCATCATACCAGTGCTTCCAACTTGGAGTCAAAATGCTTGAAACACACAATGGGTGAAAAGAACATCTGTGGGACCAAGGAGAACCCGTCCAGCACACTGCCATGGGGTGGCAGCAAATCTGCTGCCTTGAAAACCCAGGCTGTGTTCACTGGAACACCTTGAAAGTCCACACTACTAATGGAGCCCATGACATCCTTCTGTGCATGAAGTCTATGTTTCAGAGCACTTTTGGATGCTCCAAAATCCACAGAGATCTCCATAGCATCATACATCCCTTCATGTAAGGCCATTGCCCCAGGCTGCATTGACACACCTCAGAGAAGATCTGGTCTTCAACATCTTCAAGGCAGTGAAAAGATGGCCCTGAGTTAAATGGTGGATTGAATCAAAGTGCAAATCTGTAGGAAGACAGTGAAAAGCTGCCAGCAGCTTTCTGCTGTAGGCCACAACAATGTGTGTGATGCAGGTCACAGCTATATCAGATCAGGTACATACCTAAAAATCTCCTTTTCGTATATATTTTTAGCTTTGTGTCTTTCTTATTAAGCATCTGAAATTAAGGGAGACCCACAACCCAGCTAGTGCTTTTCTCTTAGGCCAATCCCATCTGGGCAGACTGCAAAGAGGAATAAAGCAGATGGTTCTATTTCCAGATTGGAATCAGGTCAGATAACTATCACCTCCCTTCCTCTGCCTGACCCCCATGAACTCCCAACTCCACCGTCAGCTCCTGCAGTGACAGCAGCGTCCTTCACATGTTGCTGAGCCGTGTGAAACGGCAGGGGAAAGGCTTCCTGCGATGGCCTCAGCTCCCATTTCCAGGTGCAGCACCCAGCGAGGATGGAGGAAGGCACACCGCGCCTCGCCTTTCCTAAGCTCCCCGCCCAAGGTCTCTGCTGCCAAACCCTCTGCTCTCATCACAACCTGAAGGGGAAACTGGCCTCTCCCTGACCTTCAGCCGCATGGAAAGTAACTGGGGCGCTCTGGGGCTGTACCTGGAGGTGCAGCTGTGCATCCAACAAGGGAGCAAAGCCCTGCATCGGGGCTGAGCACTGCTGGCTCCAGGCTGGGAGCAAAGGGAGCTATCTGGTTTGCCAGGAGGGAACGGTCAAATTATGTGTGTGGTGGCTGTGGATGCAATCACCCTGGATTCACCAGGAAACCGAGGGAACAGAGGCTGTGGGAAGGATGAGGGATACCTGGAGAGACCATGCACCTCATCAGGCCATCTACTGCTACTCATGTTCACATCTCAGCTGGGTGAAGAGCACAGGGTGCACCTGGAAGGCAGCCACGTTAATCAAGAGGTTCTGTCTTGGAGGCAAATCACCTGTGTGGGGGTGGGAGAGGACATGAGTGGCTATGGATAGTGCTGAAGGCCAGCAATCTCTCCAGGAGTCCCCAAATTGAGCATCAGTGGTTAATCTCATNTTACCAAAAAAAAAAAAAGCAGCTTTCACTGATGCATGGCACTTACACATGTAAAATATGCATCTCCTAGGCCAATAAATCTTCAGTATGCTATACCTGACAACAGATATGGAAAAACAGGAATATTTTTCTCTCTGGAGAAATCTGGATTAAGTTCCTGTGTTGGTGGAAAACTGCAGTGGGATTTTAATTGTGCAAAGCTATGCACTATGCTTTACAGAAGGTTCATTTGAGCCCTTTCCTGCCTCAAGGACACCACGTTCATCCTGGCACCCGGGGCTGCTCTGAGCCTGGGCCCAGGTCTGAGCCGGGAGGAGCAGGGATTCGTGCAAGGGGTGTGTCCACATTTGCTTGGCGTTGTGACTCAGGGCGTTTAGCAGAAGCAGCTGTTGCCAGATGGCTCATGTTACCGCTGTGTTTCCCTGCAGAGGGTGGTTTCCCTCTGCCCTATTCTCCACAGAGATGCCCACAGCTAACACCCATTCTGGGCATGGACCTCTCCAGCGTGCACAGGCTGCCAGTGTGTCCTCACAGACCTCTGATGGGGTGTTGATGAGGACACCCCAGAAACAGCATCTCAGAAGTGATGCAACTACACTGCTTCATGGACCTTCATTTCTGTGGCATGAGAAGTGCCCCTTCCACTAACCACCTCTTTTGGAGGTTCATCTTCCAGTATCCTCTTTATTCTACAGCCTTGTGTGCTTTCCCAGCACTCCTGCCTTTCTCCTTTGCTCTGCCAGGCCAGCATGGCCAGTGTTGACTGCGATGCAGAGTGAAAGCTGGCTGGTCTGCAGGGGCTCAGCCTGAGCTCTGCTGGTCTCAGCTGCAGCAGTGCCAGAGCTGCAGCCCTACTCCAGCCCAGCAGTGTCCTTGCCTGGCACCATAAGCCCTCTCAGCCTGGCCAGCAGCTCCAGCCCAACCAGGAGAGAAGGAGAGCCATCTGAATCTCCTCATGTTGCTCTCATTTGCACACAAGGCTGAAGAGTATGTGTGTGTTCATTCTAGGAGGGCATCAATTAATTAGGTGATGATGGAAGCAAGAAAGCTCTCGGGGCTCTGTGTCTGCCCCCTACCAGATTTTACTGGCATTTTCTGAACACTTCTCTTAGCTCAGTGGGCACAGCTTGTATGCAAACAAATACAATAACACTTCGTTATTGTTTGGTGTGATGGGAGCCTGGGATCATTGGGGTTTTTTGCTTTTGCTTTTGTTTTCTTACAAGTATTGTTTCTATTTGTCATTAAGGCTCACTTTCTAATCTATCTTTGCAGGAGTTTATTCTTTTTTGACATTTGCCAGTTGCATGTAGCCAGAGTTCTCTTCTCTGGCCTGAAAAGGCATCTAAGGCCAACTGGGTTTTTTTGTGTTTTCTTTTTTATTTTTCTTTTTCTTTTCAGAGAAGACAACCAGAAAAGACAGGGGGGAAAAGACTGCTTGTAAAGAAAGACAAACATATAATTAGCAAAAATAAATACATCATTATTTGATGGTTTTCATGCATGTCACTGTTTCAACTGCTCATGAATTGTTTCATCCAGATTGTAAAATATTCATATTTATATATTACTCTGAAAGAGATGTGATGCCCTGGAGAGGCTAATTCTTGGTTTGCAGATTGTTTACAAGCTGTCAATTGCAATTTGAATATATTTGCAATTCATAGGGTTGATAAATAACGTAAGTCACATGGCATAGTTTCTGCTTCTGAGCTGTAGTACATCTCTATGTAAGTAACACTAAGGTAGGCAAGCATTTGTCTCCCCATCTGCCTCTGAAATCACACATTTAATGGAGCAAGCAAACATAATACCCCAGAGTACCTCTGGGATCTCATAATAGTATTCTCTGCTGCCTGACTCCCTGGAAAGCTCTGGTCCCATGGCACTGTGTGTGGCCACCTTTGGCTAAGTCCTGTCTCAGTTACAACTCACACATGGTCAGGACGAGTGCTCTGTGTCTGCCCTCTCAGGAGCCCAGCACACTGTGGGACAGCCAGCCAGGAAGGGGTGAAAGGAAAACTGTGCCACAGTGACTGCCAGCTTTGTATGGAACAGGGTGACTGAGAACCTGGGAGTTCTGTCCCATTATTCCAGACTTGTGGGGTGACTCTTCTTTGAGGGACGAATAAGTCAATTATCAACACAATACAATTTTCAAATGGCATTTTACAATAAAAATGCCAAATTCAGCATTCTGTCTCCTATCTTTTCCTCTGTAGTTGAGATGAACATTTTTTAAGGGCTTCATAAATGAAGAGAAAATTTTTGAATATTCCTAGGCGGTGAGACTATTTCAAGCAGTATGACTGCTTTTAATCTTGTTTCTCCTTGTTACCAATTTTGTTTGTTGGAACTGATCCCTTTACTCACAAAGAATTATACTAGAAAGTAATTTCACTTTATCTCCTGCTGTAAACAAAAACCTATCTCTCGTTCTTCTCCTAAAATCATGGTACTAAATAGCACTCTGTGTGTCTTGCATGTACATAAATATGCACAGCCACTCTAAATGTCATAAGTCAATAGTTTCAATTAGATATATTGCTCTGCCTTTGCCATTGCTTGTGGTGATTGTCCTTACATTTGAAACTTTTTCCTGATTCTGAATACAAGTCTCTTTTCTGTAATGTACCCTCATTGTTTTTTATCCTCTGCACTGTAAAAAACAAATTATTTCCCCTGTGGCAACCTTTTGTATATTTGTATCTTCTCAACTTTTATATGTTTGTGTCTCCTGAGTCTCACCTCATTTTGACCAATCTTTCCTGCTAGATGAGATTTTACTCCAATATTCTTCTTGGGATTTTTCTGGATTGTTTTTAGATGGCTGATATCTTTCTTGAACTCCAGTCTACAAGACTGGACTCTACAATTCCTCAGTCAGGAATGTTTACTGTCTTTTACAGAGATGTTTTCCTTTCAGCTTGTATTTGTACAGAAAGTTCCTTTGAAATAAGAATTGCTTGCCTTTGTCACTATTAAACTGCAAAAATTTTTCTTCAGATGATTTAGCCAATTCCTTATGTCCAGTTTTAGGAGGAACAGATTGCTTGCTTTTTAGGGTACCTGCATGGATCACACCGTTTTTTGTTGCTGTCATGAATCTTCCCTGGCTGGGCTCTGGTCTCTGTGTGGTTTTGGGCACCAATCAGGTTAGAAGAAGCTGGGAGGGATCATGATCTTGGGGTACCCTGAGGACATGTACCCTGTGTCAAAAGAGTGGGGTGGCACACAGCAAAAGCAACTGAAGCCGAGGGCCTCTGGGTCCTGAGAGGGAGACTAACAGGAAAGAGACTACCCAAATCCCAAAGCTGAGAAATTCTCTAAAACTGGAGAAATTCCCACCATAGGGAGAATTACTTACTACAATTTGTGGTGCCAAAGCACTTATTTCAATAGCAAGTGTTCTGTGTGGACACAGAACATTTTAAAGAAAAGTAACCAGTTTGGTGCAACATCTCCATGTAGACAATCCCCAAGTCTTTCCCACTCATTTTATGAAGCTCTTTGAACTGTGTCAACCCACTATTAGTGTTTGCAATGTGCACAGCGTCAATTGTTACCCTGAGGAATGGGATGGATGATGACATGCTTAGATAGTAATGCTTTAAATTAAGATTCCTGAATAGGCCTCTGATGTATAGAGGTTAATTAAGAAGCTATTGTGAGCTGAATTAATACCATTTGCTTATTGAAAACATAAGTCATGAGAATTAACAACAAAGTCATAAATATGTTCCCCCAAGGGCCAGATCCCTCAGCTCTTACTCATTTGAGCAGTCCTTACTCATATGAGTAGACCCATTGAATTAATTGAGACTACATGTATGAGTTAATTTATCTGTATGACTAAGAAGTTGCATGGTTGGGTCCCACACAAGCATTAATCTGAAATGAATGTGTTTTTAATGATAAATTGGTATTCAGATGGACTATAATGATTGTTTACATCCAAGCCTTGTCTTAAGAAGACTAGTTGAACTTGCCAAGTAAATAAATCCAGCCTTTTCTTAATAATCAAGTGACAGAGATCCAACAATTACCAATTAAAAGCAGAATTCTGACGTAGACAAAAAGCAAGTGTGAGGTTTCATTAGGTCCATTAGCAGTGTATACATTAGCTGAATGAAAAGCTGGTACATCTTGACCATCAAATTCAGTGTCATGAACCCTCAGCCATTTCTGAGTGAGTTTGCCCAGAATCAAAAACAGGGTGAGAGGGAAGGATGCTTAGCTGGGAGGGCAACAACCCAGTCCACCCTGCTGGTCATGCTCTGTGGTACTGCAGTCTGGCATGTAAAAATACCATATCCCACCCTGCTACCTCAGGGATCTCCTCCTGCATACTGCCACAGCTTTATATTGCAGGCAAGCTAGGAGTCACTGAGCTGCCACCTCCTAAGCCAAGAGCTGTACTCTTGCTCTGGTATTGTGTACAGGAAGAGATTGCTCCACTGTGGTTGGGTTATCCCAGGTCTGCTGACCAGCACTGAGTGATCCAGTGGTGATGTGGGAGGGAACAGAGGGCTTCCTCTTCAGAAAGATCATCTTGGACTAACCTGCTTCCATCTGTTCTGCTGATAAAAAGCCTCTAGGGGAAAGAGGAAAAGGTCTCCTCCAAACTAGAAGAAGCACCACAAAGCATTTCCAGAGGCTGTATCTCCTTCAAGACTCCCGGCCCAGGGTCAGGTTTCTTGGAAGAAGTTGTACAAAGTCATAATAAAGCCTCATTTAAAGACCAAAATAATCTAAAGCTAATTTACCTCAAACCTTTAGCAAATTAAGCGGTGGAAATCAATATCAACACACACTTTGACATTTGATTTTCTGCATTGGGAAAATAGGTAGAAGTTATTGCTGCACATTTTCATTTTCTGATGTCCTTTAAATCCCTCAAATCCATGTCACCCACCTAAGGGATACAACCTAAATAAGAAAAAGCTAAACAATTCCTGCCTGATTTATAAGTATCTGTGATAAAAGGAAAGGTTGTGATTTGGAAGAGAGACTGCTTACTGTTAGACCTTTGTGGCATCTATTTACTAATCCCCAAGTTATTTGCATTGCAAACACATTTTTTTCCCACCCCACATCAGAGGTATGTAATAAAAAATAACAAATTAATGCAGCAAATTAAGTAACAGTAACAAAAGCTTCCTAAGTGGCCTGGGAAGCTCTAGGATGTTCTAGGAGTTTGTATTTATATCAAAAAAAGCTTAATTTTTATTCTCCTTTTTTTTTTAATTGTCAGCTGTCACCCATGAAAATCTGGACTCATGGAGAGTGTGTCCTGCCTGGTCCCTCTGTACGGCTCCAGAGCCCTTTCGGTGGCCCCCAGAACTGTCAGCTCCTTCTGGGGGCTGACAAGGTACAAGTTAATGACAGCACTCAACGTGTTGGATCATCAGGTCACGCGGCCTTGCTCCCCCTTCGGAGCAAGTAAACAGGCCGGGCCCTGCCCTGCAGACGTGTCCTCCGCTGCTCCCGCAGCACAAACAGCGTGCGAATGGACAAACACTCTGCTTATCCTCAGAGTGTTAGCAGGGGGCAGCCCCTGCCCGCTCCTGCTCGGCGCTGCCGGCCCAGCTCCCCGGGCACCGCCGGAGTCACGTCCTCCAGAGGCACCCGAGCGGCGAGCGCCGGGCGCGGGCGGGGGCGGCTCCCACACGCTCCTCTCGGGGCTCGGCGCTGCTGCCAGGGAGAGGGCGCAGGGGCTTGCCTGTAGGTGCCCCGCTCTGGTAGGGTAGTGCACAGATGCACCTCGCTGCTACAAAACAGGACACTCTGGACTCTCCTGAGATTTCACTCCTGTCCTGCCCCAGGTGGCACCAAGCGCCCTCCTGCCCACCCAGGGGCTCCAGTTAGCACAGTCACTCTCCCCTAACAGGCTACAGGCAGCTCCATTTCAGCCATTTCTGAGAAGAGGGAGACAAGAGAAGAGGTGGACATGACCTTCCCTCCACCCCTCTTTGCTGCATCTCCAGAACCCAAGGTTCATGACCTCTTCCCAACTCAGCTAAGCAAGTTGCAAACTCCTCTGGGGACACTTGCTGCCTTTCTCTTGGCAAGGACTACTGCCAGCCTCAGATCTCTCAGCTAGGCTGTTTGTGGGAACACTTCTCCACTCAGTGCCTGCAGTGACTAGTTACACCTCAAAAATTCCACCATATATATGTAAGGCTTAGATATACACTATGAGCATTTCTGGGTTTATCTGTGGATTCTCAGCGTCTTGTGTTGTAAAGGTGGGGATTGATGAGGGCACGAGTTGAGGCCCCTTAATAAGGTAAAGAGAGAACAAGAATAGAGAAGATTGTTGCCTTGCTGACAGCCTTGACATCTAAATATGCACAGGGATCACTGACTATCTTCTTCTCTGACAGAGACCTGAGCAGGAGTTCAGGGAGGGCATGACTGGATGAGGACTGCAGTCTGCACTTGCAAATTGCTGTGCTGTGCTCTGACTTCACAAGTGGGCTTCATGCAGCCTCACTCCAGACATTCCATCTTCCTCCAAGAGTAGTCACTCATTTTACTGTCAAAGGATGGAAACCTGTTTTTGTACAGAGCTACTCATCCAGCACACATTAGCTACTCTTCTAGGAAGAGGCGAATTGCTGCAAACCTCTTGCAGAACCCTAGCTAGAAAGTAGGTGCCTGGTTGAAACTAATGCCAAGCCCACCTATGTGGTTTACCTAATCTTGACAAGCCATAACAGAATTTGTAGGCTGCATCTTACTCAAGAGGAAGTGATGGCTCCTGCAAACCATGTAAGTTTCTTCAGGAGGCTTATTTGCTTTTCAGTGTCAAAGTCACAATTACTCACTCAGACTACAGCAGTGTGTCACCCCTCAGTAATGCACTTCCTCTTAGACACTTGGGGGGCATCCTGCCCTGCTCTTGGCTCCCTACAGCACACCTGACTGTGCTGTAACCAGTCTGTGGCTGTTCTCTGTCTCAACACCCTGTCAAAGGAGAGCAGCGTAAAATCCCTCAGAGGCATATTTTAGATGTGTAATGCTGATATGCTTCATAAAACATATCAGCACATTTCAAAAGTTATTTCTAAAATTTAAGCCCATGAGTCAAAAAATACCAGGGAGTGGAAAGTGTCCCACATGCCAAACAAGAACCAGCACACATGTGAAAGCCAGTGAAGGAAATGGGCAGCAGCCAGTGACACAGTAGGAGCTGGTTTTCCCCTGTCCTCTCTTGTATTCCAATGCTTGTAAAATTCAAAACTCCAGGGGGAAACAAAGAGGAGAAAATGCATGTATACAATGGAAGGGGGTGGGGGGGGTGTGTGCATGCTTTTCACAGCATCTAGGTTCACTCCGAACTTTTCATGGAGCTTTGGCACCAGCCTGACTTGAACAATTTATGGTAGAACTGAAACTCCCTTCGAGGTCTCTCAGATCATAAGGTAACTCCTTGAGTGATTTTGAGAATTTAAAAAAAGCAAAGCCAGCCCTCCCTCCATCTGGTATACACACACCCTGATGCCAATCAACTTTCTAACTGCACATGGCAGAGTCTGACTGTCCTGTCCACAGTTATGGTCTCTAACATCACTTACTAAGCAGAGTGCAACGGGAGGGTCATAAAGGACTTATCAAGTTTCCTGGACCCAGGAGGGATGGGTGTGAGGACAAGGCAGATCTCAGCTTGCTCTGCACAAGCTCACGGCTCCACACCTGGGGCATTTACCCTGCTTTACCACAGCAAGGCTCTCACTAAGAAGCTGCTGAACCCAGATGTCACTGTCCTCCTTAACTGCAAACCTCTCACAAATGCCAGCTGCATTGCCTCCAAGTCAGGAGTTTCAGTGTCAGCCTTCATCAGTTCGTTAGCTTGTCTGTCACAGTATGGTGCAGCTGAAGCATCGACCTCATCACTGGTACTAACTGGGTCATTTATTCCACTGCATCAGTTTGTTTAGCTGAGCAGAGGAAACTGCACTAAAGGTAGAGGATGATGTGTTTCTTTGCTAACCTTCCAAAGCCATGTCAAAACATCACAGGGGACAGAGAACAGAAACAGCAGTAGACTCCTCAGAGTATATCTTGGGGCAGCAGAGACATAAATTGATATAAGGAACACAATTCAAATCAATCAAAGTGTTTGCCTAAGTTGGGTTGTGCTTTTTGTGAATCTGAGAATTACAAGAGCAAACTAGAATTAGGGCAGCAGTAGAAGTTTTTTTGATTTTGCCTGAGAAAATACAGAGAAATCTCTTTAAGGCCATAAAGTATGAGCAACTTAGTGGAGTCAAGAATCCATGGGTGATCAAAGCTCTGTAGACATTCACATTTAGCACAGGGAAGATGTGATACTAAGACAAATTCAGAATAGAATGCCAGTAGCCATGAAAGATGTAGAGGTGCTTCCTAAGTAAAGAGATCACCCTTGTCACTTTGCAATAGCTCATGTGAATGAACTCTACAAATGCATTTCACAAATAACAGAATAGCTAAAAGTGAGAAGGGACTCATGGAAACTGCCTAATCCAACCTTCTGTTCAAATCAGCCCTGAGGCCTGATCGTGTCACATTTTTAATATGTCCAAGAATTCAGGGCAACCTGTGACATGGTTTGACTACACTAACTTCAAAAAGTTTTTCTTACATTGAAATGAAACTTACATTATGTCAGTTTGTCCATTACCTCTTGTTCCATCACTGGACGCCACTAAGAAATCTGGGTCCTTATTTACTTCTCCCCTCAGATATCCATGCACATTGATAGGATCCCCCTCTGAGCTTTTTCTTCTACAGGCTGAACAGCCCCAGAGGTCCCAGAGTCACACTCTGTATTTACACCACTCATGATTGGTCTCCAGTAGTACTTCATGCCACTGATAACAGCCTGCTGAGCCGAGCAATTCAGCCAGTTTCCAATCCACCTCACTCTCCATTTATTTAGTCCATATTTCATCAGTTTTTCTCTAAGGATTTTACAGCAGTAAGTGTTGAAAGCCTTACTGAGGTCAAGATAAACAACTTTTACCACGCTTACCTCACCCACCAAGTCAATCATCTCACCATAGAAGGCTGTTAGATTGGCCAAACACAGTTTCCCTGTTCCAAATTAATGTTAAGCACTCCTAGTCACCTACTTGTCCTTAATATTTGAAAATTACTTCCAGAAATATTCACTTCATCAACTTCTCAGGGATCAAGGTAAGATTGATCATCTGTTAGTTTCTGCATCCTGATCCTTGCCCTTCTTTGAGCGATATTTGCCTTCTTCCCATTGTTAGGAATCTCCCCGAGACTCCAGGGAAGTTTGAAGACAGCCAAGACTGGTATCATTATGATGTTTGCCTTTTCCTTTTGTGGACAATGTGTCTACAGAAGCCTGTCCTGTTTCACTTCATGCACCTCACCACATTCAACTCCACATGGTCTTTGGCTGTTCTAACCCCACCCCTACATGCACAGCCTCTCTATATTCCTGCTGGGTCACCTAATCCTGCTTCTACATCTTGTGCAGTTCCTTTTGTGTCTCACTTTTGTCAGGAGCTTCTTGGCCATCCATACAGACCTTCTGCCATATTTGTCTGATTTTCTGCCACTGGTGTGGACCATTCTTGAGTCTAGAGAGATCAACTAGATCTCCTGGACCCCTCTCCTCTCCAGTGCTGTCTCCCATGGGCTTCTTCCAAGCAGATTCCTTGAAGAGGCCAAAGTCTCTTCTCTTAAAGCCAAGGGCGATGATCCTGCTTTTGGTTCTGCTGCCTCTTCTCAGAATCCTGAACCCCACTATCCCATGATCACTGCAGCCAAGCCTGTCCCAAACTTTCACATCCTTCAAAAAGGTTTCTCCTTGTTTGTAGGCACGAGGCCCATCTCCCCTTGTCAGCTCCTCAACCACCTGTGTCAGAAATTTATCATTACTGCACTCCAGAAGACTGCTGGATTCTTGTGTACTGCTGTGTTTTCACACAAGCAGCTTTCAGGTAAAGCAATTACCTAGGAAACTCTGGAGAACAAACAATTGTAGGAACATCAAGAAAAATTATAGATCCACAGATCAGTGAGCTAAGATGAAACATTTGCGAAGTTTTAGGGAACATGATGAACTTACACTGAACCTTGAGTAAATATGTACACAAAGAGATCTTGAACTACCAGTAGAAGTTGAAATGGGAATTAGGATTGCTTTTAAGGAAAAAGTAAAGTAGTGAGGCTGGTGATGATCTTCAAAGTTTAGTTTCATTTTCACTAATCACATTGGGTTTATGATGAGAATGTTGAAAAGGACCAGGATCTGAAACCTTCAACACTACCGAAGACTGAAATTTTAAGCATGAATGTATTCACTCAGTTAAGGACTTTGACTCCAACAGAAGCTGAGGAATTAAAATAACAGGTTCTGTACCTCTTGAGTGTTAATCAGCTCTTAGCACCTTTAAGAAAAAGGTAAACACAGTAATTCTCATTTTACAGTTCAATTCCTCTTTCTTCACATTTAGGGGAAGAGAGGTAGAGAAGTTGAGTAACTTGCAAGAACAGGCATGCAAGAGTTACTGGCACTTCATTCAAAGCTCATTTCAGATCACACTCCTCTCTGACTATGTTTCCAGAAATCCAATTATACCTGGCATCAGCACTGATAGTTTTTTTAAATCTAATTACAATGAAAGGAGTGTGGTACAGCAAATACCTCTTTGTAAGTGTTTGAAACCTTGCCCCACAAAATCATCCTGAAAAAGTGAAATTCAAATTAATTCCAGCTTGGATAAAAACACCAAAATCTAGGAATTGGCTGGATGTCACAGACAGCAGGTAACCAGAAACAGCAATGTCCTGAGGTGGGTGTGGGTCCAGCAGGAAGCCACCTGGACTGGGTGAGATAAACATTACATCTGCAGGTTATACCAAATTTGTGGTGGCACAGGCACCAGTGAAAGCCCAGGAAAAAACTCCAAAGGTAACCTGGAAGAATTTTAAATGTGTGTAGTGCATAAGGAAAAGGAACTTGGATTTCATTAAATAAACATTTAATATTTAGGGGAAGAAGTATTAAAAAACAAAAGAGACACAAAAAGCAGAAACATCCACAGGACCCACTAAGTACCTACTAGCAATATCAGATAGTAAAAGCAGTGTATTTTGATAGCACAAGAGAATGATAAACAAAAATTACATTTTATGATGCTTTTTATTTAAGAAGACCCATGTTAGGCAGAGGGGAAAATGAGAATCCCTTCGTATGCAGTGAGCATGAGAGACTGCTGACATCCATCTTTGAGTTGTAATTTTAAAAGAGACAGGAATAAATCATGCTGATAGAGGAAGGATTAAAGAATGATGTTATTAAACTGAGGGAAATAAGGTATCTGTGATGAAAATCCATCAAAATATCTTAACATTGGATCCTATGACACCACTAAAATTTTGTCATGGGCTTCCTGGAAACATTCAGAGAGCCAGAAAAAAGCATTCTACAGGAAGGACACTCGAAGAAGTATGGTTAATTGCACATGCATTTCTCTGCCATAGGCTGGATTTGAAGAGAAACTCCTCATAACTGGACGCTGCAGAACAGATAGGATTTCAATACTACCTAGACAGTGGCCAGCCATCATCTCCTAAGGAGGGAGGGATGAGAGCAGCCCTGGGGGTCAGTGTTAGGTGCTCCTTTCCCAGGCAACCCTGGCATAAGCTTGTTGGAATGGGAGAGCTCATCCTCCATGAGCTGACTTCCCTCCAAGGGGGCTGGTGGGACCAGGGAGAGCTGCAGGAACATCCACTGGCAGCAATGTGAGACCCCAGCAGTGCCTGGGGGCTCATACCCAGCATAAAACAGCATTAAATAACACTTGTGAACATGCAGGCTATCTCGTTTTTCCCACCCCACTCTCCCAAACAGCTTTCTTCTTCCCAGTGCCTTTCTGAAATGAACAGTGCTCAGAGTGTTTGTTGTGTTGCTGGCATTTATCTGGGAGAATGAAATTATGACTTGATTTCCTTTTCCCAAGTTTTCATCTACAATAAAGGTCAGCAAAAGCAGTAGTTTATACATCTGAGATAGGCACAGTTTGCAGCCTGGTGACTTTCACAGACAGATGACAAAACACAGGAGATCACTGCCACAAGGTGACTAGCAGAAATATTTTTTATCCTAAAAGTTTCTGATTGAAAGAAAGACCAGTGAGTAAATTCCACACTCTTCACAACAGCAGAAAGAAATGTGTATTTATCAACTCATTTCCTTGCTGCCATGAGACATACTGTAATTGTTAGAAAGAACAAAAAATGTAATGGCTTGCAGCAACAATGCAAACCCCAGAAAATAGGTGAAATCTTGTAAGGAACAGACTGGTGAACTTGTGGAGTTACTGAGGTAGGTGGTTTATTAGTAATAACGTGTCTTTGAAGGAAAGATAAACTTTGTTCCAAAACTCTGCTGGAGGCTCTGAAAGATCTATCCCACCATGAACTTCTGTTAGTTACTTATAAACATCTTGTGGTCTTCACTGACCCACTCCAGACATAAAATCTTAAAGGGTTGGTGTCAGACCAGCTCCCAAGCATAACTGTAACAGGATGAAATATGCCCAAGGGAGACCAGAAGAGTGGCAGAAAGCAGGATTCAGGATTTCAGTGGCATACTAGATTTCACACTGGCATTCTCTACATCCCTACCAGATGGCAATCTCACTTGATCCACATACAACTCTCTGCACCAGAGGACTCACACTGGAATCATTAACCAGCTCTCAAGCTTGCTCCAGCTCTAATTTGCTGATTCTTAAACTGAATACAATGTTGGGCTTTCCTCTACAAACCTATGTTGAAAATACTCAGCTGCTCCTTGCTTTTGTATGCAACCTGTCTGGGATTCTTTCAAATTCTCTCCACCCTCCTTCACAGCCTTGCTTGAACTCCCCTAAAGTAAAAACATGTTTGTGCAAGGGCTTCATCTGGTGGCAAAGGAGTTTTGCTGTTACATTTACACTGGGAACTTGTCCCAGATGGCACTGTGAAAAATGTGCTTGGACATTGGTTTTGAAGGGGTTTGATTCTCATGGGCATTTTATTTTGCTTTAAATTGTTGGAATCAGGCTGTTCCAGTGACGGGTTTTGCCCGTTTCAGCTGGATGAGTAACAATAGAGCAGCCAAGGTGTTTCCTTTCCTTGCTGGCTCTGTACAAGGACTGGGTAAGAGAAGATGAATTCCAGGCTTGTGGAAGGCAGAGGAGGCTGGCACAGAGCACTCCACTTGTCTGCAATTAGAAGGGACCAGCCTTTATTTCTTTGATTTGTTATACCAGTAACAAGAAGGGTAAATCAATTAATCCAGCCTTAGCAGTGTCACATTAAACAATATAACCATTAATTAAACCTCATTTTTCAGTGCAGATTTTAGCCTGAAGTCACAGTCTGGTAACAAAAAACTCACCACAAAGCAGGGAGCAAAAATGGTTTTTCTTTTGGGATGTCTTAAGACTGCACTAAATTACACATCTGAAATGAAAATTGTGAATATAGGTTTGTATGTAAGACTTTGCCTGTTAAAATGTTCTTTTAAGCTGGTGCTCTGCTTTTTGCTTCTGCATCATGTAAGAAAAGATGTAAGAAAGGAAATGTCTGGAAAGAGACGTTGACAAATGTGTAACAACCATTTTATGTTTCCAGCAACATATTTTCTTGCTAAAGCTCAGTGAATTGTGACTCCATCCACTACATAGCCCTTGTGTAGTGCTCTTTATTCCCAAGGCAGGCTTTAACCAAGCTTCCTTGAAGTGGTTTGGGGGAGCCCAGAGGAAGTGTTTGCCAAACTACATTCCCATTATTGTAGTTGGTGGGAAGTCCAAAGGATTCCAAGAGGATGGTTTCATACCTGTGAGACAGAGTTTGTGTCCTTATCCAACAGAGATACCAAATATAGGGATAGGTCCCTCAAAATTGGTGGTAATCCCACTGGATTTACAGTGAAACTTGTTCTAGTTTGCTGAACAGCCTGGCCTGAGGAAGATGACAAACTAGGAGATAAAGCATGACTTTGTGAGTGTTTACAGACCCTGAAACTGAGCTAATTCTTCTAAATAATTTTTCCCTAATCCCCCTCTTTTTGAGGTGGAGTCTTATGCATCACATCCCAAATAGTCACATTAAGTTGCTTCTTTAAAATAAAGAATCCAAAATGTTGCAAAATTTTATGCAGAAATTATTTCAGCTGTAATCCAAATATGTATTAAAGAGCTGTGGCTAGGATTATAATTAAATTTAACATTTTGGTGTCTAAAGGTGCTTTTATTTCTTAAGTTCATCATAAGCTAAATGCTTATAGCAATATTTGAGAAGCTGTCTGTAGACAACTAGAGGCAGGAGCAGGGCAGACAGTGATCATGATCAAAGCCTGAGTTTACATACTCTTTCTGTATTTTCAGTGGGTAGTTATATATCTCCATAAGGACTACATAAGTTCTGCTGACCCTGAAGCAGAAAAACAAGATGCAGACTCCAAGGAAAAGGATAAGCAACAGATTTATTTTGCATGGATGAGAAAAATCAGTAACACTTATAAAATTTGCTGGATCTTATGTAGAATTTGCCTTTTACATGAGGTGGACTACTAAACAAAGGGCCTGAATAACAATTTCAGTATGAGTGGTAAGAATCTACATAAAACATTTTTAGGTTTCAAGAAAGATAGAAATAAAAAGCTTATGCAGAAGCTGCAAAAGCAGTAGACATGTAAACCTTTTCTGGTTTACACATCTCTCATACAGATCCTTGACCATGACAGGTGATTAAATGTTGCTTTCCAAGATTCACCCACAATTAAATGACACATCTTACAAGAAATAGATCTTTGTGTCTCACCAGAAATACATTAGTTCTTCTTTCATTGAGAAAACAATTATGGACTTGATTAAAAGCGTGTATTTCATCCCTCTGTTGCCACTGTTTTCTCATATAAATGTTGCTTGCTGTTTGTTACACACAACTGAAATCAAGTGTTTCATTAACTCTTTATTTCCTAGCAGAACAAGCTACCTTAGAAATTTATGAAAGTATGAAACAAGGAGGTTGTACTTTGGTATAATTTTTTAATCAGTATCCTCAGCTGAGAAGCTGATGCTAACTTCAAGGTGCACACCAAGTTAATAGAAACAGATTGGTGGAAATTTGTTTCCAAAAAGAAGCATGAACATTTCCTTAAAGCTAATCACTCACTTGTAGCTGAAAGAATACAATAAAACATGAGAAGACAACTCATCCATTGATCTTTGTGGTCATTAACCATTATTGGATTTCTTCCTTCACCAAAAAAAAAAATCACAACAATATCAGACATTTCATTTCATCAGTTGTAAATTTATGTAAATTCTAGTACCTCAAGCCTCAGGTGTTTATCCATGTAAATGAAAGAATCTTAAAATATTGTTGAATTATTAAAAGATATTTTTCTTCAGTAGACTCTCCAGTTGGAAATTTTAAGCTCTGTAAAGATAAAGTATAGTGAAGATCAAAAAGAATGGCTGCATTATCTGTAGAGGTCTTCTACATTATAGTAAGTTTTGTAAAAATAAATTCTTTGATTAGAACAAAGGGCTGCTTATAATATAACACGTTCATCCACAGATAAGTTACAAGCAAGCATTGCTGAGAGTGATTGTGGTCATTAAAGTAACTCCCTTCTATAAACATGCAATGCCAAAACAGAAGAACAGGAAAGGGATTTTGCTTCATAGCAACCAGTCTTATTTGACCTTTCAAATTCTCAAGACAAAATTGTCTTACCTTAATTCAGACTTCTTTTGATGAAAGAATGCCAACTTTTTGGACTACTTTAAATATTATTAGAGAGATGAGAAATGCAGAATGCAGTGGGGATTATTTGGATCTGAAGAAAGATCAGATACTGAGATACTTAGCAGAGTGTTTGTGCACACTGCAGAGGACAAATATTAGAAAACGATCCAGTAATTTATCTTCAAATTATCATTATGTCAGCTTCTTTAAGCCTGTGGTATTTACTGTCTTACCTCAAATACAATAATGAAGGAATATTTCCTTGAATAAACAAGGTTTAAATACATTAAGATAAAATGGAAAATATCGAGATTGCAGAGCTTTGCTTTTATATTAAAGTTAACTAAACTGGGGACAGTAAGTGTTTTATAAACTGCTATAAAACTCAAAAATATCTTTTAACCTATTTAAATTTATGACAATCACTACTTTAAATAGTAAATATGTGCTCACATATATAATATATTAAGTTAAACAGCTGTAGAAACATACTTTTGAAAGGCAATTGCATGCCACACAGAAGAATAGCATTTCTTAAAATGTCTCTGAAAATATTGCCTTTATGAGGATCTCTTAATTTTATGTATGAAAGATGGTACTTGCAATTGTTTCAGCTTCAAAAGAAAGGCAGTTCTTACTTCTTGCACTGGTCCATGTAAAATGGGAATAAGTATTGTGTCCTATTAAGAGTAATACAGTCAACAACTTCTTACTTAATGTCATGTAACACTGCTTTCCAACCCAGCATCATAAAGTAGGAGAAACTTACAATGAAGCATCTAATATTCAATTTTTCTAGAACACCTCCAGATGTCCTGTAATTTATCAGCAGGAATGCACAGTTTAATTGTACAGTGTCTCGGATACCCAAGTGTGATTGTTTATTTGGTTGGGCATTTCTGCAAGGAGATGAGGGATGCACATTATGTTTTCCTCTCTTGCCATCTCACAGGCAGTAACCAGCTGAGAATACAAGGGCTTCCTAAAACCATGGGGTCTCAGGACAGACGGACACAACCATAGTGGTGACAGCCTGAAGAATTGTGCCATATTTTGGACCGGTGCTGGCTTGTGACTACATGAAAAGCCATTCAGGTAAGGGAATGGAATTTCTCCTGGAATAATCTGCCATGGTCTAGTTGGGATGTGAGGGAGTCAGTCGTAGTTTGTGTCACCTCCTGCTTCACAAATCCTTTCCTCTAAAAGTAAGGAAACCACTTCTTAATTTTAGCAGTTTGTCACAGTTGCAAGCTGTGGCTCCATCAAAGGATGTAAAAGTGTCAAGCAAAAGGTGATGAATATTTTATTTTATCTTGCAGTCTTAGCTGGAAGAACAGCCCCATCCATTGCAGCACTCTTGGACTCTTTTATGCTCCACAGTGGTTTATCCCAGACCATCCAACACATGGCCCATAATTACCTTGTTTCCTCCCAACAACATGTAGCTCAAGATCTCCTTGTAGAAAAATCTGTGGGTTTCATAATTTTCAAACCAGTTGCCTCTAACTGGACTTCCTAACAGCAGGTCCATCCTAACAGCCAGCAGATGCTGCTACTGAGCAGCAGAAAGGCCAACACACCCTTTTGCTCCAAGGCTCAGAGTAACTTGGAGCTTGGTCTGTGTCTACAAGCCCAACCCCAAGGGTTGACCTTGGGTCATTTGTGGGTAGAGTTGCATGAAAGAAGCAGGGAATCCTGAACCCATTGAGACATGGAGAAGTTGAATGAGCAGCAAAGTCGACCTTGGAACAGAAAACTCTCTTCAGTATTAGGAATTTTCTGATAGTTTGTGGCTTTAAAATTTGTAACACCACATTAGTGCTAGACCACTGATTTCAGCTAACACTCATCAGCCTTATTCTAGTGTCCAATCAGTACATTTAAGTCTGTCAGACATTCAAAGAGAAATGCTCTTTTTTGCATTTTGATAACCATTTTAGGCACTTTTTCAGGTAATGCCCTACAGCAATGCATGGAGGGTCCATCTGTAAATTGTGCCACTCAGACTGGGAACTGCGTGAAGAAATTACAGTTCCTCTAAAGATCATATTTTCTCATAGAACATGTTGTAAAAAACACTCAAGGAAGTAAATTCAGAGGGACTTTTTTGTCTTTTTACTTTTCTGGACTCTATATTGTTCTTGTTATCAGTGAGAATGATGGTTTGCGTAACGAAGTCATCTTGTCTCCAGCTGAGATCACTGCAGTGCAGGGGTTGTGCAGGTAGCAGCACTGAGGGAATTTCCAGCTGCTGTGGAAGGGGTCAATACCATAAGATGACATCTTCATAAAGGGAAGTGATTGTGCAAACTCAATGGCTTCAATGTGAACGTTGACCTATTTTGCAAATACAGTGTCAGCGGTGGGGAGGGGAGGAGAGGTGAAGTTTCCTAGGGAATTTTTTTCTTCATTTTCTATTGCTTATTTCTGCTAAAAAGCCATTGATCTGGCATCTTTTGAGGAGGAACAGGAAACTGACTCTGCAATGCAAAAAAATATTCCTGGAAAACTGAAACTTCAAAATGCAGCTCTGCCTTTTTTACTCACGCTAGTTCATTCAAAAATTCCCCTGAGTCGTCCCTGGGGCAATGAAAACACTGGAGAAAAAAATCTCATTATCTAACTCGATTGCTACTTAACCACTTGTCTGGATATGTTTATGGTTCCTTGTTACTGACATATATTTCAGAGGAGAAAGTACATCACTTAACAAGGAACTCTGAGTAACTTTTAGCCTAGGAAGCTCATCTGCCTTCACGTTAGTGCATGGACAGAAATCACTTGTGTAGTACTTGCTCTGTCTCCCACCTAAAGCTTTACCTTGAGAAAACTGTGCTCCAGACACGCAATATAAATCTGCTTGAAAATCTGACTCCTCCCCATGAATCACAGAATCATAACACTGTTAGGTTGGAAAAGACCTTTCAAAACTTTGAGTTCAGCTGCTAAGCAAGCACTGCCAAGTCCACCACTAAACCCATCCCCTTGTCCAGATCACCAGTGCAGCTATCAAGCACAACTGGCCCTACTACTGAGCCTAGAGGGACACCACCAGTTCTCAGCCTCCAGATGGACTTAACTCCATTCACCACCACTCTCTGGGCCCAGTGCTCTGGCCAGTTTTTACCCCAGCAAACAATGCACATGTCCAAGCCATGAACAGCCAGTTTCTGCAGGATAATGCTGTGGGAAATGGTGTCAAGGGCTTCACCAAAGCCTAGGTAAACAACATCCTCAGCCTTTCCCTCATCCACCAGGCAGGTCACATTGTCACAGAAGGAGATCAGGTTAGTCAAGCAGCACCTGCCTTTCACAAACTCATGCTGGCTGGGCCTCATCTCCTGGTTATCCTGAACATGCTATGTGATGGCCCTCAAGGGATCTGCTCTATGACCTTCCTAGATACCAAGGTCAGGCTGACAGGATTGTAGTTCCCCAGATCCTCCTTCTGGTCCTTTTTGTGGATGAGCATCACATTTACTAACTTCAAGTCAACTGGGACCTCCCTGGTGAGTCAGGACTGCTGGCAAATGATGGAAAGAGGCTTGGTGGACAATTTGAGTCATCTTCCTCAGGATCCTTGGGTGGATCCCTTCTGGTCCCAGAGACCTCTCTGTGTCTAAGTGGTGTAGCAGGTTGCTGATCATTTTCCCCCTGATTATGGAGGCTTCATTCTGCTGCCCATCCATGTCTTCTAGCTCGAGGGCAGAATACCTGGAGAACAGCAGGTCTTGGGATTACACACGGAGGCAAAGAAGACATTAAGTACCTCAGGCTTTTCCTCATCCTTTATGCCTATGTTTCCTTTCACATCCAATAAAGGATGGAGATTCCTTAAGCCCTCCATTTGTTGCTAATGTATTTATAGAAACATTTTTAACTGTCTAATAAAGCTCCCTTTTGGAGCTCACAGGGAAATTCTCGGCAGAGTTGGTTTTGGGTTGCCTTTTTCCATCAGGAAATGTCAAAGTCTGAAGTTTTCCTCCAGAAATAACCCTTTACTTACCTTCCTGAAACAACATGGGACTGTAGGACTGACTGAACAGAGGATGCGAGAAATACGGATGAGTAATAGGATGTATCTCATGTGGTATGTGCAGCAAGTTTTACAGGAGTGTAATTTCCAGCCAAAGGTAGAACAGAGACATTGTTTTGTCCATTTTCTAAATAAACAGCCTTTATTATGTAGCTAAATATTGAAGCATGTTTTATAGAGTGGCCAAACAAGAAAAAGAAATAAATAGATTACATAATTTCTAAAAGGCTCATCTATCTTCTTTGCTGTTTAGACATACATAGATTACTATCTCTCTAACCAGCTTATTTGCTAAATAAGGGTATTGATATCCTGCTTGAATTGTAGGATAAACTAAAACCCAACAGACACATGTATTCAGCAAAAAACTAAGACGCTGCATCGTGAAATATTACAACACTTACAGCACCATTACCAACAACGTTAAGAGTATAACATTTACATTCAATATCTCATTATTTCTTCTAATTTAGTCAAGGCCTGAGACAAGGGCCTAGTGAAATCCTACAGAAAAAGAACAAGGATTGCTGATGCCACGTCTCCATGGCAGCACAGCTAATTTGGCAGGACAGCCCAGTGCACAGAAAGAAAAAGAGGTTATTTACAAAGATATCTTTGATAAAAAGGGCTTTGGGGACAGGAAAATGGTCTGGGGGGTGGGGAAGGGGGGGAAGTCACAAAATGCTCTAAACCTTTAAAATAAATTCTTTAAATGAGTGACACAAAATAAATTGAAGAAAAAATTTCTTGAGTCAGTAAGCACAGTGAGTTTCATCTTTGTTTGTTGTTGTACAATGCCATAAACCACACTGAATGGCCCAGAATAACATTAGTGGTTCTGTGTATTGTAACCACTTCAATCAAGGCCTTTTGTTTTGAATCACCTGCCCTGCATGCATTGGAGCCCCTTTTATAGCCCAGTCACAGCACAGAGATCTAATTTAGTTCCACATACAAAAAGAAGCAAGGAAGAAAATATACCCATCTCTTATGCTCCTTGCTTGAATCCACAAGAGAACAACTGGGAAAACAAATGGACTGAAATGGCTAAGAGACTATTTTAAAACTTCCTCAGCTTATGATCCACAAACAATTTGTAAATTATATTGTTATAGCATTCCTGAAGGATGCAGTTTCCCAGCTGGACACATGTGAAGGTAGCCTAGGGCAGTGGGCATGCCTTCCACTCCTGTGAAGAGGGGGGCAAGGAGGGCTCACCCTGAAGCCCACAGAGCCATGGGTACAGGGGTGTTATTAGCTCCTGTGGAGGCAGGAAGGGCAGAAGCACCTCAGAGGATTTGATGTGGTTGATCCTCTCTAGCAAAGAGCTCACTTGGTGTCACAGGCAGTGTACTGATATTCTGCCCTTGGCCTTGTCAGAAGTTTTTTGCAGTCCCCTTCCATGTTTTACCTGTAGAAAGAGCTAGTTGCACAGGCCCATAGTTGATAGTAAAGCAACAGAGGAGGGTTTCTGTTAGAAATAAGCTCTGGCAGACATTGAAGTGCTGATTTCATGTTATGAGACAACCTCAGACCAAGGAATGCACCATTTCTACCACTATGCATGATCACCTTTCTTCTAGCTTGCTGTAAAAGGATGATATTTACCCCATCAATTCCCTGGCATGGAGTGGGGCTCAGGCAGAGTCTGAGTACCTTGGGCATTCGAGAAATGGTTCATTTCCCAGAGACTTCATAAAGACTTCATGTGGGAGCACAATGCCCCAGGCTGGCCATGCTCCCGTACAGTGTCATGAACCAGAGCCTGCAACATCCAGCCAGGCAGGTGTCTGCAGCATGAGGTCATGTCCAGCATGTGATGGGGTCATGTCTCTCAGCACCACGGGTACAACTCATGCTCTTTTGTGTTCTCGATGCTACAGCAGTAAATTTGACATTGCTCTAAAGGCAGCATTGTAGTGGAGACCCTGCAGATGCGCATATAAATGCAGGGTTGGTGCAAGTGAAAACATATACAAAGTGTGTGTGTGTGTGTGTGTGTGTGTGTGTGTGTGTGAATCATATAGGTTCAGGGTGTGAATTAGCTAAACACAACCAAGCTTCAAAACACACACTCATGAAAGATAAGCATGAGATCCCCTTCATGGGACACCTTCTGAGCGTCCTCGTCTTGACCGAACCTTTCTTCTGGAGGAAATTAATTTCCATTTATAAACAAAAGGAAAAAAAAATATTTTCCAAGTCACTTATCTGGATCTCCTCATTAATTTCAAGTGTGATGTTCCCACTTACTAAAGAAACAATCCCACTGGTTTTCCGTCTGCTTACTACTTTCTACTACGAACGATTAATGTATTAGAAAATTAACTTGCAGATGAAAGAAAAGAGCAGCCTGTGGAAGTTGAATAATGACCTTATTTTAAGATTTTCCCTTGAGTAACCCCCACTGTTGCCTCTTACAAAGGCAGGAAAAATTATACGTGCACATCTTTAATGTCTTTTTTGAATGCTGATGAAATGATTAGTGATTTGGAAAAGTCTGTGCAGATGAAACAACAGCAGCAGGAGTAGCAGTCAGTGATATTAGCTAGAGACAGCAGTCTGGGAGCTGCTGTTCTGCAGTTCAGAGGGACAAAAATTAGCATGCCAGATTATAATTAATAAACTATAAGCAAATTAAGATAATATGGTATGGGTTTTGGAAACAAATGAGCTTAACAAATTTAGAAAATGCAGCTTTCTTCACAAGTTAGAAGCAATTACTCATTGCATGTTTGCACCTTATGCACTTATCCTGCAAACACATGACAATGTGCAATATCTAGTTGCAGAGGGAACTAAAGAGATCTTATCATTGCACTTCACAAGGGGGAGCCTTTCTGCTTTAGTAAATTAATTCCCTGGGTCCTCTTTTACTCCCCTAGCCCCTGGTTGTCCTATTCTTGCTCTTGGACCTTGCTGGACACTTTTTAGCACTGTCTACAAAAGCCTTCTCTGCTGACACAGAAAGCCAGTCGAAGATAACTCTTTCTTTCTGGGATGTATTTGCCAGACACGTTCTGGGCCAACCAATACTGCCTGCTTCAACAACATATTTCATATATGTCCTTAGACAAGTCTTGTCATTTGCTTTGTTCCTCACCCCAGAATCCTCTTGTGCTGCTGTTTAGAAATTGTATAAATATTGCAGAACCTATGTTAACTGTGATGTAATAACTGTAGTAAACAGTCCTTTCCATTTCTTGTGTAGAATGCAGATTTCATGGACCAGAAGACTTGAAAAGTCACATAAATGTAAATGTAAATGGCACATCACTATTGACCTTCCAGGAAACAGACAAGAGTCTTCATTCAGTGTCCTTGCACACACGTGTAACAGGGGAAGGAAATCATCTTTTTCTGCTCCCCTTTATGGCTTGACCAAAGACAAAGAGGAGTCACAGTCCATGAATGAAGGAAATTACAGGATTACTCCCTCTATGAAACACCTCAAAATCTTCACAATCACTTTCCCATAGTCTTCTGAGCTCACCTTGAAGTTTCGAAGGCAGTAAGAAGGATACACATTTCCCAGTGTGCCCTGCATTATAGGAAACCTGCTGATGGTATTGTTGCCTTCTGGAAACAGATTGCCTTGAACTTCTGAATTACTGTGACCTTCCCTCAGGGTGGACAAACAACTTCATACCCAGCCTGGCCCAGCACCAGGAAAGATCCTATAGGACTTTTCTTAAGGAGAACGATGTTTGTATTTTCTCTTTCATGTAATTCCTCCTTTAATATCTGCAAATGAAAATTAGAGGCTAAAGACTTCAGTCTGTATCTGGTCCTTGTTCTGCTTCACTCTTCAACCCGTTTGATGGTGGGGTGAGGATGTGTACTCTTCAAGCTTGTTCAAGAGGCCATACTAAAACCAGACACAATCTCAGCTACGCTTCTGGGAGACAAAATTTCAGTTTACAGACAAATAATTTCAAACTGGATTTTAAAATTGTAGCTTCAGACAGTCTGCAAATACAAGATGAGTTGTTATATCCAAGTTGAGGACCAAAGAGAGGCTGAATGGATGAATGAAATCAGATGGCAATGAACACATTCCCTTGACATGCTGTCTTACTCCATTAAGGTACCTCCTGTTTTCCTAAAATGGTAAAACTAGCTACCAAATTAAACCACTTGTTAAGCCTACATCCTCCTTTTACTAGGGTATCTTTTTTCATAATACTGATCATGTCCATCTGGCATCCTCAGCTACTGACCACATCCAACTGACATTCTCAGCAGGATTTGTTTCTAAACACTAATGTAGCACAGAAGGGATATAAAAAGTTAATGAATGAGAGAGAAGGGATGATGTATGGGGCTCCAGAGGAAGACTCAGTAGATATAGGTTGGATTTCAGGCTTTGTCATGGGTTTCCCACAAAATGTTGGTCAAAAATCAATTCATGAAAATGGTAATTAAAACAAGGCCAGGGCAAGGACTGAAGTACTGGCTCACAATTGTCTACACTGTTTAATTGTTAACACTCTTTCACATGGCTTTGGCCCATGCTGACTTGATTTCCCCCAGACAATGTCAATGCTCAGTTCAGAGGACAGTGTGAAGCAGGGACTGCCCCAGCAGGCAGCTGGGACAGAGGAGTTCCCCCTTCTCCAGTCACCATGGGGGAGTGTGGACACAAAACATACCATCACTGGCCTGAAGGGCTAGAAAATAGGCCCTCTCCTACTTTATTTTCTTGTGTAGATGTAGTAACTTCATCTTTCCTGCCTTGCTTTGTCTGCCCTATTTAGACTGCAAATTCTTTGGAATGAAGCTGCCTTTTAATACGTATTTGAATGATGCCTGACACAATGAGATGCCAGCCTTTGCTGGGGGTTGCCTTTGCTACTGAAAGGACTATTAAAGAAAAAAATAAAGAAAAAATAAGAAAGATTATTCAGCTCTCAAAACAGCTTTCAGTTATTCTTCTTTTAAATCCATGCATGTCAACAGCATATCTTCATCCTATGGTGGGGCTTTACAGCTGTCAGAATTTGCAATCTCAGGACTGCAGCACATGTTAACTCTGAGCACACAGCAACAGGGACTGAGAAGACAAGTAAACTGTACCCAGTGATCTCTCACCACCACCAGAATTGTTCTTGTGGCTCAGTCCCCCGACTGTCCTACATCGTGAAGTTCTCACAGGGCTCTTGGCGGTGGCCTCATGCCACCAGCAGCTGGAAAGGACCCACATGCAGAGAAGTCTAAAAGCCTTTGTCTGGGACCAGACTGTTCCTGTTGCTGACCTCAGGTCGGGATAGCAGCACAATTAGTGTCCTGGTAGAAAGGCAGTATTAAAAACAGGCATTTGCTACTTGCCTTGAAATGTTGCTTCTTAGCCAACCTCACAAACATTTCATCAAGATATCCACCTGGAGAGATAGAGAAACTAAAAATATAGAGAAAAGGCCTCTGTCAAAAGGAGGTTGGAACTGGGCTCTTCCAATTCTGCTCTTAACCAGACTAATTTTCAGCATCACTCTTACTGACAGTCTCAAGCGTCCTTAGTTTCCACATGATTCCAGAGTAGCATGTTAACTTGCTAGAGAGACAAAGAGCAGAAAATTCTTCTTCATTGCCCATTCATCATAACTCTGGCTCTTCCAAACATACATCTCTAGCTGTGGGCTACGTCTCTAGAAGTATCTTTCATCCTTGGGAGGAGGCAAGATATCATTGATCTCTTCCTACATTTATATGTATATATATCCACCCTGCCTAGGAGAATGTGCCCCTCGTCCAGCCCCTCTGCAGTACCTGTGCTGGCAGTCAATGACAATAGGTGAGCACAGCCCTGAGGTGGAGTGGCAACAAGGAACCAGCTCAAGGGCAGACAAGGGCTAGAAGCTTTGCTGGGCAAAAGGAACCAATGGCTGTACAACACACACAGAGGAGCAGCACTTATTGCCCACTTATAGCCAAGGTTTCCCATGGCACTTCAAAGTCGGAGCAGTCAGGGGTCTTCTGCCCTCCCTGAGATCCTTGATGTACCTCAGAAGTGAACTTGTTGTGCAGTGCAGGTCTGGCTTTCGAGAACCTGAAAGTTGTTTGTGTTTACAGCCACACCTGACAATGCACCTGCATATTACTCATCAACAGCAGAGCTCCAGATCAGAGAGTTCTTTGGCACTGACTGTTACATCACTGTTTTGCTGCCATTAATGACATTAAAATGTCAAACTTGCCCCCTGTTTGCAAACTCTGTGTTGCACAAATCAGTTTATCTGCACAGGATCTCCCTACAGTCACACATTGGCAAAGCAAGTGCAAAGGCTTGTACTTTTTACCTCAGATGCTGTTCTTCCACACTTGAACTCAGCTGAATAAATCCTGAGTTGCCCCAGGAGAGTTTGAAAGGAGTTTTTAAGGGTTGTGTATGACTCCTGATGTTCAGATTGCTTTGATATGTTTTCCAAATAAAACAATTTTGTCAGAGAGAGTTAGTTCTGGCCAACGTGTGCCAGCCACTCCCAAGTAATGTAGCACTATTGCTTTCTGTAGGCTATAATGAAACTGATGCTCTATAGGGTAACTTGTTTAGGAACTCTGGGATCAATCATGCAAAATGCTTATCCCTCTAAATTCCCATGAGAAGCTCCCAGCTCTGCTACAGCAGAACCTAAAAACAATCCTTGCATGCTAAATTATGCTTTGGCCAAGTCAAATATGTAACTCTAACATAGCAGCCTTACAGCGACAGCCAGTGCTCATGAAAGGACTACATTTTCTTGCTGAGCAATGCTATGTTGGAGCACACTGGGAGACCAGTGAATTGTGGCACTGAGCCATATTAACCTCTCCCTTTAAAAATTTTGCAGAAGGGAAACACCAGCTTGTTTCATCATGTCAAAACCCATCATGGCTTTAAAAAAAAAAATCCATGTCAACAGTAATCATAAAAGGATTGAAAAGAAAATTTCTGGCAGCCGAGGATGTCAGCTAGGGAGAAACACGCACTGGATTTCCTCCTACCAAGGTGTTTTCACTCTTTCTCCACATTTTGCTCTATGCTATGGTCTCTCTGCTCCACAGACCATAGCTGCTTCTTATTACTTCAGAAGGCCTGGTGTGCTAGACTCGCAGTCCATTTATTAAACGTTGCTGTCAGTGTCTAAGCAACAGCATCAGAGAAGCATAGAATGGTTTGGGTTGGAGGGGACCAAACCCTCCTAACACAGGCAGAAATGCCACCTACTAAATCAGGCTGCTCAGGGCTCCATCCAACCTGGCCGTGACTTCTTTCAGGAAGGAGGCATCCACAATGTCTTTGAGCAATATCTCATTTACCTGCAGTTGTTCTTAGGCTCCTCTCTATGCAGACTGCTTCCTCCTGCCCTTTCCCTCGCTGTTCCCTGAGGAAGTGTTGTGTTTTTTCCGTTATACCTGTTATTTGCAGTCTGGTAAGCTCTCCTTGGGAAAGAACATTGCAGGCAAAACAGCAAAGCTGTTTTCTCAGGGATGGTGTTTGTTTTCTGGGAGCCAAGAATGCCCCATGATTCAGTCAGGCCTAGTGTCCTGGGTGACCTCACCATGGAGCTTATGAGACCACACTAGCCATAAATGTGATAAGAGCAGGGAAATTCTGGGGCTTTCAAGGTGTCATCTGAGCGTGGCTCAAGAATGAGACAGCTCTTTGGTGGACTTAGATCATTTCACAAACCTGCCAGCAACACACAGCTCCTGCTATAGCTGTGAGGACTCAGACTTCTTTCCTCTCACTCCCTCTAGTCCCTGCCTTCCCCAGCAGGCACAATCATAGCCCACAACACATCTACAAACACAAAGTATGTGGATAGAAAGAAGCAACTGTGCTCTTAAAAACAAAATACTTGGTGTTTGCATACATCCACTGTTCTGTAGGTTCTTGCTTGAAGATGACATCCAGACACTGTCGAAGTTTAAAATCCACAGATTAACAGTAAATCCACACATTAACACTGAATAAAATATTTCTCTTTACTTCCTTTCATTTTTCCCTTAAAAAAATGTTGCCTGAGCTACATTCTTGTTATCAGCTGTTTAAAATAATTCTCTTGAACATGTTATCATAGCCAGCTTTGGTGAGTGTCTGCACATTACAATGCTTAAGGAACAAACAAACACAGAGCATATTTCATATTTTTTTGCCTGTCTTCCCTTATTCCATGCAGGCTCTGCGAACTTCTGTGCTGGCTGGTAAATCAGCAGCCAGGATGAAATATCATATGGCTTGAAGTACTTTGCCTTGCAGTTCTGGGTATAGTTCAAGTGGATGAGATCATGTCACCATTTTCAACATCCCACATGCATTATACGCACTGGGGATGACTTGAGCATATGCTGTCCCACTGCCCTCACACTGAGCTGCTAAACTCTTCCCACTGTGGCACCAATGTGTTGAATGGCTACAGCTACAGCTAAATCCTAAACCATACTCCAACATGATGGTGGTAGAGCAACATCCTCAGGCTCGGCAGATAGGCCAGGACATACTTGCTCTTTGTGCACCCCAGACAGAGAGAATATTTCTGCCTTGGTCTCTAGAGATGCAGATCTGTGGCATGAGGACAGTGTGCCATGTTCAAGGACAGTCTCTTGCCAAACAGAGTCTACACACTGTTGCCTCTGCTAAAATGTTTGCCTGATTCTCATACCATATCAGTCTTGCACCACTGCCCTGGTTTGCAGAGTGCTGATCTGGGTTGTTAATTTATTTGGGGAAGGTTCCTCTCTACATTCTACATCAAATCTTTCCTTTGTCTGATCTTAACTTTGCCTAGCTTTAGTAATCTGGGCTAAAACATTTTGTGTGTTCTGTGTGCCTGGCTTATCTTGGAGACAATATCTGCTTTTATGTTCAAGACATATTAGAACAACTGGCTAGTTTCTGAGAAGGAATTTAGGAATATTATTTTGTCCATGTTAGGGGAAAAAAACAAATCAAACAAATGCAATCTTTCATTTGAAAAGCTTAACTACCCCTGCTTCGGACAGAGACTTCTGATCTGGAGGCAGGGTATGGAGAGGTAAGTAGTTTGTCAGTTATTCCCATAAAAGTGCTGCCCAAAGTTAGTTGCCTCTCAGCAAAGCAGCAATTTAATTCTTGTCAGAGATTTCTGTATTCTTAGCATTTACATTCCCCAAAGAGCCTCTGACTGCACTAGTTCAAGCCAGGGAACCTCATCTGGAGGCAGAACAAGACCTTCCCCAGCACTGCAGCTTGAGCATTGGGAATAAGAATGAAGGAAGAAAACTTCTCCCATCTGTGCCCCAAACAACACAACTGCTGGGCCCAATCTGCCTAGAAAAGAGCAGTTTGTAGTCAAACAGAATAAAAATTAGTTCTGTGGGTGTAAATTGGGCCAAGAACTGTAGGAAGGGTTGCAGACACTAAAATGGATAGAGGCTGGTAAGGAGAGGGTGCAGAGATTAACTGGGACAAGGATCCATGGCTAGGTGAGAGACTAGTGCTGCAGGAGGGAAGACAAGGCTTCATTGTCCATCAGCACAGTAAGGACAGAGGCCTTGTCTTCCCAGATATACTTATTACCCTTCCAAACTCCTCTTGGATTGTTAAAAGCTTCTCCTTGACTGCCTGGGACACAGGGTGTATCACTGCTAAACGGTGAGAAATCCTTTCAACTCCCTTTAGCCCATGTTGGAAGCTCTCCCTCCAGGGCTCTCTGAAATGCTGCCAGATCAGAAGCTGATGGATGATAGCCAGCAGCCAGGACTACCTGGAGTTTGTGATCCCTGGCATGTGCCAGCCTACCTACAGTCTGGAAACAGCTCCCTATGCCAGCCAGGAGCCATCTGAGAATTGTTGCAGTTACAAGTCTTCCAAAGTAATCTCTGCTAATATTCATGTCTCCACAATAAATTGTAATATCCTACCTTTAGTTCTCTTCTGTTCCTCATAAGTAATTTTCTTGCAGGCTTGCATAGGGATTTGACCAAATAGATACTCTAGAAAATTAAAAATGTGTATATTCACGCATATTTAAATGCATCGAAACAACCTCTTTACTCCATGCCTCTAGAGTTCATTCAAGTGAATGAGAGACTTGAGAGACCTCAACTCACTTTTGAGGGGCCAAGCTTTTCAGTGTGCAATCCCAGAAAGAGGGCACACAGTTCTGTGGTTTCAGAGCAGCTGGTTGCAAAGGACAAGATCTTCCGTTTTTCTCCTGTACAGTAGCACGAGACAGACATACAGCAGTAATTAAAATTATGCAGGAGTGACTACAGACATGACAGCTGTTAACTTAGATAAACTTTCTTAATGTTTGCTAATTTCAGATCAAAATATGTAACTAGATTTTCTGGATGAGTCAGATGGGGGTAAAAGATATTGGTCTTATCTCAAAGTCTTTTATGCTTAAAACTCGATTCCCAGTAATACCTCTATAAAACCCACAAAAGGCTGAACTTCAGAGCCTTCCTTCAAGGTACAAGGATGTTTAACTATGTGACAATCAAACTGAAATGACTTTTATTATTTCTGTTAAGTATGACACCTGTTGTCCTATATATGGGAAAATATTTCTCATAAACATTGGACTTTACAGCTGTGAGATCTTAGTTAAAACAAGGATGCTCTGATGCCAGGAAATGTCGCTTCCCTGAAAGAGATTGTGGTGCTAAGGGACCTCTGGAGATCATCTGGACCACTGCCCATGCTCAAGCAGGGTCACCTAGGACTCTGTCCAGTCATGTTCTAAATAGTTCTAAGTCTGCAGACTCTACAACTTCTCTGGGAAACCTGTTCCAGGGCTCAGTTACCCTCATACTAAAAACAGTGTTTCCTGATGTTCAGAAAGGACCTCCTTCAGTTTGTGCCCATTGCCTCTGGTCCTGTCACTGGGCACACTGAGAAAAGTCTGGCTCCCTCTTCTTTACTAGTGATGAGACTCCTCTGAGCCTTCTGTTCTCCAAGCTGAACAACCACAACTCTCTCAGCCTTTCCTCATCTTTAGATACTCCGCATCCATGACCACACTGGTGAGCCTTCACCAGTCTCTCTCCAGTATATTCATGTCTCTTTTGTACTGGACAGCTCAGATCTGAACCCCACACTCCAGGTATGGCATTGCCATGCTTAGGAGAGGGAGACAATCACATCCCTTGACCTGCTGGTAATGTTCCTCCTCTTCCACTGGCATAAAAGACAAAGATGGACAGTTGTCACTATTGCTATAATTGATCACATGGTAGCTAGCATGGTATCCTATCCTGTAGGGTGCCAATCTGTAGTGTGGCCATTGGGACACCCCATGTCCCAGAGGAGAATGTGTGTAATAGGTACGTTGAGTAGCCTCCCTTTAAAGGTTCTTGCCAAACACACCCCACTGTGGCAGAGTGCAGTGACAGCACCAGCACAAGTTGTGATCAGCTGGGTAAACTGAAAATACAAAAGGGTTTTGGCACACAGTTCTTAGATTTACTCCTTTCTTTTAACTGGACAGATATTTTTTTTTTCCATTTTGCTCCGGTCTCTGCCAGCCTGTAGCTATGACAAGCAACATTTTTCCTCTCCTCTTTGAATGGCCCAAGTGAGGGATGCTGTCAGCAAAAGCTGATGAACTGAAGCTGTTGTGAGCCAAGAAGAAAGACTCTCTGATTATAGAAAAAAAAAGCTTTTCCATAATGAGGAAATTACGTGAATATCTGCAAAAAGGGTTTTGTTTATTGCCCACATAAGCCAGTATGGTAACATTCTCATATTGTGGGCTGCTTTTTCAGGTGATGGAATGATGATAGTTGGAAAATTCATTATTATAATTATTTTAAATTATTATAACATTATATGTTATTATAAATATATAAAAACCATGACATTTCCCCTCCTCCCAGTCACTTCATATCTTCATATATTTCCCTTGTCCAGGGAGGCAGAGCTGTCTGAGGAAGCTTCTCCACTTTGCATTTACCCCTGGAGAAAGATGACTGACAGAGCAGGACTCGTGTTCCTGTCTAGCCTATTGGAAGTGATCCCTTAAGCAAAGGGATTTCCTTCTCTCTTCAGGCCAGCTCAATCCTTGCTGTTGGGGTGCCCACAATATATCCTCTCATGGTAAACTAGTTCTTTCCACTGATGTAAATGCCCTCCAATGGAGATTGATACTATACACACCCACACAATGCTGTAGAGGATATGGGGTTTTATTTTTCCTTTATAGGACTAGATCTAGTTTTTTGTCCTTGTAATATTTATATTATTCATTTCCTGCAGTAACCAAAAGCACAGGACCTGGTGTGTCTGTGATTCTGGAACCTAGCCACTTCCTTTAACTCTGTGAGGAGGAAGATTTTTGATAAGGAGGACTGTAAGACCTCTGCTCTTTGCACTTCAAATAAAGGGGTTGCTGCCCCAAATCCATACCATGAGCACCTGGGTTCCTTTTTGAATGCCTTCCTCATGCTGAACAGGAGAGCCACTAACGAAGGCTGAGTGGGAGTGGGCATCTTCTGTTTGCATGGTTCTCAGAGCTGGAATTTCAGTGTGACAGAGCCCTGCCTCAGATGGAAATCACCTGAAATACTGAATTATGTGTCCCCTGTCACCAAACAAATGAAATGACTCACTCTCTGGGCATTACACAGCTGGCTTCTCAGAGGGCTGCTTTTAGTGCACAAGTCACATTGTAAGACACTGAGATCACAGGATCACACTCTGAGATCTATCACATGAAGTCTCCCAGACTAAACCATGAGGTTGTGTAAGTCCAGGGCACTCCACTGGGGCAAATGAAATATCACTGCCTTGAGCCATCTCAAGGTCTGAGAGGATGAGAGTACAGGTCTGCAGCACTAGCACATGATAGTTCAAGGGGAGGATGTATAACATAACAGTTCACCTGGCTATAAATCTGAGGTCATTCTGTTGCTTGATTGCTTCTTGACACATGCCAGAAGCAATGCTGATGGCCTCTGAGATGGGCCAGTCATGCTTTTCCCCGCTCCTGGAGGCAGGCAATGCACAGCAGCAGCCCGGACAGCTGGAGGCAGTCTCATGGGTGCCTTCTGATAGCCACACGTACCCAGCCACGTCCCAGGGGGGCAGTGGGGGTGCTCTATGCACCAGACCCCACCTCTTGCATTGCTGCACACACCTGCACCCACAGGGAGGGCAGCAGAGTTTCTGTGAAACCTGCCCCAACAGCTCTGCACCACTCAGGAGCCCCTATCACCTTTAAATGCAGCAAATGCCACTCAGATGCCAAGTATTCATTTTGATAGGGATGATTTTCACCAGTGAGGACAACAGATATCATCTGGAAAAACCTTCTCCTTGTCACTGTGCCTGCAGCTCATCTGGGCAATGGCACTTCCCATAAGAGAGAGAAATGTGTCCTTTCTCAGGGAGTGCTTCCAGGGCTCAGCAGGCCTTTGGGCACAGAGCACATGCACAAACCTTCCCAGCCCCTCAGCCCCAAGGAGCATTTCTCTGTGTTCTGCTTCCTGGACTCAAAGATCACCTCTGGTCCTTAAACTCTCCTTGCTGTCTTCAACGGGAGGACAAAAAAAAAAAAAAAGACTCTGGGGACCATGAGCATTGTTCAAAAATAGAAATGCCCAACAAAAGGCTACTCAGCTATTCATCACTCTGCAGATCTTTAAAATTATACTCAGGCATCACATACACCATGAGAGTAGAGGAAGGATGATCCTTCCCGAATTTGACTTTTTTTGTGAATAGGAGATTTCTTCCACCCCAGAGAGACTGGAGAAAGGTGATTGCTGTAGCTACAGCCACTCCACAGTGTAAAACAGGTCAGAGGCTGTCCTGCAATCCTGAGGCATGTCTTCATGACTGAATTGTTGAAATTTGTGGCCCTCCTTCCACTCCCCACTTTGTATGAGTGTCCACATGCAAACTGCTCCCTGGGAATATCTCTTGCACAGATGGAAGGAAGCGTGTGGGCAGACATGGAGTCAGAGCTTTGACATGTACCCTGCCCCTGCCTCCTGGAGGAGACACCACTGTGGCTCTCTGCTCTCCCAGCCTTGGGACTAGCAGGGCCATGGTGTGCCATATTCAGCCACTCTACTCTGCATTCTCCAACAGACTTGGATACTAGGTGCAGTCCATGCCCAAAAGAGCAATGCAGTGGTTGTTTGTCTACATGGAGATTACCCCAACATTTCTCCATGATCCACAGGGGATTGGGGCAGAAGTTTCACTCAAGTGGGTGACCACCTGTGACCCTGCAGCCCTCTTACAGGGGCTTTAGGCCCTGATGTATATTTATGAAAGAAAGAATGAAAAATTAATTAACAAGGAAAATTCTCATCTTTGTCATAACATTCAAAACTCCCAAGAAACATTTTCCTAGAATCTAAAGAACAAATAAAGTGTAAAAGGTTATAAACATTTAAATCTGAGTTTGGACTGTAAGGAGGCCAAAAGCTAGCCAGTCTGGAGTAGTTGGGAAGCCCTGCAGCCCTCAGAGAAAAGAGCACAAAGCTCCCATTCCCTCTACTGTACCAGAACTGCCTTCTGACACTGTTTTCGGGAACTTGCCAGCTCATTTTCTAACTTGTTTGTGAGACATCAACAGCCTCAAATTACAGCAGTCTGAACAGCCCAGTAAATATTTACACAAACCTGCTGGTGATGGTTTGAGCTGACATGCGTTACCTTTTGTGTTGGGGGGAGGCTATATTTACAGCCAACCAGCTAATGAACATGATCCCAGCCATGGTTTAATACAGATGGCTCTTTCAGCATTTGCGGCTTTCAAGTTACAGAGAGCACAAACTTCAATAGCCTTCGTTAGAAGGCTCCGTCTCAGCTCTCTCCGTTTTGTTTACAACCAGTCTCTCTTTGTGCAGTCAAGGGTTGACTAATGTTCAGCTGTTTGCAGCCAGCAATGCGGTTGTGTAGGACAGGGTTTGTTTCTTGTCTTTTTTCCTTTCTTTTTTCTTTTTTTTCTTTTTCTTTTTGACACTGATGGCTTTTATTTTAAGCTTACAATGAATGCGATTTCTGCAACGTAGATCCATTTTTGCTTGAGTGGCATTTCTCCAGGCTGGCTCATAGGGCTGGAGCCTGGTGTGGAGGGAGTGAGGAAAGGAACAGGAAGCCGTGCCCGGACATGGACTCTGGCTGTGGGGCTCGGTGGAGGGCTGGAAGCTGCCCCTTTCCAGGGCCACCCCTCAGAAACACATTTTATCGGCCTCCAGGTCTCACTGACAGCTCTGGTTGGATTCCAGACTGCCCTGAGGAAGATGACTAAGAAACTTGTAGTTTATGCAATCAGTATTTATTGTAACAGCACACTTTTTACATCTTTTTTAGCCATAATCTAAACAATTGGCTGAAAGTATCTCAGTTTTTTGCGGCTCTACATCGCAGAAGTGTTTTAGATAAATGAGAGAGAAAAATAAGAGGGTGAGGAAACTAATGAAGGAAATTTAGACTAATATTCTGACAATTGTTTTGCATTGGTTGGATATGGTAGAAGCACAGATAACCTTTTTCTTCACTGTCATCACACTTGTGAAACCCCAGACTCTAAGAAACTCACTAATTCAAGACTACCTGTACTTAGAGACTCAACACTCCCCGGTAGCAGACAGACTGACAAATGCTCTGTGGTTGAGATGAACTAATTTTAGACCAGACTGCACAATGCCACAGTAGTAAACCTACACTCCTCTAAAACTAAATGCAGGTGAGGAACTCTGAATGATGAGACATAGCTGGGTTTAGAAAAATTTCTTGTATTTTGCAAGGATCTTATGAGCTGGTGGAATCTAATGTGTCAGACAAAATCCCACCAAACCAAAGATGAACTCCAGTTTTCAAGTCACTGCACAAGTATGGAGATCTCTCTTAACATCAGGTCAAAGCACAGAAAGTCTATTTGGTCTAATATCTCTCCTGAGAAAGAGCAAAGATACCAGCATCCTGAAAATATCTGATCTTTGCAAGCTTGACCTTGGATATTCCCTCAAAAAGCTGGTGAAAATACAATGAACAGATAGCTCAGAGAGATTTATAGCTGATCTGAAATCATTAATGGAAAAGAAGGTCATCTTTTCAGGAGAGGAAATGGCCAATTCTCAAACGACAGGCTGCTCTTTACTTCCACAACAAGAAGCTCTTCCCATTGAAAACGTCACCATTTCACTACTATCATTGAATGAAAACACTTGATATTCCCAAGTGGAGCAGGATCCTACATCACTGGCACCTGCCCTTGAGTTTTGAAGTAAAGGCAGGTGAAAAGGCAGGTAACAATGGCTGGAGTAGGAACTTGATGTCAATCTGCCCTTTCTGATAAAGGTCAGGCCTGTTCTTTTAAGCTCCATTTTGGACCAGACTCCAATATCTATACTGAAAGTTTTGCTCCAGCAAGTCTCCTCCTGGGATGGTTACACAGAATGAGTATTACACTTCATGGAAGCATCATCATCAAGTTAAATGCTTTCAGAAGAGAAAAGCCTTGGAAACAACAGAGTTGCTTAGTGGTACTTTGACAAAACATTTGTTACCAGAACACAGTCTGTTAAGAGCTGTTCACAGAATATCAGAGTCACTGCCAAATATCCTACAACAAAAGTTTTAGGGGAAATTTTTGGTTTTAAATAAACATATTTTGAGTGAGATCTGAAGTTTCAGATTCTGGTTAAAAGGAAAAAGGCTGATTAAAATAAAATATTACCAAATGTTGAAAGGAAACTATTTGTCCCAAATAGAGCTGGTTATTTTTTCCTATCTTTTCTTGCTTATGAATGTTCAGCTTCATGTTTTCATTTACCTTGGTTAGGAAACAGCAGAATTTGAGATCTGTCACAGAATAGGAAGCATGTTTTTGGGCCAGGCCTCCTGCAGCTCCATGTGTCTATGTAGAGACTGCTTGCTTCACATTTCCCCCTGCCCTTTGTGTGTTGTCTGCTTCAATCATAAATACACCAGGAGAGGCAACTTATTGCTATGTACATCTGTCAGGCACCTGCCACACTCTTCCTTGCCTCTGGATGTTCTGCCACAATGATAATTATTCAATGATACACAAGAATGAAGTATCTCTGAAAGGAAAGAACGAGACCACATCATTTATGCTCACACCTGTTTGCCAAAAGGAACTTGTTCCTGAGTTTGTAGAGGAGATGGTAATTGTGGCTGCTCATCCGAATTTGGGATGGATGGAGGGATATCCTGTGAGAAGGCTTCAATGTGTTCCTGAATGATGGCATCCAGTGAGACAATGGTGTAGATGGTGCTAGGGAGAGAAGAACAGGACTGTGGTGAGGAGGCAGGGCTGCACTAGAAGATGCTCTTTCAGCCTTTTTCTCATTCCACTGTTATTTTCCCTCTCTGACTGGTGGCACAGCTGATTGAGAACTTCCAGCTTTGATTTTCTGAAGAAATATTCCATTTTGTGACATCTCTAATTTGCTGACTTTCTCACACCACTACGGTTTGTACCAAAGGATCTGTGGGCACTCCATATGAGATAACATCCCTCCCTGAACTCTTCCTGACACAGAGTGCTTGCTGGCCTCCCAGGCAGGCTATGACATGCTGGGAATTATGTACCTAAGTGCTTATCCAGGCTATACCCTGACATGTCACTCAGATGTATTGATTTTAGAATTACTGAAGAAACTGCTTGTGATCTGGAAAGTCCCCTCTCAGTCTTTGGGAAGATCCCTGTGTTTTTAGGCAAGCAGTTCATGGCATGAGACCAAGCAGAAATTTCCTGGGTTCAGCCCATTCTAATACCTCATTGTAAGGACAATGCACCAGTTCTTTGCATCTCTCTGGAAGTGGTCAAAGGTCATAAAGGAGAAAATTTATCTCCTCCAAGGACATGTGCAAGGGCAAGCCTCAACCTGCATGAGTTTGCTATGGAAGCCATAAGCCCCTTCTGCTCCCATTCAGTTGTTGCTCTGGAGGGGCTGTGACCCAAACTTGCTGCACTGGGGCTGTTCTCTTAGCCAGGCCTGGAAAAGGAAAAGGGGAAGGAATCAAAGCCTAAAGCAGTCCTAAGGGCAGTACTGAGCCAGGTGAAAGTCCAGTCTGTATCAAACAAAAGCAAGCCTAAGGACCTTGAAACTGAGCATCAAACTTTTTCCATGAACAGAATTAAAAGTTGATGCAGGGATATCATTACTGCTACTTATGGTTACAGTGGTTCAACATATTATAAAAACTTGTGGAGTGATCTAGGGTGGAAGAATTCTGCTCATAGTGTAAACAAAAAATAACTCACATAAAAAAGTGCATTGACACAAAGATAAAACTCATACAAGGATAGAGCGGGCTGTTGATACATGTTTCTCTATAAATAGAGCAGTGTCACTTAAAATTCAGAGATATTTTTTGACTTTTGATTTTATTCTTTCACATAATCTCCTTCTACAGAATTTGGACAGAATTGTTCCAAATTTTTTTATCAGCTCTTTAATCCATCTTCATGACCACGTACAAAATAAGCCACTGAAGAGGGAATGTACTGAACCACAGTGATGACAATTCTGCTTGGCTGAGATGAAATGGACAACATGCGTGTCCCAGATGGCTTCAAAAAGAATACATTCTGATTAAGGAGCAGTGGGAACATTTTCCAAGGACATTTGGGTGCCTTTTATAGATTTATAAGGCAGATGCTGCCCTTAAAAGCATCTGCCTCACAGACCTTTTTTTCCCCTATACTCAGATGTATAGGGATTAAACTTCTGTGAAATGGTGAGTCTGTTGCAATTTTGCGTACATGCTAAGCCCAGTTTTGCCACCTTCACAATGAATGAAACCCTTGCTGAAGAGCTTAAAAAGGAGTGGGTTGGCTCCTCACCTCACAGAGGATCTGGGAATGGGAAGATGCCAGAAAAGAGCAAGACCTGGAGGGAAGAACTCTCCTGTATTCATACACAGTATGTAGAGTCCATCCAGGAACAGAAGAGGGACTGCAAAATTCTCTACCATTGTTGCAGGATTGCTGTTTCACATTTTATGAGATCCATTATCTTCTGCATTTGGTCAGGCTGTGTTCTTGTCTGAGATTAAGTAACCAACCACCTAAGCAGCTAACCAGCTCCTGAAATGTGTGGGCCTTTAACACCACTGCAGAGTGACTAGACAAAGGTCTGCTGTGCAGCCACAAGTACCCTGTTGAGATCAACTCCAGCACACAGACCACAAGCCTGGAGCAGTTCCTCAGGGCCTTCTTGGTACACTGGCCTTGAGGGAACCTCTAAGCAATGACAGAGAGCCAAGGCAGTCTTATGAAAATACTTAACTCCTCCACAGCACAGTGCATTTATAGCTGCTCAAAGCACATAAATGTTGCTGTCTCTGTTTTCCTTGGACACATAAACTTTTTATTGTCTGGGGATTTACACTGCAGTGTAATGCAATGCCTTGTGATCTCTGCAGGGTCAGAGTGCAGTGCAGGAGGTCAGAGGGAATAAGCTTCTAGGAATAACCATGGGATAAGCAACTCTGCAACTCCCCATTTTACAACCCAAAGCAGCACACACAGCTCTTACTGGTGATGAAAAGTGATGTTTGGGTCCTCCTTTAGGTGCCAGAGCAGCTCTGTTGGGGCAAAACATGCTAAGCGAGGAAACTTCTCATCCTTGGGGATCCTATCACTGGAGTGGCCAAGAGACTGGCAAGCAGTGCAAGAGCATCACAGGAGTCAGCTTAACTTAATGCATAACACATAACTTAAGCTAAGGGGTTAGGACCCAAATCACAAAGAGTGCAGGGTCACAGGGCAGATCAGTGTGGAAGATGGGTTAAAGATCTCCTGTTCTGCCCTCCAAGGCACATTACCGTCCCATTTGTGAGCTTCAGCTGAGCAGAGACAGCTCACAGAGCCCATCATTAGCAGGGCAGCCTGCAGCAGCCTTTCATCTGAGGAACGTGGCTGGGCTTGCCGAGACCACTGAGGACTCAGTAGTCTGGGAACCAAGACTCAGCGACGACAGCTTCCCGCGGACACTTGTCAGGCACAGGCACATTTCTGTGTATTTATGGACACTGGTGTGGGTCTCATCTCTGGAAGGACCCAGAACTGCTGTGGCAGGGACACTAAGTGCTTGGCAGAGTGCATTGGAGAGAGTGAAATAGTGTCTGTCAGTGCCCAGCTTTGCCCTGGCTGCAGTAATTTAGCAAACGTTCCTGTTTTGAACATCAGGCACGCTCACAGAGACTCTTGGATTTCAAATAGACTGGGAGCATCAACTGTCTCAAAAAAAGAAATTGCTGTGAATATAATAGTCTTTCTGCTCTAAAAGTCACATGCAAGCATCTGTATTTAATCTGCACATCAGTCTGACAGACTGATTAAAAAAACCCAAAACATAAAATGAATAACATTGCTTTGCCTGAAGAATATTCATGTGATCAAAGAGTGGATGTTTAAGTCAAGTGCAGGAAGCAAATGGTACCAAATTCCAGAGTGTAACTGACAGATTGGGATGATCCAGTTTTACCTCTTCGAGTCCTTTTCCAGTCCTACCATCCATCTAGCAAAAAATGATGTGCTGTTCCTCTCAGTGCTTTTTTACTCATAAGAGAAAAAATTTAGCTGTTTGATCCTGATTCAGAGCTACTGAGTTCATTCCCACTTGTGCAGAGACCTCCCCTGTGAGTTTACATGTTCCAGTTGGGCTCTGCAGCTGCTGGAGACAGTGCCCCACCGCAGTGCTATGCCATACTTTGGGAAGTCTGTGTCTCGTTAGGAAGCAGTGGGGCTGGTTAGGAAGCACATGGATGCTGGTGCAACACTCCCTGTGCCTTGTGGTCCTGCCTCCAGTTTCTCTGTGCTACAGACATAACACAGGTCAGAGAGGTGCTCCTCAGAACAAGGCACAGCTACACAGGAGAGCAAACTCATGACTTCACCCTCGACAGTACTATTTCTTACACCTAAAAAAGAGATGTGTTTATATTTCTGGGTCCCAAGGTGGCTCCGGGACTTTTTCTGAGGTGGTTGTTTGCTCTGAATTAATTGTTTCTGAATGGTCCATTAAAAATGGACACATGTAGCTATGGAAGCTTCCACTATTAATGTTCTCCAGCCAGCGCTGATGGTCACTTGTAATGGCTGCCTACTGGAAATGGCAAAACTCTTCCCAGAAAAATATTCCTTGCTTTTCCCAGCCTTTCATCCTTGCCTTACCACTAACTCCTACACATGCATGCATGAATTCCAGTTAGAGAGGACCATTTGCCTTTCAAACTAAGAGGAAGTACTACTACCTGTGAAAACTGCTGCCTTAAGATAGCAGTGTGTGCTGTTGGTAGGACACCTTGCAGCTGTCTGTGGTGGTGCTTGGTAGATGCAGAAAGCCTGGGGCACATTCAGCCTGCTGTGACAGCTGGAGCTTACTTTTGTCCTTCTGTACAAGGCAAATGTGGTTTTTTACTTTTTTATTTTTTAGAGTGGGGAAGAGGTGGGGGTGTCTCCTGAGGTTTTTCTCAATAGTTGAATTTTACACACTTGAAGCAAGAAAGTCTGTTTTGTTGCAGTTCCACTTCTTACAGCCCTGTTCCAGGCTTATTCCCCTTGCCTGACCTTGGGCTGTTGTTTTACTGGCCCCCTCTGAGTTAAGACAACCTCTGAGGAATTGACCTCAACAAATGACTGCAAGGAGGTCACTACTTTTCTCTGCTACTTTCAGTCTCACCTCCCCATAAAATACAACTTCTGATGTTTCCTCCACAAACTCCTTTGGGTAGGAACAAACTCCTATTCTTTGCACAGCATTGGGCAACACAAGACCAGGGCCACCTGGGACAGCTGTCTGCAACACAACACAAATAATGGAGGTTTCACTACCAGGGCAAGAGGGCAGAGTTTTCATTTGAGCATTCAGGATCTCTGCTCTGGTGTTGCAGCACCCAGCAAGCAGCTCGAAGCTGTGGACAATGTGATTAATCTAATTCCATCTGAGGACAAGACTGCTGCCACCAGTGATGGGAGCAGGAGTTTGAACTTGCTGAATCCAGGGGATTCCCTTCCCTTCCTAAACCTCCTTTGTCAGGGCGGCAGCAGCATATTTTTATGAATTGTAAAAGTCCCAGGGCAGCCCAGTCTGCAGCTCCTGCCTTCCCCGAGGTTCAGTGTGCAGTGCAGAGAAGGAAGAGGTCACAGAGGGGAGGGGAGGGTGCCGTGGGCTGCTGACACACAAAACACTGCAAATTTCCACCCGCCCGGGGCTCGCCAAAAGGAACTGCTTGAATCAGGAAGTTGGGCAATGCTTCCCCTCATTCCACACTTCTGAACAGAGTTGTCACATCTCTTTAAACTCCTTTGCTTTCTCCCTGCTCTGTCCAAGGCATCTCTTCCTCTCCAGGAGAGAAATAGCAAAGTATATGGGAACTCCACAACCTTGAAGCCACAAGGACTGACTAAACTCAGGAAAGTCAGTCATTTCTTTCCTGCAGGATACAGAGAGAACTGAGCCCCTAGGTACAGCTCAGGGCCCTTTCCACAACAGGGGTGCTGTTCCCACCACGTATGAGAGTTACTCTTGCCAGGTGCAGTCAAGCCCCTAAGAACTATTAATAACTACAGTGAGCTATTTCATGCCAGCTTCAAATCTTTGTCCTCCATCTGACCTGGAACTAAAGCAGTATATTTCTCAAGTGTCTGGGGGATCAGGAATAAGGAAGGGTGTGGTCAGAGCTGCAAAAACCCACATTCAAATTCTTGTACTGCTGTCTCTGGGGCAAAGTTTCTTTCTCTTAAATTACTCCTGACTGGAGGAATCAAGGATTTTTACCTGGACTTCCCACTACCACCATCAGCATCACAACCAACCACAAGCAAGCAAAATGAGAGACTTTCCTCTTCCTCCCTGTCACCGCAAGTGTCACAGCCTCTCATAGCTAGAAGGATGGGGAAATTCTCATCTGAAGGTATTTTACAGATGAAGAAAGACAAGAGGTTGAAAACTGAAAGCTGAACCTGAGCCTTTTTGGTTAGTTGTGCCATACTGGATGTTTCTGCATGGAAGAGTAGGGGACAGCATGCTTCCATTCCTGGGAGAAAACAGAATACAAAACCAGCAGGAGCAATTGATTATTTTCAAGAGCATCAGCTGGCAAGACTTGAAAGTGAACACAGATCTTGTGTCCCTTCAAACATCTTGGAATCTCTCCTACTCCTCTTTCTCTCCAGACCTCAGCCCCTGCCCTCCAAAACATCCTGAGCTGAGCAAACAACTGAGCTTTCCTGTGCAGTGAGTCACGGGATGGAGCACAACAGGGAATATGAAGCAATGGATCAGGAAATGTTTCATGTGAGATGGGGGAAGGAGGAAAGGAGGGCAAAAGTGAATGGAAGGTAGAAAGAAAAGCATCAAGTAATATAGAGAAACTAACTCAACTGGAGATTGAACAGAAGAGCCTGCAAAGAAATAATAACTGGAAGTAATGGAAATGCATTAGGAGGTGTTGAAGTGCTGCAATGGAGTGACAGAGGACAGTGGGAGAGTTAAACAGTGCTGTGAGGTCATTGTAGGCAGGACTGTGCAGATGAGCAATGGCCAGGGCAGCAGGGCAGCCAGCTGGCAGGCAGGCAGAGCTGCCCACTGCATGGGCTGAAGGATCAGGCAGCTTCCTTGGTAGGGAGTTGGATGAGTGCTCCCCACAACGAGGATGCACATCTTTTTCCTGAATGCTTTCAAAAGTAGGGATTCCACTTCAGACAATGATGGGTGTTGCCAAAGAAAGACATCAGAACCCAGAGAAACAGAGCTGTATCCAGCAAAGAAGTCAAAGCATGCCAGGTGAAGATAACTCTCCTTTGCCATATGTGTTACACTGTTATTTACACCTGTTCAAAGGGGCAGCAAATATTACTGAAATCAAACAGCACTTTGGACTGGTAGCATTTTATGTACATCCCACTTGGCCATTTTAACCTGGCACTGATGACAACCCCAGGGGTTGCACAACAGAGGACTAGAGGATCCCTGCTGGTTCCCAAAGCTGAGTGTCCCCAAGACAAGAGTCCTCCTGATGTGCTTGCACATGAGACAGGGGCACTTTGAGTAGCCAGGAGAAGCAATGAGCCATTTAACACCCCTTGGTGCCAGCCAAGGGAGCAGTGAGCTGGACAGTGTGCTGTTCTGCCCAGCACTGCTGTCTCACCCTCCCAGCCCACACCTGCCACACTCTGTGTATCTGTGTGCTTCATCTGTCTGGGTGTCAACAGCCAGACCTTCAGCCACAGCAAATCAGCACTGCTTAGCTGAAATCCATGAGCCTAGGGAGCTATCCTAGCTCAGCCAGGATGAGGCCTCTGGAGCACCAAGAAGAAGGGCTGTCTTTGTTCCCTATGCATGTCCTGATTATTACACTCTGACCTGACCCCTGACTTGGTCTCTAAATGCAGACGAAGTACAAATAATAGTATTGCTGGATTGGTTATCAGCAGCTCACTCAGGGATGCACAAAAGTCTTCTGGACTTTGCCCTCTTGTTTTAAACTGATAATGTATCAAGCAGGGATCACCCTGGCATAATTCCAGTGTTGCTGCTGCTGTGCTAATGTACAGTGGCCACAGTTCCTGTAGCCCTATCATCACAAAAAATACCAACTCCACACAATTTCAGTCCCAGCACAGGAATAAGTGACAGAATAAACCCAAGGAAAATAACATCCTTTAGAAATTAAAAGCAAAAATAATTAAAGTTCAGAACAGTAAAGTTGTCGCTTTCTCATTCATCTTTCATCTAAAACACAAATACAAAACTAAAATTTGTTGAATTTTGGCAAATTAATGTGTTTGTGAACTTGGACTTTTAAACTCAGATTGTCTGCTTTATTTTTTAGACCTAGTTTGTACCAAGGTAAGTCCATTGACACACAGGGAGCTGCTGACAGCTCGCACCTGGGCACCTGAAGTAGTCACCACATCCTTCTGGATCACCTAAAGTGGTGCTCACTTTTGCATGCAGGCAGTGGCACAGCAGGAATCAGCAAGTGTGTAAGCCTAGGGCTGCAGCCAATGAGGCTGCAACCTCAACTCACTCACCTTTGCCTTTTTTCCAGCTCTGAGACTGTCCTCAGGACAATGGGCTATCCCTCAGCAAGCCTGCACTCAGGCCACACAGGGAATTTGAACCTTCTGTGCTAAGACCTGATCCCCTCACTTCTGTTTGGAGAGTGTGGGATTTCCACAAGGCCAAAACAGAGAAAAAGGGTGCAGGAGTCCAAGCAGAACTGTGTTGAAGTGATAAATCTGGCTCCATATTGCTCCAAGTGAAGGTATTTGGAACTAGGAGTCGTGGTTCAAGCCCATCTCTAATTCCTTTAAAAATATGTGACACAATCTTAGGAGTCTTTCATGCTAAACACCACTCTCAGGGCTCTCATTTAATTGCTTTTCTTTCCTGCTCACAGCTCCCTCTCATCTCTGCAGCTTTTCACTGTGCAGTGCCAGAGCCATAAAGATCCTACTATAAAGGGGCCCCCCAGCCTTTATCTTGCATATCACGACATCAGGATTCAAATGTTACAGCACTGCAACACAAATGTAACATCAATGTACATCCCATAACAGGCCCTAATCCATCCCAGATTTGGTGCAGTGCTCACTTGCTCAGATCTCCTTGGACCACACATCGTGTGCCACTGTTTGTGTTCAGCGTAAACGAAGCATCAGTGTGGAAATCTCATCAGCACAACAACAGTATGGTCAGATCAAGATGAGCTAGCAGGAAGCCACTCTGTGTCTTTCCAGAAGACTTGCCAAAGAGGGTGTTTTGTACCCGTGGTGCCTACCTCAGAGGTGCTGGAGCTCCAGTTTGCAAAGGCATTGGCTGTGTCCGCCCAGGGCAGCCCAAGCCACAGCAGAGCAGGGGTTGCATTTCCAGCCACACTGAGGGACGCCTGGCCTTGCATGGAGTGGCCAGATCATGGGAGAGCTCACAGGCTCGGCCTGAGCTGATCCTACTGCTGCTTCAGCCACCTGGGACCCCAGAGCTGGAGTCATCCCTGGAGAGAGGCAGCGGCAGCAGCCTCAGGGCCCAGCACCGCCTTCCCGGCAGCATGGCAGGCACCCTCCCTTCATCTTCCACCTGAGCCCCTGTTCCAATTTGTTGCTCAAGTGTCCTTTTGACAGAAGACAGCTGTGAGCCATTCCCAGGTGAACTCTTTCTCGTCCTTACCTCCTTTTTGGTTGTAGGAAAACCAATAACAGTCAGCACATCCTCTCCCTCGTTCTCAGGCATTGCTCATTTTATTGGGAGAAAAATTTTCTGTGCAAAAGACTGCAAAGAGAAGATGAACATCAGGTCTATATTAATATTTACATCAATGAATATTACAGAGCAAGGAAATAAAATTAAAAATCAAAACAACAAACACTCCATCTTGATCACAGCTGCTGTGAAAGCCACTCAGCAGTGCTGGAAAGCTTCCTCCCATCCAAATATTGATCGCTGGAAACATTCCCTGCTCATGACATTCAGTTTTGAAAGGGCAAAGGCTTTGAAAATATAATAGACTGAACAATTTTTTTCTTTTCTTCATCCTCCTTTTGGACTAAACAGAGTTGGACAGTTTTTTTTAAATTAAACAACATGAATTCCACACTATAGCTATATGTTACAATATGTGGTTATATATTTGCCCTGCCCTGCACATTTAATACTCAGGCAATACTCAATATCACTAAGATAAATCCAGAACAACCACATTATTCTCATGTGGCTTTGAGATGACCCCATATGTGGTTTGCCCATCCAACAAGAGAAGCAAACCACGTATTTGGGCAAAAACACACTGAATCAGGGAGGCTTGTGTTATTGTTAGGAATAAGAAATTGTGTTGTGGAAATACAGCCTGGAGACCCTCATTCTCTCCTGGTAGTTCCTACCCTATGCACTTGCATAACTTCTTGTCTCAAAACATTGTGTGATTCCAGAGGCTCCAGAAGCTTTGGGACAAACATGGAGCTGCTAATGTTAGTTTTGCAAACATCATGCAAAGCTGGCTATTTTTTCACACAAAACTGGATAAAACAAACTGATTTTACCTGATGTCAGATATTCTCAGGATAACTACATTTTATTCAAAGTGTAGTTGTTCATGTGGTAAATTGACTGTGTTTAAACATGAGGTTTACTTGCAAACCATGCAGGGTGAGATCCCAAAGTGAACGATCACACAAGGCGGTGGACAACACTTTGGGCATGGGATGCCAGAGTGGGAGAACTCTGTCCTTATGGACAAAAAGCCATGAAACCCCTCAATGTATCGATCAGGTACCATTGCCTGGGATGCTGCACAAGGAGAACTGCCTGCTGCATTGGCTGTAAGAGCTGAAGAGAAGGTTCATGGCTCACCAGGAACATCTGGTGTGTCAATTAGCATCAGCATTTGGGCTTGCCGAATATTACTGAGTGTATGCAACTGCCCGTGGAGAAGGAAGAAAGCCAAATGTTCATGCTAATTCCACCTGCTGGAATTACCTTTCACATTGTTGTGTCTTTCACATTTGTTGCCTCTTTGGCAGCTTTGGGTCCTCTTATTTATGACTCTGTTTCCTAGAGAAATTTAAATTCCTAACCACTTTGGAACAGAAATTTTGAGGATTCATCAAGACACCATATCTTGCTAATGAAGGTTAATCTCACCAATTTGACTATCCAGATGCAGAAATTTCAGCTCCCTTGCCCCCTCTCCCACACACATAGCAGCAGATTTGGAGACAGGCTGGTTGGTTCAAGTGAGGGCCAAAGCCACCAGCTCCAGGGAAAGTGTAACCTTTGGTGTGGTCCGTGCCCCTCTCTGCCCTGCACTCAGAGCCCTTGACCAGGGTATGCCTCAGTCCAAGAGATGGCAGTTTCTGGCCAAGAAACACTGAAGCTCTCTCTGCTGCTTTTCTCCAAAGGGAAGTGCCTCTGCTTATTCTTTTATATAAGGGGTTTTGATAAACCCCAGTGCAGATAAGAAGCATGTATAGGAAATTAGATATATGATGTCCTTTGAGTATTTTAAAGTCTTCTGCCAATTTTAGGTTCTACTGTCCTCCTTTTCCCTCCAGCAGAAGGATTAATCTTTCTTCCTGCAACCCTGTGAGGACCAGCACTCATTTTCCAGATCTATACCTTAGCCCCAGCTGGGCTTTAACAGCTATCTAAGTAATTGGGACACCAGCATGCCAGCTCAAAAATAATTATTTTGTGCTGTACAAAAATTAAAAGTTTCCATTTTCTGAGAAAATTAAAGAAAATAGACAAAGCTGTCTTTAGGCTATGGGCAATGTGGATAGCCTATTGAATGTTACGGAAACTCTTTAAAGGAAAGCATTGTTTCCAACTCAAATGTCTCCTTTCAAAAAAGATCACAGGGAATTTTCTTCTCTAAAAGCTAGATTCTTCTCTGAAAAACTAATGCAAATTAATTGAATTCACGTTCAGAAATAGCTCCAGACCCCACCCCCCAGCACAACTGCCTCTATAGCTATTTTCTTGCCATCTGAAATCTGCCACCTCCAGCTCTAGGTTATACAGTCCCCACCCTAAGAATGCATTCGAGGGAGGTTGCATTATCAGGGTGGAGATACATGTGTTTTGCTGTAGGCTGCTCCCCAGCTCAATGATTTGCTGCTTGTATCCACCCCCCAGCTCTCTTCGAGGACTCCCAAGCTGATCCTGCTGTTGTGGCCTGGGAAACTCCTGGTCTCCTCTGTGCCACCATTTTGGTTTGCTAAACATCTCGTTTGTCCACTGGGGTGAGGCTGCATGTGCCAGACACAGGGAGCAGATATGGAGCAGGTATGGAGCAGGTACAGGCTCTGCAATCCTGTGAATGCTGAAGGTTTCTCTTGTTCTTCTCAAGCCCTCATGCCAGAGAAAAGGACCATCTGTGGATTTTGGCACATACTGAGTTCAGGCCTCGATTCCTTTCTATGTGGAGGTTTTTATCTAACTCAGAGCAATAAATAACTGTCAGATTAAGCATGGCCATGCAAATGTTACTGTACTCACATTGTAAAAGGTCCCTTTTATGTGGGTGCCCTCTGAAACAAGGCAACCCTTCCCTGCTCTCAGTCATGCTCAGCCCTTTTCTAATCACCCTGTTTCGGATGTGCAGCTTGCTGTGAAAGACAAATGACAGGAGCTATTAAACTCTATCTTGTTGTGAGTGTGCCCAGTGCTAATACTGCAATTACAGACAGGACAGCAGTTTGCTGGGGCTGAGGGCTGGGCGAGGACCGCTGGTCTCCAGTAGCACTGCACACCTGGCACCTGCAGATCAGCCCAGACCACCTTCCAAACGGGTCTGCCAGGGCTGTGCAAGTGTACAAGCTGGGGCTTGCCATTGCTCATGCCATGCCAGGATGGAGGAGAACCCTGGGAAGAGCCTGGAGGCCCCCACAACTGGCACATATCTTCATTCATGGAGCTGAGTCATGGTGTAGCTGATGGGCAGAGGTGGGGAGGGTCCACAACACCTCTTGCTCCCTGCAGCTCCCTCACTGCCATGGGAGGCTTTGGGCATGACCTGCATCCTGGAGAGCCAGGATCAGGCAGGCAGGCAGGAAACACAGAGGAGCATTTCAGTGTCATCTACATGTTCTGTGAGGTGGCCACTGCCCTGTGAGGGCAGCTTGCACTGTGACTGCACCACTCTGCACTTCCTGCAGCATGGAGTGAGTGCCTCGACAGACAAACAGGAACACTAAAGGGCACCCAGTGGTACCTAGAGACGTGTCCAGGCTGGGTGGCAAAGTATCAGGATGTCTAGACTCCGTTAGAACTCCTTCAGTCATTTCTGAAAAGGTTTGCCTTTCTGATAAGGAGCATTCTGTATTGGCAAGGTGTTAGCAGGGATTCTTGAGTGAGAATAAATAAATGCTGCCAGGAATTGTAAATGAAAAGTGATAATTGGAAGAGATATGTTGGAGCGTATTTGTCACATACCCACTTGCTCACCTGCTCTTCATTAACACAGTTCAACATCCTAGACTCAGGGAAAAAAAAAAGATAAAATGCTTTTTAATCCACACTCCCAGCCCCCTGCCTGATACTTGGATGCTAATCAGGATGAAGCCAGAATAAACCAAGGGCAGCCAGTGCAGCAGGCAGATGCCACACTCGTGGGCACACTGAACCACATGCTCTCCACAAGCCACATGCCACTGAGCACTGAGAGCACTCTAGCCACACCTGAGCCCCTTCTGCTCCCACTGCCAGTGCTCAGCATCTGCACAGGGTGCATTCATCTTGGGTTCACCACAGGGACTCATATTTAATCTGAGGGAGTCCTTGGCCTCTGGCAGTCAGCAGTGTCAAGGTTGCTGCTGCCACAGAGATGGATGCAGGTGAGCAATCTGCGTGATGGGGCTGAATAAATAAATTAATGGGAATCTAGTGTCCATAAAATAAAAGGGAAATAAAATTAGCTTCTACAAAGGTCACAGTTTTTCAAGAAGGCAGCTTCCAGAACGGCTGCATGGAACTTAGCAAGCACTCAATAGGGTTTGGAAAAGAAATTAATTAAATGATTTCTTGCCCACTGTAAGTTAAATTGTTACAAATCTGGATGTGGCAAATCTTTCCATCATACAGAGTTATTACACTGTAGTTCACAGGGTTGCATAGCATCGACCATTAGCAGATCTCACTTTTAAACTACCTGAAGGCAGAATCTAAAAACTACGTTTATTTACACACCAAATGAGAATTACCTTTTGCCTGACTTTTCTGCAGAAAATAATTTGATATTAAAAAAAAAAAGTGATACATCTAATTTCTTTAGAAAGGGGACTGTTTATACACATAATGAAGGAGAAAATGTGAATGCTTAGGAAAACAGATGGGTAGATATCAGCAAAAGATAATAGCAGGGATTAAAGATGAAAACTATGAAAAATATTAATTAGATAATTTCCTCAACAAAAGACATCAAACTGTACCAATATGGGGAGTGTATGGTGGTAATGATTTGCATTGTGATACGATCACAGTGTCCCAGTAAGGGATTAGGGCTTCGCTGTGTCAGTGCTGCAGAAGCCTATCTTTGTGAGGCAGCTTCAGATCTCCTAATGAAAGGAGCTATGCAGTGATAAATGGCATTATGTGCTTGCAAGGTTATTGTTACCTCAAGGTCACTGTTGTCACTTCCCTCTCCCTATCATCATGAAAGCCAATGCTATTAAAACTCAATCACAGTGATAGCGAGGGAACATGCTAACACACAAAATGTGTGCTAGAGACCCTTTGCTGGGGTAAAGCCGGGAGTAAGATTTTAACTTTACAAGATGTTGTGTGTGAACTCCATGGCAATGACACACCCATAGCTTCCCTTGAAAATTTGCCACTGGATGTGTGCACGTTTGACACCTGCAGCAGAGTATTTTGGAGACACTTTCCCCCAGAGGTGCCATGCCAGCTGTGCCGATGTCCGTCTGCTCTCGCTCTCTGGCCAGCGGGTCACGGGGGCTTTGTGCTGTCCCCAGCCCCGTGAGCCACTCAGGGCAAGCACAGCTTCAGGACAGCTGTCCTGGCAGCATGTGTCCCTGGCACCTTATCAGGTGCACAGGGATGCTCAATGGCTCAGCCATGCCCAGTCAGTCCAGTGCTAAAGCCCAGGTGGATTTGACAGACACTCTCCTATTAGAAGTCTCCTTGTTGTGTTGCCAGCTTGTTTCCCTGATTCTCCTTTTCTGTTGAGAAAATTTCCATCTCCTGTTTTCATGGGTGATGTGATCCCACATTTGACCATTTTCCTGATCACATCAGGTCAGATGCTGTTACAGTTACACAAGGCTGGGTTGAACTGGAGCAAACAGGGTACAGAGGGAATCCTGCAGCTCAAGGCTGTAGGACACAATTGAGTTCTGTCTGCAATGAAAGCATTGAGAGCATTTAAAAAACTGCAACTAATTAAAATTTAAAATTAGTTGACGATTTGACAGATACTGACACATGGATCTCAAAGCAGAAAGTTATTTTCAGTCATTTGTGTGTCTGAATGCAGGGGCTGCTTCTCCATGTAATGTGCTAACTAGAAAATCTGATTAATTGAATGATGGTAATTGAGTCTGGAAAATGAAGCCATTTATCAACAAATCTCAAGTATTTATTGTTGCATAAATACAAAGGCAATACAAAGACTGCTATATAATACTGATCAATATTCTAGCCATAGTTTTTTTCTGAGACGAATGACAAAAGGCTTTTTTTTGATAACCTGCTTATGCTATCACAAAAAACAGTTTGCAGCAGTGAGACATTTTGTTGGAATTAAGAAGTCAAAAAATTGCGTAATATAAAGATTAGAGGCTGTGAACCAAATTTTCACTCATCAAAATGTTAGCTGCTGTCTGAAATCAGGTGAGAATTTGGTCCAGTAGAAGCAATTGAACAGAGGAGAAACTGCTGCTCAGGGTTTGTTCCACAAGTGAGTATTAACAGCTGGCACACATCTGAGGCATGGATCTCAAATCCTTGCCATGTGGTAGCCCATTCTTGTGCAAAGGAAGCCTGTGTTAGGGACCCTTACAGGGTTTAGGAAGTTGAGCTACCTCAGATGAACACAGCTTTGGACTCCTCCATGGCACCAATTACTTGTGTGACTGCAGTTTTGAAGGAAGAACTCCATGGGCTAAGATGCTCCCAAGTGATCCAGCCCAACCTTTCCAGAGCAAAGGATGCTTACAAGCTTGGAATGAACCAAAGCACATGCAGGTAAGGGAATGAGAGCTGAAGTGTTTTGCCAAGGTCAGCTCCAAGCCTAGTGACCCTTGGCTTCCCATCACAACTATCATGCATGCAATAAAACTGAATCCAAAATCTCGTGTCTGGTCTCATTCCCTCTGCTCTGCTCCCAGTGATACCTGTTCAGAATCTGAAAAGATTTTGTCTTTTTTTTTTTTTTTCAGAAAACAAAGCAAACAGTAGTCTTCATTTTTCCCCATGTCAGGAAAAGCAAAAAAGGTATTTTAATGACCACTGATACCTTAAAATCTTGAGGTAGTCTTTGTGCCATTAAAAAAATGGATACAATGATAAGCAGAAGACATTACCTAAAAAATATGTCACCTGCAACTCTCCTTCAGAGATGCATCCTATCAATACCCAAGCATTACAGATTTCACAAAGAGAAGGTTGTATGTGTCATATTGTATACACTGCAGCAAACGGGTATAGATGGAAAGGAAAGAGAAGACAGATCTGTAGCTCAGTGTTTGTTGCCAGACTTGAAATAATCTCTGCACACAAGGTTTCATGACACCATCTCTTCTGCATACATGAGAGAGGAGAAGTGTTTTTAAAAAATGAAAATCAAAGGTGGAGACCACTGGACCTTTAGGCAAATACATAATATATATCAGAAGGTTGCTACTTAATATTTAAAATTATTTGCATCATAATAGCAGAATTTATGAGTGAAACATTCAGCTGTCAGTGTGCATAAACCTGTATTGATTAAAATAATATCTAAAATTCACTACAGAGGTGCTGTCTTACCCCTGGGGATTAATAACCATTTGAGAGGCGTGGATGGCTCAAGGTGCAGTCAAGGACCATTAACCCCACTTTGTCATTAATACCCAGAAAATGTTCTGTACCTAGGTCGTTATTGCTGTTATAAACTCTAAATGAAAAATTACATAAGTGTATGGATTTATTTTTTTTTTTATAGCTAATGCAGACTCAGTTGGTGTGTGCAAAGCATGACCCAAGCATTAAGACTGCTCAGGAGTCTTCCAGGTTTGCCTGAACCATTTCTCAACATTTTGCTTGCCTTTAATTAACTGCACTCTTCAGCCTTGTTTTCTATTTGTGTCTTGCCCAAGTAAAATGAGCATTTCTTAATAGTAACTAATATCTAAAGTAATTTCTTACAACTTTGAGGTAAGATGCATTTTCAATATTCTTTTGAAAGAAAACTCCATTGAGAATTCCTTATTTATTCCTTTTCAGATGCTCAGGTCTCAATTTAGAAGCTGTTCTGTTTGCCTCACATCACAGAGAGGTGCATATTTTGCTAGCAGGAAGGATAGGGTAGTCACAGCCTGTTAGCAAAATATACACCTCTATAACAGGGAAGGCTAAATTTAAGAAATAACGGATGTTTTTTTTACAAGGCAGGATATAAGCAAACAAACACAAAAATGGTTCAAAAACAACTACAAATATTAAAGAGGATGTAACAGATTCCACAGCATTCTTGGCAGATTATCCCAGGAGAAAAGATGAAGTTTATATATACATAGGGCTGTGTACATGTCTGTGTTAGTGGTTAAATTTAATGTGGGAGACATTCAGTGTATGCATAGGAATAATATTCTATGAAGGTGACCTTAGTAACTACATAGCTGGAGCTTGCTTCAGATTTTAGACAAATCAGCATTCAAACCTCTTTGTTAGAGAAGCAAAGAAATACTGATTGCTGCCAAAAAAACCCCACCATTTATTGCTGAACTAAATCTGGGGTTCTTCAAAATTTTACATAATTTATGTATTAGCTTCTAATTTAGGTTTGTACATCAAAGGATTTTACTAATTTTTTAAAGATCAGGGTACATCTCTAATATTTACATATAATATTTTGTGTTTAGTTTGCCACAAGAGAGGAACTGAATCCTTTACTTGGGACACATCAGAGGGATGCCCCATGATGTTTGCAGTGGGAGAGAGGCAGGTATTTATCATAAATGTCCTGCTTGCCCAGCTGTTTACTCTTGCATTATTGTGAGCAGCTGCAAAAGACTGCTGCTCTCCAGAATCAAGTGCCTGACTTCCCTTGGTGCTTCACTGCTCAGAAAAAAAATATTATTAACAGTCCTTTGTCAAATTAGAAGGGAACACCAAGGGAGAAAAGAGAAGTACTATTCAAGGGGCTGCTCTGGAATGCCATCAATTCCTTCAAAGAGTGAGATATGAGATATGGAACACACTTTGAAAATTTCAATAACCACAGATTTGGGAGGGTCTTCAATTTGTGGNAAGGGAAGGGAAGGGAAGGGAAGGACAAGCTGAGTGGGCTCCATCACCTGACTGTCACCAAGGTCAAAGCCAAGTGCCACCCTGAGGAGGGAAGGGGAGTCTCACCTGCCCAGCAGCACTGCTGGGGAAGGGGGCTGGGGACAGCCAGCCACCCACAAGGGAAGCAGGAGCTGAAAGGAGGGTGGTACCACAAGGATGGGCCTCGTGTCTATGACACAGTGCATGATCACTGTCACCTGCCACCCAGCACAGTGGAGGCCACAGATGGAGGAATGACACTTTGCAGAAGATGGAGGCAAAGTGGAAGGAATCCAGAGGAACAACGAGGTAGGAAGGTAAAAATTTGGCAAACACAACCTATTTGGTATCAAAAACTTGAGTTTGTTTTGTCCAAATCACCATCTTCTGGTATGCAAAGGGTTGTTTGCAGCAGGCAATGGTCTGTTGTTCTCCTGCTCCAGTGAGGCAGCACAAGAAGAAACTGGCTCAGTTTGCAACTTAGGCTCAGATTTAGGAAATCTTTTTCATGATATGTCTATACAAGGCTACCTGGACTTTTGACCTTCTGCATGGGCATCTTTTCCAAACAACAGAAACCACCATATGTCAATACCAACTTTCCTTTGGACTGTACCCAGAGGAGAAAGGAGGACCCCAAAACTCCTCAGGGTCCTCTCAGTCCTGCTTCCCCATAGCTCCCTGACTCCATGACAGCTAACCCAAAAGGTCCTTTTCAAGAGTGATAGACACAGACTGGTGGCTGTATCAGTGTGAGTCTTCTAAATGCAAGCTATAAACAATGGTAGGGATGAGAATCAGCCACTATCATCTGCTGTCAAAAAAAATGTTCTAAGATTTAAAAGATCTGCCTGAACCATAAAGAAAAGATACTGTCCTTCCATCTAAGCTTGACCTCAGTCTGTGGGGCTGCATGAAATACTATAGATTAAGTGGTAGCAAATCCATCCCTTGTCAGCAGTAAAGGACTTGCTACAAATCAGCCACATTCACTCAGTTTCTCTTTGCTGACACTGAGGTAAGAAAACACAGTCTGGTTTACACCTTAGAGTCTGAAGCAGAGAGAGGAACTGTTTCTTGAAGATAAGTTTCAGTATGAATGTGATTCAATATAACTTTGTAATTGCTAAAATGGTTTTATTCATGGTCCATATTTATAGGACTATAAATTTGGAGTTTTTTCTAGAAAATTCCCATTTTGTGCCACTTTCCTTTTGCCTTAAATACTGTTTGACATGGTAGTTGAATTTCATATTGGTGGACGATGATGTAGCTGAAACTTACGCAATTAGTACTGCACTGAATAAATAAGTAATTAATCTACAATAGTTGCCAGTTTTATTTACACAAGTGTCACTTTCATGGAATTGTGACAAATATGCATGTTGTGTGGTCCAGCTATCATGTGTCTGCTTCATTTTCAGTATACCATACTTGAGAGCTCAGACTAACATACCTTGATGTCTGCCAGCAAACTGCCCTCTTCTCATTAAATTCGACAAGACTGTTTGGCATCCGAGAGGGCAGCCTTCTCAGTAGGTTCTAGATGAGGGCTACCTTTCAAAAAAGAAAAACCTGACCCTCCAAAAGCAAAAGAATGTTGGTATCCAAGAAACTTAGAACGTGGATATGCAATTATTTTAATATGTAGCTTAAGCATATGTCTTGGGAATACCTAATCCATCATTTTTAATGGCCTATCTGTTTTCCCCCATGATTGGAATTCAGAAAGGCAAAACAAATGTCTTGGTCACTCTGCCAGCCTCAGGGCCAGGTAAGGACAGAGTTATGAGAGCCCATCCCATTTACTTAAGTGCTTCTGTCATTATTTTTGCCCTGCTGCAGCTGGGAGCAACCACACAAGCCTGACAATGAGCCACAAAGCTCCTACCCTGCAGACCTTGTGGCAGAGCGAGGCAGGCAGCCTCATACCTGCACCCCTGGCTGTGGGATCAGTCAGTGACCCAGAGGAGACATCAGGAGCATTCTGTCTGACTTTTGAGATGCAGACTGGTCTGCATGAACTGAAAGGAAAAACCAAAAAAACTCAGCTGGAGCCCCTAGCTGAAGGTAGTCCCTAAGCAGAGCTCCACAGCTCTGGCCCTGGGAAAGCACCAGCATTGAACTCTCCCAAATGACTGTCTCACTTCAATTTAAATACCAGGTTTTCATTCAGCAAAGTTCTCATACAGTCAGACCTTGAGTTATTTGCTTGGGTTATTTGCCTGAAAGGAATAATCTTGCATCTTCTAACAGTTGTGATTTCTCTGCTTCATTGATTAAAACACCTCTTTTCCGCTATTTTTTCTCCAGCCACACACCCCACCCCCACTAATTAAATAGCTCCAACCCTCACAGCCGTGAGACTTCAATGGCTCAATAACATCCCGAGTCAATGTGTTGCAAAGCTGCTTTTTAATTCATTCTTCATGCAAATGATATACAATTAGACCTGGGTAATCTGCATTCCTTCTGCAAATGCTATTGTTAATAGGATTTAAGAAAAAAAACCTTCAGCTTAACAAATCAATGGCACATACAGGCTATCAGATCAGTTACTCCTTAAACCTTTTGGATGGCCAGACATATGGGGTAAGCAAGCAATGATTATAACAAGGCCTTGCAAGGGTACTTTGTGGTGCTTGGGATGTCTGACTTCAGAAGCTTTCCACTCTATTTTTTCTCCCAGCACTGCTTGCCTACTCAGGTCAGGAAAGGGGAAGGAGGATCCCAGAGGAAAAGGTCAGACTTTTAGGACATTCATTAGGGATTGTCAAGGGCTGGGGTTTCCTCAAAGCTTTCTTTCTAAATTGAGCTGGATTTTTCAAAAAGGGCCCAGCCCTTAGGACAGGTTTTTACCTGTTAACAAAGAGACAGAGGGAAGACAGAGGGAAAAAACTGCATCCCCTGTTCAGGCATGCCAGGCCGTCATGGAGGGCTGCTGCTTTCTACCTTGTGAGGAAAATTCTGGATATACTGACAGACGTTTCCAAGTTTCACTTCCAGTTCAGGTATCTCACTAAGTGTCTCAAAAGGGAAAATGTTTTTCTTTTAAGCCTTGACCCAAGGTAAAAAACAGGTGTCCAGGACCTCCAGGCATAGTCTCCACCTTCCTCGACAGGTGGTGGAGGATTGCACGGTCTTTCCTTGCAGCCGAGGTACCTGAGGAAGAGCTGTGCCTGTTACCTGTGAGAAAAGATGGCCCCAGTGGTCTCACAACCCTTCAGTAGCCTGCAGAGAAGCAGGGCTGTGCAAGAACTGCCAAAGCAAGAAGGGTCCTGGGACTGGAGTAAGTTCACTCTCACATAAATATTCTCTCCTTTCACTTCAATACTGGAGTGCCCATTGTTTGTGCAGTGTGACACATGGATAAAGCTGAGGAATTAAAGTTCTCCATCCACACAGCATGAGCTAAGCAAGGTACACAGACCTTCTCCATGATGAATCTCTCCTTTCATTCAGCTTTGGCCCCCCAGTCAATGAGGGCACCAACTGTGATGAGGGCCCCAGTCCATCTGGAACTATTCATTTGGGTCACCAGATGATATGGACTTTCAATCCCTGCCAAACTTGTCCTGCTTTGCACAAGGGACCCGATGCAAAAAGGCTCTGTATCCCAAGACAAATCCTCTCTTGTCACATCCATACCAGATACACTCACAGGCATCTCACACTGGGATATCACAACCTTCTGCAGCCAGAAAATATTATCCTTCATTATGCATGTACCTTCCAGTACAAACACAACAATGACTGATGTGCCTTGACAGCTCTCCTCTCTTTCCTTCTCCCCTGATGAGTTGCTGAGCAATGAGAAGCAGGCTCTCGGGGAAAAGTTTGCATGGAAAGTGATAACATGAGAATATGTCAGCATTCCTGGAAAGCATTCGGGCAGCGTCAGTCAACAGAACTGCCTGCAGGCTTAAAAAAACCATGAGCTCTTCTTAGACCTCACAGCCTGGCAACCACGTCTCAATCGCACCGAGACTCTGTGGCCTCGCAGAAATCAGCTTTTTCTTTTTCCCGCCAGGAGGTATGCAGGAGAGCAGGAGTAACAGGGTGCCATTTTTCATTAATTGAATAGAAAAATGCTTGGCATATTTTTATTTTTTTTTTTAAGTTTTCTGCCAGCTTTCAGAGCAGAGGAGAACCTCATCCCACTAGCACCACAGGCAGGCCCCTCACACCCACTCTTACCCAGAGCCCACAAGTTTGCTTGTCTTACTCCTCTCAGCCTGGAAAATGTATAAACTAAATGAACAGGACAAAAGGACAGGCAGAAGACATACAGTGGTGGGGTTTGTAGCAGCTCCAGTGAGAAAACAATAGCAACTCACCATCTGCCAGACCTGGTATCATCATTTTAACCACACCACATTACTTCTCAGTAGACTTCAAGGCTTCCTCTCTACTCCCTGCCATCCCTTTGTCCAATCTCTCTCTTCCTTTCACTGTCCGTATTTGCAATAAATGCGTGGTGGATCCCCATGGAGTGGCTGCAGTGTCCTGGCAGCTGTTTTAAAGTGAGCAGTGGAGGATCCATGATGCCCTCAGGCACAGCATCTGGCATTACAACATCTGCTAGTGCAACTCACCCGGGCCTTCTGCCATCGTGTCATAAAGAAGAAATCATAGGCTGAGAGCAGGATCTGTGAGCCCAAGTGTCCTGTTTGTACATGGCCCTGCACTCTCCTTCAGACTCAGAAGAGTGCTAATGACAGCTGTACTGAAGCAGATCATTGTAATAACTCATCCTCTCCTGATCACAGAGGGCCTGCTCTAATTACAAATACTAAGTGCAAACCCCAAGCAATTCCTTTAAAACCAATTGAATAACCCCGACTCTCCCTGGTGAAAATGGCTGCAGGTTTTGGCCCCAAAGTCCTTTTTTGCTCTTCCTGTTGCAGCCACAAGGCAGATCCTCCAAAACTTTGAACACTGAAATAAAATAGTGATGTCTAAGACATATTAAAAGGGCCAAACTCTCTGAGCCGCACTAAAGCACAACTCAGTGGGCTGGGTCTGTGCAGCCCAGAGGTACCCAGGTTGTGCAGGTGCTCGTATTCCCTTGGGACACTCTAAGATAGACCAGCATTTTTCAAGCTGGTACTTCTCTCTCCCGCTGCTCCAGCTCAGGAGGAGCTTTGCTTCCTTTTAGCTCAGTGTTTGAACAGCAGCAAGAAGGGCATCATCTACATGTCACCATAGCCAGTGAGACGTGAAGAAAGAATCTCTCTACATGTTACACACTTTGTTACAAGCTCTTCTACCTATGCTTTGCTACCTTTAGAGTTTACTAATATTACATCTATGCACTTTCAACCCCTGACTGCTAGAGATGATGCTTCTCTCTCTCAATGGATAGTGTCAGATGAGCATTTCAATTATGATCATCCAAATGAGTTACATCACCAAAGCAGAAGAGAAAAATACCCATACAATAATCAATGTGGTATCAGTTCATCAAAAACTGTTCAGACACTCCTTTGAAATAAAGGCCTGTATTTCACAAATGGTTCTAATTATCCCAGGTCCTTATACTAGGCCTCAGCATCCCACAAAAATAAGTTTTCTTCTAGTTTTGGCTATTAATGCAATAAGTATATTTGAGATTCTTTTCCCCCTTTGCTTCGTCCTGCACTTATCTTCCCTGGCTTGTGTCCATTTTTATTTCTTTTTTTTTTTTTTCTTATGGTCATGTTACTTCCAGACATCTCCCTTTTCTTGTAGTTAATGCAGCTGCTCTTGTAAACAGCATCTCCAAGTGTGGGTGTTGCATTGAAAATCTGACAATATATTTCAGCCATTCTAGCCAGTTCTACCTGTGATTTCAGTAGGAAGAACTCTCTTTATTATCATCATATAAGATTCTGAATAAATACAAAAAAAAAATCAGAAACTAACCTACCTTTTGAACATTATGCTCGTTACCTCTGCTTCTATGTAGGATTCTTCAGAACAAAAAATTTTTTAAAAACCCCAGCCAAATAAAAAAGTTTGCCACCTTAGAAAGGCTGCCATTTGTTTTATACATCCCAGTTCACTTACCCTTCTTTTTGCATTATTTTTCTGAGCTTGGGCTGCCTGATGTGGCAAAGGTGACATTTATGGCATCACAGAGTGGTTCAGTGATCCACTGTGATCCCCTTGGTCCTGCTGCAGGCTCTGGGCAATCATTTCAGTTCTGGGCTCTGCTCTTCATTCATCCATGACCTGCAGCCCTTGTGTTCACAAAACTTACTGATCTCCATGGGATTCTTTTCTTCTGCTGGAAGATCTGGCATCAGTTGTGACAAAATAGATTACAAGCCAAAGGATGAGAGGCCTAGAAATAGATCATTAGAGGAAACCAATCTTGGAGCCAAAGGTGGCCTAAAATCACTCTTGCATGGGAATGTCTCCCCCAGCCCATCTCCTGAAATGTGTCCTCCATGCATGTCATCAGCTCTGTCACTTTCCTGCAGGGAATTACTAATGGGTTGGGATCCCTTCTTCTCCCCCCTCTGCCCTTTCAAACCGGTCATGGCCATCCTCATAAATCTGCCAGGATGCTGACAGCCAGACTGCAGCTCACGGGGGCTCAGGGGACTTTGAGTGATATTCCTTCTGTTTCAGCTCTTTGCAAGACAGCCACTGATTTAGGAGGATGTTTCCTTTTACATGTTTGAACAAAATAATAA
>VZRX01018054.1:301778-333297 GCA_013398075.1 Notiomystis cincta | reverse complement strand
TTGTGTCCAAACCGGCACAGATGTACATTTATACTAACATGGCCTTTGAGGCGGTAAAATGAAACCGAGAATAAATTTTCCTTAATGGGAAAAAAAAAAGACTGGAAAAGGCTCTTGCTGTTTTGCTGTTTCTGCTAAAATTCCTCCAAGGTAAATAATGCTAGGTTTTGATCATTGTAAATAAACACTTTTTTTTTATTGATACTTGGAAGTTTTCCTGATGAAGAATAGTTTTTGAAGAAAGCACAAGCTTTTTGGAAGAAGTTAAATTTTAAATTAGTGTTAGCCTTGGGCAATGGTTAAAGAAATTAGTGGTACTCCTAAAAGTCCATCATTCCCTTTGAGACAAATTAGACATATTTTTTATTTATTTTCAGCTAATGGTCATACAGAGAACAATGGAGTAAAACAGAAATTGCTTTCCATGTGGAATCTGCAGTGGTGCTTCTGTCTGAAAAGCATTCTAAGCTCTTGCAGTACAATTCAAAGAACATTCTGCTGTTTGAGAAAGTCAGAAAACATCAGGATGACATCACTTAACATAGAGAATTTTGTAATGATTTTACTAAAACTTCTTTTGGAGAGCTTCAAAGTTTCGAAATAAGTTTTAGAAATCAAAATATGTCTGGGGTTCATTTTAGTTTGTTCTTATTTCTGTATAGACAATCTGATATGGAGCAGGGACTTGCATAAAGAAGTTTTCTTTTTGACAGCATAGTTGTTTATGATACTCTATAAATGCTGACATGATCTGTTACACTTACATGCACCCATTGGAATGGATATTTATTTTTCCTTAAAAATACTTGTGCATACCCGTGGGATGCACTCAGGAACTTTCAGGATTTTGGTTTCCTTTGGCAGGCCTGGAGTCTATGACTTTAACTATAATATGTTGCATTTGTAGCAGACACTGAGGTACCATAATTCACTTTCATTTTTAGTCACTTTTTGGAGCTGACCTGTACTTTGCAGTTAAGAGGTAATTTCAATCAAATTTGCTTTTCGCTTTGCAGAAACATTTCCAATATTACTTAGCTTGACTGCACTTTAACTCCATTATATCACATTTCCAGTTTTTATATTAGCTCCTCTGTATGGATGTAGACAGTAAAATATCAAAAAAGCTATACTCAAGAGTGCAGTTACATTTAATATCTTCTTATTTGCAGTAAAATATGCAAAAGTTAGGAAATTCAAATCACTGGTTAAACTGTACTGAGTTTACAAATTTTCAAAGACTGTCTGGGAGATAACTGTATTTTACTTGGAATAAAATGTTGAGCAAGAAGGCTTCATTTTATGGGTGCAAAAAAGCACGAGGTCATTATTTTCAAAAGAATAACAAAGTTCTTCTGAAAAAAACTTGCATATATACTTCAAAATTTGGAAAATACTGGAATATTCAATAAAGAACATTTATCATCTGGTGTATCTTAAGATACTAGATATGAAAATATGCCATACAGTTAGTTAAATGCAATGGCATTTAGATTCCAGAAGGCAGGATTGCAATGCTCCTTAGGTCCAAGGACAACTCTTAATTATGCTTTTGATCACAGTTTTACAGTCACACTGGCAGTGTGAAAATTTGGCAGTGAGAAAGAGAAGATTTGGCACATGGAATGTCAGTAGTTGAGTAAAGCACCACATCTAGCTCAAAAAGTAATGATAAATACTAAAGGTTACATGACTTTTAAAACAGACTGACCTAAAATGTCTCTGTCTTTTTTTTAAAATTTCATAATGATGGTCTTAATAAACTTTCAGTAGAACTGCTGTGCCATCACAATTGCATCATCTGACAGGCTGGGCTTGGACTGAGTCACAGTGCTATGTCATATTGCAACAGTGTGTTCTCATGTTCACTTTAGTAGCATGAGGTCATACTTTAATCATAAATTTGAATTTAAACTAAATAAAACAACCCATTAGTAAATACCAGCAGGGATGTTTCATGGTATAAATCAGGAATACATAAATTTTATATATTTTGTCAACTTGTCTTTCTTAGAAGTTAGTCAAAAGCACTTACTGAGATTTGAGTCACAGAATCATAGAATGGTTTGGGCTGGAAGGGATCTTAAAGATCATCTAGTTCCACCCCCCTGTCATGAGCAGGGATGTCACTCTGTAGATCAGGTTGCTCAGTGCCCCATCCAGCCTGGTCTTGAACACTTCCAGGTGTGAAGGAAGCAGATTTATGACCAAAACCACTGTAATTTAAAAACCAAGATATATATTCCTGGCAATTTCACCAAAACATTATTTTTGAGCTAGATGAGCTATTAGAAAAAGTTTGTAAGTAAAGCATTTGCTCAATATTGCTGTCACAGAGAACAGAATTGCCAAAATGCCCACAGATACTTCAGTCCTTTTTTAAAATGTTTTTATCGGGGATCATGCCAGGAGTACATCCTGAAATAAAGTGTATAGTGCAGAGGGGATAATTAATAATATTTCCAATTAGACTTTAAAATACCTTTTTTTGCTTATAATCCCAGAATCCCCTTTTACTTGATGTCTTAAGGCTTTGCTCTGACATGTTGCAAAAGTGGGCCAAGACCCAAATGCTGGATCCAAACATGTGGAAATTTTGGATTCAGAACTACTGCAGACAGGAATAGGCCCTTCTTTCCCTCATAAACTGAAGTGAAACAGCAGTGAAGAAACCCTGAGCTTCGATGAATAAGAAGAGATGTCTGTGATTTAATTGAACTGGACTCTGCATCTAGCCTGTATTTAAATTTTGATTTTAAATTCAAATATTGATCCAACATCAATACACATCCAAATTTAACTGTTTTTTTGAACTCTTGAATTAATGTCACTGTAAAATGTTTGTTGGCTTTTTAATTTGAAATTTAATAACTTGGCATTCAGTGATACTTAGTGGTATCACAGATACTTGATAGTGATGTCTAGCACAAGATTTAATAAAAAAGTAGCATTGAATCTTCATTTTCGAAATGGAGGTCTTTCAAGTTCTTTCTATTTTGATGTTATTTTGACATTATTATAAGAATTTATGATTGTTACCATATAGAAGCAGTTAGTGAAACTGCTAGTACTTCATGTGGTTTCATGAATATTTGCTTGGCATAGGACTATTAAGTGTATATATTTTCATCTTATGTAAAGGATTTGTGATGCGATTGAAAAAAATTCTGCTAGTTTCAGTAAGAGTTTTATGCACTGTATACATAGCATAAAGCTCTCTTGTTTCAGTAATTAAAGCTTATTTATCTGTCTTATTATTTGAAGTTTTGACATTCTGGACTTTTACCACAATACTTTCAGTTCTGTAAAATTTTTAAAAACATTTTAAGTTGTCAGGTAATATTATATTTCCAAAATAATTTTCAGTGTAAAATGAAGAAAAGGGACTGTGTATTGCTGTTATACAGAGATAAACTAAGGAAGCTGGAGTTTGAAATGGAGATCTCTTTCAAGGCTTAAGTTTGAAGCAGGGATAGATATGGATTCTCATGGAATGTGACTTTCGTATAATTGTTTATGAGCACAGCATTGTTTGGCTTCTTAGATTATAACAGCAAAAGGAAAAATATCTTTCTCTTTAATTTAAAGAATTCCCTTTGGAGGTCTAGAGTTGTAAATATTTGTTCTTTTATTTAGAGATGGAAAAAAATTTTGTAAAAAAAATCTGTAAAATTCAAGATTTAAAAAACATTTTACATACTATTTTCTTATATGGATGGCAGATTCAAGTGAGTGAAAATTATCTTTCTGCTTTGCTCTTCTGTTTCAGATGCCAGCATTCAATCAAGACATGAAATTTATTTTCTGAGTCAGAGACCTGTGATATTTGAATCAAATTCTTCAAAAGTGTCATTCTGGGTAAATATTCACAAAACACACCTGAAGAAACTATCATCACTCCTCAGGAATTTTACCTTTAGGAGAAGGTACTGTGCTCTGGTCATATCATCTCTTCATATTCCATGGAATTAAATTCTACTCTTCTCACTTTTTGATATATTGATTCTTTTTCAAAATAGTGCAAATCATGAGAAAGGAGGTTCTCTTTTTCCAGGAGATAGTTCTCTTTGTCAGAGAACCCTCAACCAATGAAAAGAAAGAAAAATGTCAGATCATTATTTTTTCTGAAGTATGCAAGAACATATGCATTTCTTAATGAATACTTATGAAAATGAAATTTAAATGGTACTCTAATTTTTGCCCTTCTAATCAATTTGTAATGAAATCTATTCACAATTTATGAAGTGAATACAGCATTCTCTAAGTGTAGTTTCCAGTCTGACACTTTTAAAAAGCTTGAAGGAGTTGGGCTTGGTTTTTTACCCTTGTTTTACTTGTTTAAACTGTGAAAATAATAAAGTGATGTCAGAGATGTAAGAAAAGTTCTGTGATCATTGCATCCATTAAAAATAAGTGCATGGAAGTGGTGGCTGACATTTTAACCACAAGCTGACATCTTATACAGGAGCAGTGGTAAAGACACTAAGTCTGTGTACACTGTACCAGGTAACAGCACATCTGCAAAGACTTTAGAGCATGAACCATCAGCAGTAATTTAGTGCCTGAATTTAAGACAAATTCATTCAAAAAAGAGAGAAGAAAACAAATCTTCAGTATTTTGCTGCACTTTGATGAAAATTCAGCTTTTTTTTTAGGGGTCTGGGATTTCTAAAGAAGACAACATGCACTGGATAGAAATGAGCCCAGCATAGATAGATTCAGTCTTTCACTGATATAAAATATTGCAAAACAGACCTAAAAAGTGAATAAACAAAATTTAGTATAGTGCTTAGGGCAAAATTTGATCCCTAGCTATGAGAATATGAAAAATGCCTTTGTTTTTGCATGTTATCCCTTGGTTAACTGCACCATTTGGCTCCACTAGCTGGTCTCAAAGTTCCTAATACACTGGCATTGCTTTCTCTTTAGTCAGTGCTATACCATAGCTGGCAAAAGAGAACTGACCTGCAGTCACCTGACCCATTGTTAAAACTATAATGCCAGACCATGTTAGAAAACTATGTCTTTATTTTATTAGCAGCACTGCATATGTTGTGTTATCTGATGAATATGAATCATAGAATTTAGATGGGATGTGTTAACAGGCCATTCCACAATCAGTGAAGAACTGTTTCAAACACAATTTCAAATGAGTCTCTAATTTGGTCTTTAATTTGTTGGCAAATGTGCAATAACAGGTAGGCATCTGCAGAATCAAAATGCATCTGTATTCCTCCCTGCAACACCAGCTCTAGCTTCTTACTTGCTGGGGTTTAGTTTTGCTGCACTTCTTATTATGACATTGTATTTTTGGGGATACATGATGTAATGGGGGCATCTGCTTGTTAAAATCTGTAATTTAATAAGATGATAATTTTACCTAGGCTTTAGGCTACAGAGCTGACTTCTTGCACACTAGCACACTTTATATAACATATTGCTGAAGGACTGGACACCAGTCTGGTCTTCTCAAGGCACATGCTGGACTGGATATGCTGTGGTGTACTGGCACATGTAGGAAAGGAGAGAACTGAGATTTTATTTGCCAAATATCTGTCTGCTATTGGTTGGTGATCATTCATTTGCTGTTAGTACCAGATTCACCCACACATATAAATTTAAACTTCATCTCATAAGATTATGGTGTTTATGAAATGTACCAAGATATGGTAGGTGTAGATGGTAGCAAAAAGTCATTAAGTCACTGGAATGAGTTCAGCAGAGGGCCACCAGGATGGCTGGGGCTGGAGCATTTGGTATAGGAAATGCTGCCCAGAGAACTATTTTTTCTGTCTGAGAAAGGGAAGGCCAAGAGAGGATCTTATTGCTGCCTTCAGTTACCTAATGTCTGGTTATAAGGAAGTTGAGACCATACTCTGTTTGGAAGTGCACAGTGAAAGGACAAGAGACAATGGACAAAACAGAAATTCCAATTAGATACTAGGATTTTTTTTCAATTTTTTTTTTTTTATGACAGTCATCAAACACTGAAGCAAACTGCACTGAGACTGAGCAATTTCCATCTTTGGAGGCTCTTAAGAACTGGAAAAGCTGGTCTAACTTTGAGGCTGGCCTTGATTTGGCCAGGGGGCTGGATCAGAGGTCCCTCCCCACTTATTCTGTGATTCTATGAAAATCAATGTATGGATTTTAAGTAAGATGGAAAGTTGATTTTACCTAAAATTATTTTCTTGCTTTCATTGCTCTGCTTACAATAGCATAGACAAAGTGGAGGTCATTGATTATTCTTGCCATGTAGATTTTCAGTACTATGGGCTGGTATCCAAACTGAAAGGAAAAAATTATTCAGCAATGAGTCTGAGCCTTTGGCAACTTCTCTATAATCATTTGTTGGCTGTTTATTTTTCTGTAGATGTAGATTATTTTGCCTGAGCCAAAGATCTCAGAAATTAATGTGTAAATATGTGTTTTAACCTGTTCGCCAAAGAAAAAGACAAAGTAAAATGAAATCAATGCATCAGGGACAGATTCATTGATGTGAGTGGCCTCATCTTCAAAACAGCCAGAAAACATCAGAAATAGCCATAATGTGTTTTAATAGAGCAAAAAGGGTTTAAATTGTGGGCTGTTTCTCTCTATTACAGCGGATTTTTCTGTGACTTTTTTTTTCAGATATTTTACTCCAGAAGTTTTCTTGTTAACAGAAATTATATGAGATGACCCTGGAAAGTGACCCACAGAATGGTACAGTCTACTTTCCTGTGTGCTTTTACTAGTTTTCATCTACTTCTCTTTTCTGCTTCTGTGTATAGAATCCTAATAGCAGGAAAATGTTGTTTTCACAGGAAAATGCTTGCTGTTGATGAAGAAAGAAAACATCAGCCTCACCATCACCTATTAATGATATCTCTGCATCTTTTATGTTTTTTCAGGTACTCTGGAGAATTAAGCCTGTCAGATACAGATGTGCATAGAAGCAGTGATTATAGAGAGATATTAACAGCTGCAGAGTTCAGAAGTGCAAACAGATTTGGAATGGTATAGTAGACACCTGGTTCTTTCTAAAGTCAGTGGATCAAGATTTCTCTTGTTTTGCATTGATATCTGTTGTCCAACTGTTTGGAAGGGAGGTGATCTGTTTGCATTAGTCCTTACTAGATTTTTGAAAGAACAACAGAGCATCATCTCCCTGTGCATGCAATTACTGAATACCACACAGGAAGAAATTGGGCAATTATTCAGTGTGGGACTGTTTTTCTCATTGTAAAATGCAATTTAAATGGCTTATAGTATTATGTAGTAAATACAGTATTCTGGAACTTATACTATATATGTCTTTATGGATATATGAGGATTCACAATATAAGGGAAGACACAAGAAGAAATTTGTGTCTCTATTCACACACATACTAACATTAACACAGAGGAAGGGAATTTGGTACAGCTGTGGAAGTACATCCCCAGAACATGGCTGTAAATGTTCTGTGCTCATGGATCAACTGGGGATGTGACAGTAGCATCCTAGAAGGATTTGGGTCTTCTGAGGTGGGAATAGTGGAAGAAACTAGTCCTGCTTGCAGTCTGTCATATGCATTTCAGTAGTATGGAAGATCCATGTCCTTTTCCTTTGTCTCTTGATGGCTCACATAACAATAACAAAGGCTCCTGAGGTCTCTGTGTAAATATCTTCCTCTCATCCTGGGGAGGGGCTGATCAGTGCAGAGATATGGACACTGGCAGTCTTCCTTCTGCTTCTGTGAGGCAAAATAATACCTTGAGATTTGGATTTGGATGAAGGTTATGTCAGAGGTGCTCAGGAAAGAGTGGCTTTTGCTTGGACACTGTCAAAACACAGACCTTTGGTACCTTGATCATTTTTTCTGCAGTATAAGCTGGGTCTATAGCACTCAGAAAAATACTTGGAAATACTTCCAGGACTGGATGGAAAAGCTAAAGAGACCCCTCACATCAGTTCTCTGTCACCAGCTTAAATTTAATCTATGACAATAATGAATGAAAGTCCACATGCTGTTTGGCCTGTGCAAAGACTCTGTAGTCATTTGTGTACATCACAAATGGCATTAATTGGCAGCTGTGTCAACAGCCTCTTTGAAGGAATTGGGAGTTCATCAGGCACATGGGCAGAGTGGGTCTTTCCCTGGTAAAAAAATACCCCTTTCATGTGAGACACTTAAGACAGAGTAGCATGGGGAAACAGTGTGGGAAACCTGCCAAGATCCTGCCTGGTCTCTGGCCATGCCAGCGGTTGCATTGCTGAGGGCCACTCTGCTTCGGCAGCAGTCACGCAGCTCCCCTGCCTCCTAAGCACCCACACTGACAAGGGCTGTGCTCCCTCAGCAAACACCTACAGACACTTGCAGAGCTGAGCTCTGCTTTCACCTGCCTTCAGGCAAAAGGAGAAATACCTGCCTGAAACCAGAAGAAAAAAACCTTTAAAATCTTATTGTAAGGCATTTTCTCTTTCCCTGTCCTCCTTCCTGACAGTTTTTAATTGTTGCGTGCTTTGTGAAAGCAATCAAGGTCCTTGAAAAAGCTCTCATGTGACACACTTGAACTAATTTCATTGAAGAGTTCTGTATTTAAAGTTTTTTTCTATGAGGCATCCACCCTTGGGCTCTTCATGAATCGTTTGCAAGTAAAAATGCACTGGTAAGAAGTATTGTTTTATCTCTTTGCTTCCCCCTTCTAGATCCTTTACTTCACAATTGCATTTTTTTCAGTCATTCAACAGAAAATTACCTACATTCCTTCTGTGCTATGTAGAGGGCCCTTTACAGCACTGGATCTTACCACAGACTGTGTTTATTGAGAGTTCTGGTGCACTGAAGCTGATTATGTCAGCCCTGTTTTCCATTCTCCCTCACTGATGACTGTTTGTAGAAGATCACTCTGTACCCCTGAGTGATACTCCTAAAAGATTGAACTCTCATGAATTTTTTTTCAAAAAAGATTGGTGATTCTACTTGTATTTGTGAATCACTATGTTCCTAAGTTGTTTGTCAACTACCATAATCATAAGTTTTGCTAAGGCAAAAAGAAAACAATAGCTGTACTGAAAGACACAATACACAACTGATAGTATTACAGCAGGAGGGTTCTGCATAAATTGAGGAATTTTTCCAACTCATTCCACTGGATTTCTATGAATTCTCAAGAAAATTGCTTTCATTTCTATGCCAACATGCTGGCCCATGTATTTCTACATAGATGCTCGCTCACTCTCCCCTTTGTAGGATGGAGGAGAGAATCCTAAGTGTCAAAGTGAGAAAACTCATGGGTTGAGACAAAAAGACTTTAACAGGTAATGATCCATATCAGATCCAGTCCCAGTCCTGTGAGTTGGACTAGATGATCTCCACAAGTTCCTTCCTCCACTTGATTCTCTGATCTATGGACAGTAAGAAAGCTGCCATTGTGAGAAACAAAAATCCATAAATTATTTGTCCCACCTACGAAGCTTCTTGTAGATTAGTTGAAGTCTGTCTCTGTTGCCTCGTAAAAAAATTACTTCATTGCCAACTCATACAAGCAGGAGAGAAAGCTATCAAACCACTGCTTTAGTGTGGGATCATTTTAGCAGTCTGATTTGCTGTGTGTTATACCTACAATTATATTTCAATAAAAGGATAGTTTGATTCATCTACCACAAGAATAATTCCTTTAATCTTCCCCATTAAACACAAAGGAAAAAACCAAAACTTTGACACTGTGCAGTTCTCTGTCTGATGGAATTTTCTTTGGTATGTGGAAAATTCCACTGTAAAAATCAGACAGATTTAGATATCACATTATACTTGTGGTATATGAGTGCTCATCTTCTGCTTTAAGCTTGTATGTGATTTTGATTTATATTTCCTTTAAGCAAACACTGTTCTTGAGACTGACAGTTCTAGGAGTTCTAGGACCAATTGGACAGGGTAGCACAGGCCACCATGTCTCAGGAACTGAATCAAAGTTTGAGTTTGTGGAGGAGAACAAGTGTATATATACAAGTATATATATACTCTTGAATAAGAATTTACTGTTGTCTGCTAGGAACAAAATATCTTGGTTTCCTGGAATCTCGTACATGGGAAGACGCTAGATCTAAAGAAAACCAAAGGTTACACAGTGACCACAGAAATTAGTTCACAGTTTTTTCTTTATTTTCCCAACTCAAGCTAAAATTTCAGCCAAGAACTTTGAAAGTGATATGTGTATCTTAATTTCCCAGTTTCTTGTATCTTGAAGAAAACTGGTTTTAGAAATTGGATAGCCTGTTTTCTAACAATGAAAATCCTTATGCCTAAATAGTGATGACCCAAATTAGGACATTTAGAAACACTAGTCATTTCAGAAAGTCCTGAGAATATTGTTCTCTAAAAACATTTTTCCCATGACCTAGGAAGGAAATTGTGCAGTTACTACCTCCTTATCTATTTTATTTTTAATAAAGTCAATGCTCAGAGGAGATAATGCATAGGATTAATTATATGTGAACTATACATTGGCATTTTATTATTTTATTTCATACTGAAACTATAATGCCTTCCTATGATTATTAATGCAAAAATGCTCTTTAAAAAGTACCCCAAATGAAAAAAAGCAGGGCTTAAAGATTCTTTTGTGTCTCATGCCGAGGCTTGTGGAATCACAAAATTTGGGGATACCATTATTTTGGTTGCTTTAGAAAAATAGCATCCTGCATTTCTTTAATTTTCAGCAAAACTTAAACTTCCAAAGTATGTGATGTTTGTGGTCTTTTACATTGTGTCATTAGTCAGAGTCTGTGGACGCTTGTGGTTAGTTTCATGAAGTTCATTTGTTAGCCAGTATGAAGTACAGTACAATTAGGTTATGTCAGCTAAATAAAAAAAGGCAACATTTTATTCAAGTATTTTTTAATAAAAAACTGTCAGACTATTCCCTCTCCAGAGTTCATTCATGCAAAGAAAACAGCTAATATTTTAGATCCATACCTAATACGGAAAAAATAATAATTTCTAAATCTGGAGTAAGACAAATGTGGATACAATCCTTTGGGGCTTTGTTCCTGTTTCCTGAATAAAAGCTGTAATTTCTGTAGTATTCTTCCAGTTCTTATTGCTTGTGTCTAGACATAAATTGACCATAAAACAATATTAATATTGTATATTGCCTTGGTTAAGAGTTTTTGTTTGGCATCAGGAAAGAACTTTGAACATTTTAATGGTACTTTCTGTAGCACAGTAGTCGTGAATGAGTTTATTTTAATGTAGGAATAAATTGGTTACTGAAGGTATTTTTATTATGCATCTCCTTGTAATTTCTGCCAAATAAACAAAATATTCCTCAGATAATTGGCCTGTTAGTCTGTCACTTTCTAACTATTTTTTCTATGCTGAATTAAAGGGCCTATAAATCCTAAATTCTTTATTAGCTTGCTGACTTTGCAGAGTTTGATGGTAAGTAAACTGGCATAGCATTAAAGCTCCTTGCTGAAGGAAGACAATATGTCTTTTTGTATCGACTTCTGCATGATTCAATTTTCACTAAGTATCACCATGACCTTTATAACAGCACTGTGAACTTTAAAAGCCAGTTTGCATGTGGTGGTTAACTTGCCCTTGTATAGAGTGGTTCTACAAATGATGACCTAGCCTGTCCAGATTGATAAATGTGCAGCTGATAGTCCAGTAATGAATTTAAAAGGTCTTCAAAAATGCTGAAGGCAATAATTAAACATTTTTCAGAATGGATATATTAATGGCATTAATTAGAAGTAAATGATTTTTCAGTTTCCTTTGCAAATTATTTCAGATTTTTTACATGAATGATGTTTCTTCTCTCTACATAAAAAAACCCCAAACCTCTTTGAGCCTTAAAGTATAACTTTGAAGTTTTAAAATATGGTAACTTAAATCAAACATATCTCTTTCTATCACCATAATATTGCTTTTGACTCTAACATTGAACTCCTCTCTGTGGTATCTGAGTGCTCATCATCTGCTTTTTCCTCATGCAGACGGTATAGATACATCAGAATGCTGCAATGCTGAGGGGACTTGCTTTGCTACTGCAGACACTAAGTGTTCAGGGCTGATATTTGCACAAAAAGGCAAATCAGTATGGATTAGACCTGAATTTGTGATCTAGATGTTTAAAGATATCAGGTGTAAATCTCTTTCCTGTTATGTTCATATGTCCAGAAGAACTATTGTGTAATATAGACAAAAAATGGTATCACCATCAATGTACCAATTAGATGATAGCTCACAATCATGTGCAGATCATTTCCACTTCAATTTCACTCTTAAAAAGAAATTTTCAGCTATTTTTCTTCCTTTTTTCTTCTTCTTCTTCTTTTTTTTTTTTTTTCAATGCAGGATGTTTTGGTTTGATTTTAAGTTTAGGTTTTGTTTTACTTAAGTTAATACTAAGACAAATGACTCAACTGTGTTGGAACAGAAAACCTACAAAGGAGATCCAAACTTCATGAGAGAATGCTTCCTTCTCACATGCATAGTAACTCCAAGCATACATGCAAAATACATGGAGGTTCTATTTCTGGATATGTTAGGAAGAGAGTGAAAGTTGCATAAGCAAAATAAATTTCCATCTGTACTGCAAATTCTCTTTGTAAGTCTCACATAGTTTGTCAAGGTTTACTTCATGAAACAATTGCAGTGCCTGAGGTTTAGTGGTGATGTACAAAGTTTTCTTTATTACTGTGCTCATGACATGTACAGAGCATTTCTTAAATTTTCATTGAACAAATCTCTCTTCCTCAGAAGTAAACTTTTGAAAGATTATTTTCTTTTCATTCTGCTTCCCTCTTATTCCCCATGAATATACAGGATTAAAACCAACTCTGTCTGTGAAATAATAAGGGTCTCTACAGTAGGGTCTCTACTGTGTGATTTATTCCAGGCAATTAAAATCAATTCCTAACCTACATGAAGCACTAAAAACTGAATTGCTCAACACACTGAGCTGTTGAGCACTGTGTGGTAGATTTTATTATACCATAAGTGCTTTACTATACTGTAAAAAGGAGAAGGTAATTGCTATATACAACTAATATATTCAATTAGGTAAGGATAATGTTTAATAGAGCCTTTTGTTGGTTTCAGTTGCAACTTGTGAGTTCAAAAGAGGAGCTGGAGTAGGGGAATTTCAGGATGCAAAGTGCTCTAAGTATGACATACACTTTAACAACATGGCACCAGAGCTGTCTTGCAAGGATGTGGTTAGAGTGTGCTTCTGCATTGGCTGAGTGGGATGGCAGTCCTTAATCCATATTGATTCAGTCTGATATCTGGGATAACTGGAGGCTGTTCCAATGTGTTGAAAGAGTGCACATTTTCCCCAGCACGCGGCTCCTTAGACACAACCACATCAGGCTGTGCCCTACGAGCAGGTCCAGGAAAGTTTCTAATTTTTAGGGTAAGACATGAGAACAGCCAAATATGATCACAAATTGGTACAGCAGCTGCATCATGCAGACTTTAAGTATTATTTTGTTATACCTCTGAGCAGCTTAGTGAAGGCAGATTTCCCTGCTATTTGCACAGAATCATGTAGTGCTGTAGGATACCTGGATGTACCGTGGGTGTCTCCATGCACATTAAGAAGACACATTCCCCAAAGTAAGCATCTGCTGAATCTTTGCTGAGAACCAGACACTAGAGTGCCCAGAAGATCTGTTTTTGAGAATTATTTATTCAGTGCTGGCTAAAAACTGCATAGAACAGCCCCAAGGAGAGATGAATATCCTTTTCTTGTCTCTTTCTATTTCTGTTTTATCTCTTTTCTAGCCACCAGTCTGGACAGGCCAGTCAGACTCCCCAGCTTCTTCCTTAATCCAGCATCTCTGAAGTGCAAGAACATCTTTCATGTTAAATCTCACCACTGCAAAGAGTTAACCAGTCAGTGGTATTGCCTGGCAGGTTACACCCATTCAATTTGATACTTTAGGATTTCTTCCTTCTCTCAGCTTTATCATTTCTGGCTTTCACCTTAATGCATGAGAATTTGACATTAGTGGATTTGATAATAATGAAGAAAAAAATTAGGAACATATACATATACTCAAAGCAGAGTAGTGAATGCAGTAAACCCATTTGTCTCTTTTGGACTAATTTTTCAATGGGCACTGATAGGATGCTTATATAATAATGTGCAATTTATAGCATTTCCTCTGGAAAGATCCAGATGAAATAAGACATGAAGCCAGCTTCCTTTCCTTCTTTTTTTTTTTTTTTTTTTTTTTTTTTTTAGTTTTTTTTTTGTAGTTTTTTGTTGTTGTTCTTTTTGTTTTTGTTCTAAAAATTTACCTGTTATTTGGGTTTTATTGTTCACTTGAGGATATAAAAAATGCAAAAAGGAAGAGTAACAGTCTCCAAGTTGTTTTGTATGCAGAAGTTTTTTTATATTAGCAAATTATGACAGCTGAGTCCCCAATATGTCTGATTTGCCTGTAAAATCTGCTTTCAGGTGATGATTCAGAGCAAAGGAATTGATACTTAATTTTCAATATTCCTCAAATTAAGATCTTTTGCTGACCATGGACATTCATGTGTGTCAGTGCAGCGAGGCGTTAGTCCATTTTATCGCCCTGCCTATTGAAATCCAAAGGCATCCTGGTGATGCTGACGGGGAGCAGTGCTCTGTTCTAAAATTGGACTCAAGTAGCAGGAGGTCTCTTGCAGCCTTCTTACCCTGGAAATGCCAGACTACGAGTTGGATGCCCCTCAAACTGCCTGACAGCGAAGGCATTTCACTCCTGACCATGCAGACTGTGCAAAGCATTCAGCGGTGGGGGAGAATCAAGCACTGAGCATGAGCTACTCCCTGCCTCCCACAAGGTTCTCCTTATCGAGCCCAGTTCAGTTCCAAGATATTTTTATTCAATGCCATTCTCCTCCTCCACCAAAAGACTGGGTCTCAAGCCAATAATTCAGTGAATCCTCTACAGTCTGCTCCAACAGGCACAACAATAACCTAGTTAATAATGTTCTCAATGACAGCACTGCTGCCTGCCCATGGTGGTTATGGCAGATACCTGATCTCTTGGAGCAGGCAGCGAGGCTTAAGGAAAGAGGGTGTGGTTTTCATCTTGAAAAGATTTGTGTATCACTCTGTGAGGGGTTTCAGGCTTGTCTTGAACTAGGATGACTGGTGTTACGCACATGACACTTAAGGCAATATCCAGGAATTAGTTATGTTTTGTTGCAACTGTGGCCCTGCTCCTTGCTGCCACATCTATGCTGGTTTCTGCTCTGTTATTGTCAATTCCAGAAAGTCCCCTTGCAGGTGAGTCCACAGCTGCTGTATAACGGCTTCTGGTAAAGGATGCAGTGAGTGCTCAGGCTCTCCATCACTGTTGTCTGGCCCTCTCCAGCCACTCCAAGTCTTAGGGAAGCACAGACATCGTGGTTAAGGATGGTAACACCAGCAGCAGCACAATGAAGGCCTCTACAGGCAGCAGGTCAGGGAATTCAAATGCCCATTTCTCCTGTACATTTTGTTAAATCTGTGTTTAATTAGTTAATTTTGACTTGAACAGAGTCCTGGTCTCACCAACCTTTTTCCTTATCCAGTGCAGGCTTTTTAACACCAAGGGAAGCAGGCTGTGATTGTCTTTCTCTTAGCTCATTTCTGCAAAGGCTCTGAAAGGTGCAGCAGGGCTGAGGCTCAGGCTGAGGACAGAGATCCACACCGCCACAGATTGCTTGCTCCAGGCTGGAGTGGGACAGTGGGAGGGTCATGTAGAGACCACTTGCTCATAACAACAGGCTGAAACAGGATTCAAAATCGTGGTGAGACAACTCTTCCAGGCATCTTGGGCAGGGGAACTGAAGAAGTCTCACAAGTCATTATCTAAAAGCATTGCAGTCCCTAGACCTGCTTCTGTCCTCTCTCTCTGAGGCTTTTGGGGAGCAGGTACTGGCACATCAGGGAAGGGGGGAGTGTAGCCTCCATTTCTTCCTGCTTTTAGCCAAAAGCAACTTTTTATTGGATACAGGAATGAGTGCTAGCAGGAAGATGGGAGCAGGGTCTGTCTAGGAGTGGGACTTTGAAAGTGAGCTTCTGGAGCAAGGAAGTGTCCTTGGCTCTGTACCTGACTTACCTCTTATGGGGAAAGCGAGGGAGGGAGGGAGGAAGGGACCATGAAATAGTCTGAATCTGAACACAGTCATAATATAGTTGGCCTGCTGACAGCAGTAAGTTCTCATTTCATAAGGTGAATTCAAAAATCTCTGGAGAGGTCATCACTTTCTCAGAGTATTACTATATATGTATATACATACAGGAGAAATATATATTTCAATAGAATACATATATTCTTAGAGCTTTACAAGAAGGTTTCAAATTGTTTTTGAAAGGAATAAAGCTATTCTTTCACACTGCTGAAAAATGTTACATTTCTCATTCTGCAAGACTTTTCTACCACAAAAAACATTATTCTTCTCTCAGTGCCCAGGCTGTCTGTGTGAGTTGATGACAGTAAACCTCTGGCTATCTCCATTTGATAATTACTTGTCTTTGCTTCTTGCTCTGTTTATATGGGAGAGGGTTCAGGAAAGTGAATTCTTTAGTAGCCCAGGACTTTCTTTGTATATGCCTGAAGAGGGAATCCAGTGTCCTGGGTCTCCGTGGATAAGGGTGGAAGAGCTAGGGATGAGTGTCTGGCATAATAGGGCCAAGTAGTTTCAGGGAATGGTAAGCAGAGGGAGTGGTGGTATGAATGAAAATATACTTGCACATATATTTAGAAAAGAGCTACTATTTGATCTTCCTTGTATCAGAACCACTGTGCTTACAAATAAGGAATTCTTTTCTTATTTAGCACAGAAATGGTCTTTGTACTCCTTTATGTCAGTTGACTCCACACCCTGCATTTAAGATGCCCCAAGGCTAGAACAGTTGTTTTCCTAGAGTCATACAGCAGTACACGTTTCAGCACCAATTCCACTTAGCTCAAAATGCAAAAGTAGTCTGGAATAGTCTGGAAGTTAATATACCCAGTTGTATTTTCCCTCTGTAGTCAGAGTTTGGTCTGTGTAGTACCAGCTCCTTAAACTTAGTTACATTTAAAGTCTACTTGGAAGGTAAGAAATATATTCTTATATATCTGTGAAAGTCATCTGACAAGAAACCCAAGCATTCCGTTCTCTGATGTGAAAACTGCAATATTTTGCACAGCTGGAAGGTAATGGTAAGTATCTTCCCTTTTGGACCATTTCTCAGGTCTATAGAAGCATTAGTTTTTTTACACAAAGGGGAAAATTGATGTTCTCATAAAATGAGTCTTGCAAGAACTGTTTTTTGATTTCTGCAGGGAAAGGGTTGTGCTTTTTTCTATTGCTACATTCAGATACAAATTGAAAAAGGCTAAGTTTAAGGGCATGGGGTTAAAAACAAATTTGAAGTACAAAAAAATTAATAGATTGGGTGAGTGTGGAAAAATTCTGACAGACTATGTAATTAAAAAGGTTTATTTACCTTCTTCTCTGTGACCAGAAGTCTAGAAAGCCCAAAGGGAGGAGAAGTGGAATGAAAAACAATATTCTGTTAATAACCCAGCTGGTACAGACAAAGGAAGTGTCTGTGAGAGAGAGCAGAGGGGAAGTGGGAGAACACTGCCTGCTGTCTCCACATTTCCTAGTAAAAACTTAGCAGAATATTATGCTTATATTCCTTCTAACTCCACATTCTGGGGAGATGCTGTCAGCACCTTTCATGACCCAATACACTTTGAGTCTCAGCCCCAGTAGGTCACTAGTCACAGTATGTGTTTGGTGGACGTTTTGTCTCCTGGGGAAGGCACAGAACTTGAGTCTTTCACTCCTTTCTTTTGATATCTTTGAGCCACAGCCTGTTCCCTGAAGTCATTGTTGTCATGGGATTTCTTTTTAGTGACCACAAACTGCATTGCCAAATTGTACATGTTTTGCCATTAAGAAATTCTTACAGTTTTTTGCAGCCAATGGAAAGTGAATTGCTAACTAGGACTGTGAATGGGGCAAATAATTTTGCTTTTTCAGCCTAGAAGACTTGAAAATGCTGAGGCAGCTCCCTGTTGTCAGAAGCACACTTGTGATTGATTTCTGTTCAGGATTAACTGGGCATACTGAGATAAGTTCCTTCAGGAAAAGTTAGATCTAGATCTAAATTCTGTACTGTATGATTGCCTTCTGTTTACAACTGGGCAGCAGCTTTATCCAGAAGATGTGAGGTAGAGGTGGAATTAAACCACCTGGTAATAGGAATCTATTATGTCAAGTTAAGGTCTTGTGCATCCTCCTTGTATTATTTTTCATTGTGAGTGTGTGTGGTTGAACACTACTCATCTATATGGACCTAATGGTGATGAGGATGTGGGGTGGCTATTGGGAGAGCTAAGGAAAAGCAGCAAACTGAAAGGCAGCTAGCATGTTTTCTCAGGCTGTGTTGATTTAAACAAACATGGCTGTTGCATGGAGCTGCCCTGTGCTTTTGAAGGGGAAAATGCAGACATGGACATCCTCTTCCTTTGATATTCATCTTATAATGGCCTTCAAGTGGGCACTGAAGTTTGCTGGCATTTTTATTATTCATTTAAATAGACTGAAATTACTCTGAGCCACTCTAAAATCTGCACAGTTTGGAAAGGCATGGGGCAGTCCTGCTGAAAGTCAGAAAAAAAACCCTCGAGAACAAAGAACAGCTACAATAAATAATAATGTTCTGAAAAAAAATTACCAGAAAGACTGAGAGTCTGCCACCATAAACATTATTTTACAGGAAATGACAGTTCCTTGAAAATATTGAGCATAATTCTCTAAGGGAGAGAGAAAAACAACAAACCCTTTTCAATTTTAGAATTGCCAATGATGTCAAGGCTAAACCATTTCTGCCTTGTGATCTTGACTAGATGGTCTCTGAACACAAGTGCATCGAGAATATAAATGTAACTCTTCCTGTGACACTGGATCCAGGAGCTCTGGTCTGAGCATGGCCTTTACAAGGGTGACTGTTGATTATGTCCCACAGTTTAACCCCAGCTGGCAATGAAGTACCATCCTGATACCCATTTATTCTCCCTCGTTGGGATGCATGAGAAAATTGGAAGGGTAAAAGTCAGAAAACCCATGGGTTGGGATAAAGACAGTTTAAAGGTAAAACAAAACCTGTGCAGACAAGCAAAGGAAAACAAAGAATTTGTTCACCACATCCTGTGGGCAGGCAGGTGCTCAGCCATCGCCAGGACAGCAGCTCCATCACACTTAACGGTGACTTGGGAAGACAAACACCTCTTCCTTCTTGCTCTTCCAGCTCTATAGACTGAAATGATGCCATATGGCATGGAATGTCCCTGTGGCCATTTCCAGGGTGAGAAGGCTGCAAGTTGGGGTCAGTTGTCCTGGCTGTATCCTCTCCCAGCTTCTTGTGCATACTCAGCCTGCTCAGTGGTGGGGTGGTCTGAGAGGCAGTGAAAACTTTGACTCTATGTAAGCAGCGCTCAGCAGTAACAAAAACATCCCTGACTGACCAACACTGTTTTCCTCACAAATCCAAATCGTGGCCCCATACCGACTACTGTGAACAAAATTAACTCTACCCCAACCAAAGCCAGCACACCAAATTAGCAGCTTCTGGGCCTTATCCCAGCAGGTTATCATGGAGAGGCACAGCTGCACCGAACTCTTTGCTTAGGATTTGAACTTTGTCCTAAAGATACTGCCCCTTCAGACATGCTACCTACATGTCTTAATGGTTGGCACCTGCATTTTGGGTTGGAGATGTGTGACTGGGTGCATGAGACAGGTAGGAAGGGGAGAAGAGGGCACACTGGTGTAAACCCTGTCCTCTCCTTTTGAACAGGCGGTGTGACGGCAGAGCTGATGGATGGTGTGTATCCCTCCTAGCTGTGGGATGCCTCCAAGGTGATACATATTTCACACAGACACTCAAAAGGACCGTAACTATTTCTGTCCCTCTTTCTTCATTAGACAGCAGTTTGCTTCTAAATACTGGTCCTGAGCCTTGAGAATGCTGCTTGTGTCTTTCTTACGCTCAGATAACTTTCAGTGTTGGCACCTAAAAGCTCTGTATTAATTTAAAAACTTGTGTTTTACTAAGTACTCCAGCCTGGATGCAGGGAAAGTACAAAACAATCATGGTTCATGGGGGATTCATTTCCTATTTTTAGAATACTTTACACGTACATTTTTAAGTAAGAGAACTGTTACTTCCCCACAACAGTGGTTTAATAACTATATAAACCATTTGATTACTGTCTTTGTACAAGCTTTTCTTGCAAGGAGAGAGCTTCAAAACAAAAGACAGGAGAGAATAAGAGAAAACATTCTTATCTAGTCTGTTTTCATCTGCAAAGAGACAGACATGCATCATATGTTTAATAAAATATTTGATCCCAGCCAAAGAGCTCCTATCTTCCTCCTTTGGTTTTAGTACTGTGCTCTGTTCACAAATAAGCAGAAGTCACTTTAATATTGATTTGGAAAATAGTGAGAGGAGAACAGCCTGGAAGACAACTGCTGCAAAGTTAATTGTGGGTATTTTACAAATAGATAGAAGACATGGAAGAAGGGGAAAGATTTTCCCCTTCACAGGTGTACTTGTAAATACAAGGGACAGGAGGAATCAAGGGAAGGGCAAGAAAGAGATCTCCCTGTCTTGTCCCTAGAATGATAAAGCACAGTTCTGCCTCCAATGCCCATGATATTTGAAGCACCTCATCCTCAGTCTGTGCCTAGTGATTGAGTCAGGTATTTCACTTTAGCTGAAGAGGCACCAGTCCCAGGTTGAGGCCAAAGCCTACATCCAGCCTGAATGTCTCAGTTACCATACCTGGTTACCTGGGCTTTGATGGCCAAGGGGGGTAGTGACAGTGTTTAGTCTAGGTTATTCTTTTTTGTCTTTTAGCTATAAAAGCCAACATGTTTTTATCACCTTAGTTGTGAAAAAATATAAAGTTTAGCATTATGCTCAACTATGTTACTCTGTATAAAATAAAAATACATAACATAATGATAGTAGCAAAATTTAATTTTTTTTAAGGACATATTAAAAATATGTCTTCTCTGCCTCTGACTTTTCTCCTTTGTCTGTCTAGTCCTTGTTTTACAGTAAATAGAACTTTTATTTTTTAAATTGCTTTTGCCACTCTTCTGGAGGAAACTTGTACAAAAAAGACAGAATATTGCAACTGATATTTAAAATGTCACTGTGTTTTTCATAACTGTTCAGGATTTTCCTGAACATACAGAAGAAGTGAATGCAAGTTACATGCAGGTTCACTAGTGGGATGTTGAATATTTGGAATTTTCGGAAAGTCCATGTGGAATTTTGCAAAAAAGTATAGTCAACTTTGTGGTTGCCCACATGAAATAGACATTTGGATAATGCAATGCCACCTAATTTTTCATTATAACAAAGTTTGGTCAAAATTCAAGAATTCCCTTAATGTCCAAACTAAACTGTGTATGTAGCTCTGGGCTGATCAAAACTTGTTTCCCTCTTCTGTTGCATTTTTATTATTGAATGGCCTGGATTGGAAGGGACCTTAAAGATGGCCTAGTTCCAATCCCCCTACCATGAGCAGGAATATCACACACTAGATCAGGTTTCTCAGGGTTCTACCCAACCTGGCCTTGAACACTTCCAGAGATGAGACATCTACAGCTGGGCAAGCTGTTCCACTGCCTATCACCCTCTGAGTAAAGCATTTATTCCTAACATCTGATCTAAACCTGCCCTCTTTTAGTTTAAAACCATTGTCCTTTATCCTTTTACTATCTGTCTGCTGATAATCCCTCTCCCTCCTTTTTATAAGCCCCTTAAGGTACTGGGAGGTCTCAATGAGGTCTCCCTGTGCCTTCTCTTCTCCAGGCTGAACAACCCCAGCTCTTCCAGCCTGTCTGCCTAGGAGAGGTGTTCCATCCCTCTGATCATCTTTGTGTCCCTCCCCTGCATCCACTGTAACAAATCCATATCTTTCATGTGCTGGGGATCCCAGAGCTGGACACAGCACTCCAGATGGGGTCTCACTAGAGGGGAGTACAGGGCAGAATTCTCCCTTGCCCTGCTGCCCACGCTGCTTTTGAAGCAGCTCACAATGCAGCTGACTTTCAGGGCTGTGAGTGCACATCACTGGGTCATGTCCAGATTTTTATCCCCAAGAACCCCTGAGGCCTTCTCATTAGGGCAGCACTCCATGAGTTCCTCTCCCAGTCTGTGCTCACGTCTGTATTCATGTCTGGGATTTCCCTGACCCAGATGCAGGACCTTGCACTTTGACTTGTTCAGCTTCCTGAGATTCTTGCGGGCCCGCTTCTCAGGCTTCTCCAGGTGCCCCTGGATGTCATCCTGTCCCTCTGCTGTGTCAGCTGCACTGCTCAGCTTGGTGCCATCTGCAAACTTGCTGTGGGTGCACTCGATCCCACTGTGTGTGTGATTGAGGAAGATATTGAAGAGCACCTGTCCCAGGACAGAGCCCTGAGGGACACCACTTGTCACCTACCTCCACCTGGACATAAAGTCACTGACCACAACTCTCTGTCTGTGTCCATCTAGCCAATCCCTTACCCTGATAATTTCTCTTTCCAGCTGAGCTGAGTTGACCAAGGAGAGCTAAGGATGCAAAGGGCTTGTTTACTCAGCCTAATGTCAGATATCTCAGGCTGCAGACTGATGCCCTCATGGCAAAGAATTCTGCTGTGCATAGGAGCTGGGTAGCCCTGGCATCCTGCTGCCCTTCTGCTGTCCCTACTGCCCATAAGGGCTTGTAATGGGCAGGTAAACCAGGAATGGACTCACCACCAACCCTCTAGTCTTGCTAAGGAGTTAGTGGAGGGAGAGATGAGTACCTTCAGAGAACAATCCAGTACTCTCAAAACAGGAGCTCTGGATTGCCCTCTGGAGGTGCCTGCAGCTCTCTCTTTAGTGAAAGACTGGGCTCCAAGTTGAGTGGTAAAAATATCCATGTTGTAAAACTTTTCACAGACCTAATCTTTACATGTGCCCACTTAACTATCAAACAAGTTACCATGAGAGCAGAGGTTTGTGCAGCAGAGAATCACTTGAGAGTGTAGTGGTGCAAATCCTTGGACTTTGCTACTGGTACTATGTTTGTATTTTAGGGCTGGGAGCCACCTACTTGAGCCTTGTAGGAGTAGGACAGATGCACAAACTTGTGATTGCTTGCCCATTTTGTGCACTTGTGGGCAGATGCCTCATGGATCTGTCACACACAAATGACCTGAATCCCAGTACACACCTCTGTAGAATAAAAAACCCCAAGAGATTGGTTTATGAATCCCACAGTATCAGATGGCTGCACACTGGTATTTGAATCTCATGCTGTGGAGCTCCTTGTGCTTCTTTGGAGATTGACTTAATTACTGGGATTATTGGGAATAATAAACTTCAGGAATTGAATCCACTTGCCATATTAAAACATGCAATTCCTTTTTTTCTGGGCAGATTCAACAATGTGTTATTTTCTGATAGATTTTAGTAATTTGAAGTGAAGAAATACAGTTAGAAAAGAAAAATACAGAATTAATGGGAAAGCAGAACTACCAGGGTAGGTACAACTCCTCAATATGTAGCTGAAAGGGTCTATTCCCAGAATGAATTCCAAAACTTTTGGTTTATACTCTCTATAATGCAAATGGAAAATTTTATATCTCTGGGTAACAATCAAAAAGACTCAGCAGAAAGGAACCTCACTATCTACCAAAAAGTAGGTCTGCATCTATAATTCTGTTTGGTGGGTTGTTGGGGTTTTTTTTTGTTTGTTTGTTTGTTTTTGTTCATTTAGGTTTTTAAAATTTTTTATTTATTTAAGGAAACAAGTTTGGTTATGCTTATGTGGGAACTAAAATATTTTCCATAGTCACATGCCTGCATTGATTTCACATTCAATCTCAGTTTGTACCCCAGACCACAGGCACATGCGCAATCACAGAATCACAGAACCATTTGGATTGGAAAAGATCTTCAAATCACTGAGTCCAATGACTAACCCAGCACTGCCAAGTCCATCATTAACCACGTCCTTAAGTGCCACATCTACACATTATTGAAATACCTTGAGGGATGGTGACTCAATCACTTCCCTGGGCAGCCTGTTCCAGTGCTTGACAACTCTTTCAGTGAAGAAATTTGTTCTAATATGCAATCCAAACTTCCCCTGGCATAACTTGAAGTGGTTCCCTCTCACCTTAGAGAAAAACATTACATTTAGATTATTTGGAGGGTTTTTAATTAGTATTTTTTAGTCTATAATGCAATGCTGAATCAAACTGGTATCTGAATGAAGAATTAAAATTGAGCTTTTTTTGAACAAAAATATTAATTAGGATTCCATCCTGTGACTCCAGTCATGTGCTTTGTAAATTTTGTATGCTTTTTCCAGTGGTGTTCTTCCTCTTAAGAATGAAGGCAGTGTTTTTCTAAGACAAACTTGTCTCCTCGTGCCATGAAACAGATGTGCTACAAGCAGTGGCATTCCAGTTTTTCTCACACTGGTCAATGTTCTTGTCCTTTGCCAGCTTTGACTCCTTGGCTTAGAGGAGAGTTTACAGTCCATGCTTGTTGTCCAGGTCATCAATGATGTGTGCAGGGTGTCTGGTCCTTGGTGTCACACAATGTTTGAGAGCTCAGCATGAAGTTCTCTCCTTAGTTCAGCAGTAATTATTTGGAGCTGCTGAATTTTCACCACTAAAGAAATAGCTGTCTGACCGCAGAAACAGTCCCTGTAAATGAATTAACAGGGATTTTTTTTTCCTTAACTGTCAGGCAGCATGCATGACTTTCCTGTTTCACCTCAAAGAGGACTAAATTTCTAGCATTATTATCTAATTATAGCACTAGTCAATGGAATGGAAAATTATTGTTGCTTGGTTTTCCATTGTTGGTTGCTCTGGGGACAGATACCTCTATCCAAACCAGTTAGTTTTAAAACTTATTTTTAAATGTATACTGCTGTATGGAGCAACCTTGCCAGGTAATTCTCTCTTTTGCCTGGAGCCATTCATCAGCTGACTTCCTCTCCTACTTCTTGACTTTCTCTTTCCTACCCAAGACGGGGATGAAACACACATGTGTGTATGAACATAAAACCATTTCCTTCCCTTCTCTTCCTCATTTTGTCCATCTCCTCCCAGCCAAGTTTATCCTTTAGTTGCTAAGGGCTTCTCTCGAAGAGTTTATCCTGGAGGGACAGAAGAAATGAGAACAGGGGAGAGGTGAAGGACTATGTGTCTGCTCACCCATCAGGTGATCGAGATGAGGCGTGCCAGCAGCTTTCCTAGCAGAGCCCTGCTGGAGCCACTTCCCTTTCCAGCCTGAAACTCGCATCTGCTTCCTTGCATTGCGGATCCACCTGAGGCTGCCAAGGTGTGGTAACAACACACACAAATTTCCTAAGGATTTTTCCAATGTCCGTTTAAAGGGAAGCAAAAGGACAGGTTGTGCTTCTCCAGCCCTTTCAGAGAGCAGGTGTTGCAATAGTAGGCTTGCAGAAAGGCAAGGAGGGATGGGGTGGAAGATGTGGGAAAACTGAAAAGAGACATCAGACTAAAAGCATTTCACTGTCTCACTGGAAGGGAGTGCTCCCTGCCCAGCAATCCCATGTGAGTGAAAGAGAGTGTTTTTAGGGCATGCTTGCCCACTGCCCAGCTTTCAGGAATGATGCATTTCAGTCACAGTCAGCCTAAACTGGGTCTGAGCTCAGGACCTGCAGGAGTTAGTGGTTTCCTTGATTGCGTAGGCTCAGCTGGAGGAAGGAGTTCTGGCTGAAGCACAGGTGTGTGAAGTGATGTCTGCTCTTTCACTTGGGTAATAAATCTATTATTTTACTGTTATACTGCTCCACAGAGAATTCTGGTTTTGGTCCAGCATGCTTTGGGATGTGCTCAGCCTCATTTCTCTTTGCTCTGCACTGATGCCGCCAGCAGAAGTGTAAATTGCGACGGTGCTTCTGTGATGCAAAGGCCCAGCTCTCTGCCAGCTACTAATCATATCCCCACCACAGCAGAGCATCGCTGACAGCCATTTCCAAAGGAGTCCAGATGAATGTTTCATGTTTTAATTCCAGCTAGCTCAGATCTGTTGCATAGCTCTGTGTTTACAACGATCTGTTCAGGACTGTCTTGGAACCACTTAATTTCATCACGCACTTTATGATCATGTTGTAACTATCCATTGTCAAACCAATGATCCTGATTACACAGCATAACCAAGAATAATTGTATTTCATGGCATTGTTCCAGCTTGTTTCAATATTTTCTTTAAAATATGCTTGAAATGTGGATGTATTAAACAGATACTCTAAATGGTTAATTCTTTTTCAGTGATGATAGGAAATTTATTACTTATGTCTTTTTCAGACTGAAAAATACTCTTGACAAGCTCTGCTCTTTTACTAGACAGCTTTAATTATGTGACATGCCTGTTTGTTATTTGACAGTCTGCTCATGTTTGGACTCTGAACATGCAGGGGAAAATTAATGGTTCATTGTTTTTTGAACAATCCTTTCAGACTTGGCTCAATCTTTTCAAAAATTCTTCCAATGTATAATGTAATTATATTCAGGCAGGTAAACCATGCATGCTGAATTACAATTACTTTTCCTTTTTTTTTTTTTTATTTTTTTTGATCACTACTGAAGTGTGGTGCTTAAAATTGCCTGGCATAATTTGCCTCAGCAATCAGAGAAATCAGATAATGTAATCAGAAAAATTTTAACGGTATTAATAATCCTTAACTGTTGAAGCTATCCTGTATTTCATATTCCACCAAGAAAAGAAACGTGCAAGCAAACAAAATAGTGGCTCACCTGCTGAAACTTACTTGATTAAAAGAAGCAAACACAATTCATGTATAATTGCTAAAATTTACTCCTGATATGAGTAAATTCACAGATATGTAATGTCACAGCTCTGTGCAAAGATCCCACTTGCTTCCACCTTGTCTAGCCTCTCTTACTAATGGATAGGAAAAGCTTTCCTGTGTTATTGATACAGCCACACAATTCATGCTGGAGGAGCCTGGGGGTGTGTTTGCATCCATTCAGTGAGCAGCTCTGTTTTGTTAGTCCTCTGCACTGACCACTAGACAATGCCATTTCCCTTAACAGTCATAATAAATGTAAAGGTCATAATGAACTCCTAATGATTAAATTTTGATCTTTGTGGAAGTGTTCAGTATTCAAGAACTGATTTCCTTTACAATTGCATCGACAGTCAATGGTTTTTTGAGACACCCTTTGGATTCTGCTAGGTTTGATGTCCTACAAAATGATGAAACTAGAACTGCTTGAGTACACAAGAGATCTCTCCTATTGGGTTTTATGCTATTCTCAAGTAAAGATAATAACATTTTGATGCTTCCTAATTGATGAGATTGTAAAACCCATCAGAACGAGACCAGCAGTCAACAAGAGTTTCTATTAATAGGTATTTACTGAGAAAGATGAAAGTTCTAGGCAGAGTCTGTGACATGAATTGTGAACATAAACAAAGGCTAGGAGGCAAAAAATCAGACCTTTGGTAATGCATCTGATTTTAGAAAGTTTCTGCACACCCTGTGCCCAGTTCTAATTCATCTGAAATGAGTGATGAAATTGTGGATTAATGAATGGAAGATAAATCAAGCAGTGAGGAAATTTGGATGCTCCTATGAAACTTTCCTGCTCTGCTGGGGCAGCTGAACATTTCTAAGGATGCCTACTCAGCATACATTTCAGTAGAATGAATTTCCTTATTGTAAGGCAAGACAAGTTCATAATTTAAGAAGATAAAATAGTTACTGACTATTGCTGGTACTCGGGCATTAAACTTACTCTGAACTAAAAATCAGTTTGAACTATTTTTTTTAAACTTTTCTTGAACCAGAACTGAACTTGAATATTATTTTGAAGTTTAGCTGAACTTCATGCTGGAAGTGAACAATAACAGCTTCAGTCAGAGCTGAATGTGAACTAAGCTTAAACACTGAATAGTTTGACTCCTGGTGAGCCACTGCAGGCTGTTCCCCCAGCTGCTGACAGGGCTGAGCAGGAGGAGAATAGGTATGAGGAGCAGGATGTTTTCATGTATTCTTAGGGAGCATGGATCAAGAGACATAACACGCTAGTTAATCATCACTGCAAATGTTAAAGCCATTTCCTTCCCCACAGGTCCCCAAAGCAGGGCTCTCATATTGTAAGAATAACAAATATAAACCAGCACTGTACAGCAGTGACTGCCCTGAAAAGGCTTCAGTAACTTTTCCTGCCTCTCAGTGGAACTTAATGCCTTGCTGCCTATTATATAGAGGAGTTTTATTTCTTCAGCTACTTTAGCACTCATTTATGGAGCTGGCCAACTTGTATGGATTGTGTGATCACGTAATATACACATACATACATGCATCCACTGACAAACCCTTGTTTATATTATTCAGAGTCTGTGAATGTTAGAACAAAGCCATGAGTTCATGATTCAAACAGTCAAACAAACAAGAAAGCTCAGGCAATTAGAAGCTGTTTTTCTGAACAGCACTGTTTTGGACAGTCAGCTCAGTAAACTTCAACCACCAATTCTATATGATTTCTATTATACAGCAGTATACATTTAAAAATGTATATTCTACCTAATGGAATTGGTAACACAATACATTCTGGACTTTTTTTCCCCTCACTAGCTCTATTAGCTTCTGACTCTATTCACTGCCACTGATTTTGCATACTGGATGGAGTGGGAACAACATTTTTCAAAAAAACCCCCAGGTTATCACTACAGAGAAGGTGACAAGGTAGCAAATCTTTTCATGGCTGAGGTTTGCTATTTTATAAAAGTAAGATCTTCTTCCTACTCTTTATTAAGGCTTCTTCAACCTCCCCAGTGCTAAAATGTTTTCACCTAAGGTGAGTGTTACACACCCGGGGGGCTGAGGTCCTGGTAGCTGAAAGTAAGGGAAAAGGTAGGTGGTGAGATAGCTACATCCACTGCCAGCACATTTACTGAATGCTGAAGGACTCACACAGTCTGGCAATTTCCTGGGGTTTGCAGAGGGCAGGAGGAAAGCTATGTGGCCCACAGTGTGATTTCAGTAAGTTGTATGCCCTTAGGGAAGAAGCAAACCTCTTGCTTTATATTCAAATTGCTTTTAAGTCACTTGCAAAACCAGCATCAGCTAAATAAGCTCCTGGCCTATTTCTAATCATTGTTCTCTATTATGTACACTTAATCCAACAGACATTTCCCCATTAATTCAGTTTCTCTTTCTATATTTTAGTCAGAGTCCTGTGCTTTATTGCTTCCTTGCTGGCTTAAGTGCCTCTCCAATTTTCAAATTAATGCTTTTATTGTTTCTGTCAACAGCTGAGCTACAGAAGGAGTACACAATTCTTGGTAAGGCTTCATGTAATTTTTTTATACTTTTTACCACTCCAGAGGTGTGTGGTTGGATGATGGATGTTTCATTGTTCTCACAAAATTCTGTGTATGCAAACAGTTAACTACAGCAGTTGAGGGACAGAGATGTTGTTACTTACACGAAAGGCATTTTAGCCAAAAGGTGGCACTGCGGCTGCATAGATTTTGCAGAAGATGAACAGTCTGGTAAAATGCAAGGAGCCACGCAATAGTGTATCTAAACTCCTCTTTTCATACAGTGTGAATGGTAAGTATTGAAAAATGGCTAATTATTTCCCAAACACTAGCATAAAAACAATGCTTTCTGAAGTAAAGAATTTGGTAACTGTACTATAAAGGTAATAAATACTCCATCCTTGCTTTAGTGAATTTGAAAAACTCAAAACAAAAACAACAAAATAAAACCCCCCAAACCCAATCAATATCTGAAGATGTGCTGCCGAAGTGCACGGAATGTTTCAGCTGTGCATGTATCCTACACACAGAGACTCCTGTTAACTGCTGCCTTGTAGCCTCTAAGGCAAGGAGAGCTTCCTTAGGAACTTTGAATTTTTGAGAGGGATCCTGTGGTCTTACAGCAGTGCTGGGATTGACTCTACCACAGGCTGATCAGATACTTTAGCAGATGAAGTACTTGCTGATCCTAGTGTTCTGCCACCTACAGCCACAATCGCCAGGGTATTCACAGAGATTGGGGTGCACAGAAACCCGGCCCAGCAGACTGAGAATCACCAGGCTTGGCTCGTGGTCGAGATGTGTGGGTGAGCCACGCTGGGCCTGAACGTGGGGAGGGAGGGAGCAACCTCCCCAGGCTGTGCCGAGCTGAGGCGCCGCATTCATCCTGCTGGGACGGGGCCTCGTTACAATCGCCCTTAAGCCTGATGGAGGTTACATTTTAACTCCACCCACTGCCCGTGGACTGACTGTACCTCCTCAGAGGAGGCGTAGGCTCTGGTGAGACAGTTCCTTTTATCAGACCCATTAGGCACAGAGAATCACTGTCTGTAGCCGATTTTTCTTAGCTTTCCTGAGCATTGTCATATATATGTCTAGAGTTCTGTACTTCCCAAATATACTTGTATCAGAATCTGTTAGCATGTTACACAATATCTGAATATTTGAATAATTGTCATTATTCATAAAACAAAAATCAAATGTCTGCATGACTCAACACTCGTCATTTGAACCCCTCAAATGCATTGGCTTAATTTTTCTTTAAAAGACCCTTTATGTTTTCCCGTGACTCAAGTTCATGTTTGCAATCATTTTTCTCTGCAATAATGATATGAAAATAATTTCTTTTAGAAAGCACAGGAAAGCAAAATATGCTTAAGTAATTAGAAGAGTAAAAAAAAAACCAAAACAAACAACCAACACCAAACATTCAAGCAAGACTTCAAGAGCAAAATCTAGGACTCTTTACATCTGAAGTAAGACTGGATGAGGTCCAGGAGGACCGGAGAGTCACCGCTCCTACTTTCTCTTACCCCAGATCTTGCACGGGAGTGAAGTTACCTAAAGAGCTGCCCCCAGGAAGAGGATGTTCAGCCTAAACTTCCCTCATTTAATTATGGGGGATTGCAATAGATTGCCAAAAATGAAACACGCTTTTACTTGTATTGATAACAACTTTCTGTTTTACACCACCGCTATTTCAACCCCGCCTGTGAGGCTCATTCAGTGCGCGCACAAGGACACACCAGCTGGGCCTTGAAGCGGTCCCTTTAAACCCACAGCACTTTCTAACCAGCACCGTATTTTAAAGGGTAAAAAGCTTTCCAGAAAAGTCAAATACATTCCAGCCACCGGAGATCTATTTATTTTCCAGGCGACAATTTTCTTGTGGACCTAAACCTAAATGTGCTGCTGAAAAGGGGGGAGGAGGAGGAGGGCGGGAAGTGAACAGATCAGAGAAAACCTCTCCCTAGTCAAGAACAAACACGGTTAACAACAGAAATTTAAAGGAAAGAAATTTAAAAAGTAAAAAAAAAAAAATTGGTAACAACCCCCGGCCCCCCAACTCAACACGAGAAGAAGCGTAAGGGAAAAGCGGCGAAGTTTTCAGCGCAGAACGGGAGCCAGCGCGGTGGCAGGCCGGGCCCCGCGGAGGGGCGCGCAGGCAGGGGCGGGGGCCCAGGGGGCG
>VZRX01018054.1:220851-301742 GCA_013398075.1 Notiomystis cincta | reverse complement strand
CGCCGCGATGGCCAGCGAGGGGGTGTGCGGGCTCACCTTCCGGCTGCTCCTGCCCGTGTGCCTGACTGCCGGTACGTCCCTCCCTCCCTTCCGTCCGCGGGTCCCCGGGCGGGTGCGCGTCCCGGGGCCGCGGGACCGCCGTCGCTGCCCGCCGGGGCCGGCGGCTTGGGAGATGCTGCGCTCTCCTTCCTCGTGGCATCTCCCTCGCTCCGCTATTTCTCCAAGAAACTTTAAACTTCGTAACTCCCCTCTAATTTCTTATATGTTTGTTCTTGTTACTAATTTTTGTCGCCGTTGGTGTCTGCCCGGGGGTGCGAGGCTCGCATGTGCGGTGGGGCTCTGCTCGCCGCCGTGGCATCGGCGTGCGGGGCTCCGCGGCTTTTCGCTCGGAACAGCTGCCGCTGGTTCCCGAGTCCCGTGTCGTCCCGCATCGTCGGGCAAGGCGTGGGAGAGAGGAGCATTCAGGGCTTGCCCTCCAGGCAGGCTGCTTCAGCTGCCGTGTTAGGGTTTCGGGAAAAGTGAGCGTCTTTCAGGAGCACTTCTCCAATTTTACGGAGGTTTTCAGGAGGTCGATTTTCCTTACTTTGAGAGAGACATTTCAGTTTATTAAATCGGGTTACTTAGCAGGCGGCCCTCCAAGAAACTAATTGTTTTTGGATGGAGAACTGCGGTGTCTAGCCATGGGTGAATATGTTATTATTAATTCGTGCCCCCCGCACAGTTTGAAAAAACTCTGAATAAGTCCCGCTTGCCCGTTAGATCACAGGGCGACGGGGTGGCCTCGAAAGCCGCGGTTGCGGAGGGTGGCTCGGCCGGAGCTGGTGCCGGCCGGGGCTGTGGGGGAGTGCGGGGCGGGAGCTGGGGAAGGGGTGCCGGGAATGGCACGGCGCGACCAGACACCCGTCGATGGTCAGCCCCGCGTCGCGCATCCTCCGCGGGCAGCGGAGCGGTGCCGGCCGTACCTTGCGCGGCACCGCGGGGCTCCCGGGCTGGTCCCGGGCCGCCGCCGCCTCTTTCCCTGCCGGGCGGAGCGGATGCCGATCGCCGGGGGCTGCCGGGACTGACTCCCACTCTCCATGCGGCCTCGCCGTCCTTCCAGGACCGGGCTGCCCGGCTGCCCCCGGAACGCGCATCCTTCCCGGGGCTTTGCCCTTGACTAACCCCGTGGCGGCCCGCCCAGCGCCTCTCTATTTCAGCATCTTTCCCTTCACCCTGCCCGGGAGCTGCCCCACACTCTGGTTCCAGGTGCTCTCCACTGCCTCTGACTTCTCCTCCGGGAAGGAGGACGGGATCCTGACCTCAGCCCCGCCGGAGGCGTGCGGGACCCAGGGCGCTCCCTGGTGCCTCGCGGTGTGCGGCCCTGCTGCTTTCGCGGCCGGGGAGTGAAAATGCATTTCGCCCCGTTGCTTTGCCTGAGGCCGCGTGGTGGGTGCTCTTGACGGTTGTGTGAGGGATGGGATGGAGGCAGCTTTTCAGACCATCACCAGCACCTGCACCCGCTTTCTGCTCCTTCCAGAGCCCGCGGCCTCCCCGCAGGTGCCCAGCCCTGTGCTTGGGTGGCCCCCACAGGCGCTGGGAAGGCCACAGTTCCATAGATCCGTGGCAGAAGATGAGGGGCTTTTAAGGCTGTCTGTGTGCAACCAGGTGTCCGTGCCTTGGTGGTCGGTGTGCAGGAATGCTGTGTGTGGAGGAGCTGGGTGGTAATGCATGGAGCAGGTGGTGGGATGCCCTCAAAGCCAAGGGGTGGGGGTGGCAGGCAGGTCTTTCAATGCCAGGTTAGACACTGGGCTAACCCCCTGTTTGGAATCAGTTGGGCTCCATATTCTTAAATTTATGAAAGATCATTGAAGTATGAGGGTGAATTTACTGGAAAGACACATGAGGAGAAGAAAGGATTCTAGAAAAGAAATGGTGTTTAGGTGAAATTTTTTAGTATTACTCTAATAATATAATATCTTGCTGTGGTATTAAAATACGAGAGGTATTGTTCTGTCAGGTGCTCAATCTGGCTCCTGCCAGACCCTTTCTGTATCAAAACAAGTTCAGATAAAATGCTGTCCATATTCCCAGTATTTAGTAATGCAGGAGGACTTTCGCATTGCAGTAATACCTCCACAGATGAGAACTGATGTTGTCATGAATTGCTTATGCTCATTAATCTTGCTCATCTGAGGATTAATCGAAATATAAAACCTGAAAGAGGCACTTCCCGTCTTGAGTATGAAAAAGAAATCCCACTGCGGAACTTTGCGTTTGGACCTAGCGACCTTGTTCAGTTGGATTTGGGAGAGGAATTGGTAAATGGACAAACAGCTTTTCTCTTACCTTAGTTTACTGTGTCTGTAGGTGTTACTTTTTTTCCCCTTTACAAGCTCTGAGCAGAGCCCTCACTAGGGTGAAACATAGTTCAGCCTGCTCCACTCTCACACTCACCTTGTGTCTGCACCTGTGTTATCCCTGAGCCACCCCTGAGCCAGTGATCTCGTCCTTCCCAAAGCATCAAGGAAGTGTTTCATGGGCTTCTGGAAAAGGCTTTTTAGAGTGATGGTGTTTTGTATGACTTACGGTGAGGTTACATCCGCAGCTGAAAAGCTGCCACAAGGACTCACTGCGAGACTGACGCTGGCTGTGGGGGAGCCCTGTCTGGGCAGGGGATGTGTCTGGCACTGCTGAAAGGGTGGACATATAGAGTGTGTGATTTTAAAATGCTCAATTACTACAGTTTCTTATCATGGTATAATATGCTTTTCTGTTTCTAAGATTAGAAAATAACGATGTTGGAGAGCCCTGACCAGGCGTGTGGAGGGCAATGGCAGCTGTGGCAAACTCATTAAAAATAACACATTTGCGAAGCTGAAAACGGATTCTTTAAATACTGTTAAAATAGTTAATGCTTTAAGTCTTAATACCTAAAATACCTTAAGTTTACATACTCTTAAAATAAATAGTAATGCTAGTTTGCATTTATGAAAAAATGCCAGTTTGCTGGGATGAAATACTTTCCAAGCACTGATCAGTACCCCATAACTGAGAAAACACAATTCCTTGTACGAATTTTTAGGATCAGATCTGTAGCAGTGCAGTGCCTAATCTTGTGCAGTAAGCCTACATGTATCCATTTAAAGCTCAAGAATGATGCGTCTCGAGCGTCTGATGAAGACAGGAAATTTGACATGCACGAAATGAAAGGCTTTGGAGATTGAAAAGCTGATTGTAGGCTTATCACTTCAAGGATGATCCTGTCATGTTATTTTCATGATAAAAATCTTAGGTGCAGTCCAATGTGATCCTAGAGTTTAAATAGTGACTTACAGTAATGTGAAACTTATTGCAAATAAAGTACTGTGTTCTGTAATAAGACCGAGAGAGTTGGGTACTTTATTGGATTTTTTTTTTAAGTGTGATTACTACAATGTGATATTTTCCTGTACTGTAGTAGTACAATGCTGAAAAAACAAAAAATAGAGGAGAGGAGCTTTTGGCAGGGATGGTGGAAAGTGGGCTTTTTGTGTTTTGTCTTTTACAGCCTGAGCCTTGGTGTGAACCTGTCTTTTTTGTTACTCATATGTCCTTGAAAAATTCAAGAAGTGATTTGTTGTGTTGAAGTAAGGCATCAGAGCAATCTTTTGGTAATTGCTTTCTCTGGTTTGTAGAGACTTGAACCACAAAGCTGGCTTACTTGATAACAGTTTTTAATTATACTGCTTCCAATTGTTTTACTTCACACACAATTCATTAGTTTTCTCCTAAGCAAAATACACTTATTTTCAGATGGGGTGCTGGGGAAAATAATGCTTAGGACCTTCTTCCAGAGGATGGCTTTCCCTGGGTTTTGAGTGATGCTGTTGGATTGTGTGTTATCAGCAAATGGGCTTCAGTGAGGTAGTTGCCTGGGCCAAGTGCTTCCCAGAAGTTACACTTCCTTTCTGAACTCTTGAATTTTGACCCAGGTGAACTAAGAGTTGTAGAAGCTTCTAGAAAATTTGGGGTTTTCTGAGAGGTTGAGTGTAGGTATCAGTGTTTTGTAAGCAATGGCAGGTAAAAAAGAAAATACTTTAGAATTTTTTTGGTGACAGGGTTCAGATATTATTTGGAAATTTTCACTATTTTCTTTGAGCCAAATACTTAAACTCCTGGTAAATAGCAGGTATTCCTTTTTTTCCTTTTACTTCTTTTATTTCTCCTTTCAGCAATCAGTACTCATGACAATGATATTGAATGAATCAGAATTAGTATCTCTTCAGGATATAAAAAATATGTTAAGGAGAATATTTCTTAAATTATTACAGTATTTTCAAAAATATATATATTCACCTGCTGGAAGTGCCTCAGTGTTCTGTGAGGACCTCTGGGAGTAAGGTCTGTGTTCTGCCTTAGAAGGAAAAGGTAGATTCCAGGATGGTTGGGTGATCTTTTGTCCCCAAGTTAACAAATACTGATGAAAATTTTGAAGGGGAAATACCTGAATTCCTACATTACCAGGTACTAAAGTGCTTCTTAAATTACATGTTTGAAATGTATTTCAGAATCTGATATCTCCCTATGTGTTTTGCTGCTTTGAATTATTGCTATTCACACTTCCTATAGAGAGAATAAATAGGACAACTGTAATATTAAGGCAAGCCTGTGGAGGCAGTGAACCATGCTGTGCTTGGATTATTATTTATTTTGTGCTTTTCATTGATTTCACTGGAGGTGGCTGTTCAAGAAGTGATCATAGAATATGACATTTTGTTGCAATTTTCAGGTGACTGAATGATTTTTATGTGCCTGTCTCTGCAGGTGATGTCATGGTGATGAAATACTGAGTTGTGATGCAAAAAACTTTGACATATTTTTAAAGTTGAAATAAACTTCCTGAAGATGGGGAGAGTCATGCTTATTATGCTCTAAAATTGGTCAGTTACTGAAAAGAAGGAAAAGATCAGACTGGTGGGGATTTTTTTGTCATAATGGTGACATTGGGGAATGTTTATTATGATGTACCAAGAGAATGATAGGGAACAGCATGATAAAGATTCAAATAGATTTCTTATTACATTTTAAAACTCTGCTGTTGTCCCAGAACCCTCATAAAAGTATTAGTCACAGCAACAAAAAGTCTAGGAACCCTTAGTGGGTAGCATGCCGGAAAAAAATTTAACTTGGATATCAGTTTTCACAAGAGATCCTAAACCAGCTAAATGGAAGTTTTCCATCTCCCTTCAAATGATTTAAATTGATTTATCTGACTTCTTTGATTACAGGAAGTTTTGCCTTGTTCAATGGGAGCAGGTGAAGAGTGTCAAGCAGGAGCATTATATATTCAGGAAATACTGAGCAGCATTCTCCAGGCTTGTGGGCACAGGGTTAGATGTTCTGGTGCACAAAATGTCATTGCAATCTCTGTGGTTTCCACCTAGGGCCAGTTAAGATCCAGAAGAAAGAGTTTTTGAAAGAGTGGGGAAGCAGCAGTCTCCTGCAAGTACAGGGCTCCCTCTCTCTTGTGTAACAGCCATCTCAGGTTGACTGTCTGCTTCTTCTCTAGCTCTCAGGCTGGAAAACCATTTAAAGATGGATCTCACAGAAAAACAGGAATAACATTTTGTAAGTTGTTACCTTCTCTACTTATTTATCCTAGCCATTCAGTTAAGTGGTTTGAATCCACCTAATTTTTAAGATGAGCTAAAACCAGAACCTCTAAATTTGCAAGGGTTAGGGCTTGCCTGGTGGGTAACTTGTTCCACAGGTAGTACTGAATGTGGAAGACAGCTGACTGGAGAGAGTTAATTGAAGGAAATGGACAGTTTGCCTGGTGACTGTCAGAACTGGAAAGTGTTTTAATCCTTTATTTGTTGTGCTGGAGCTCATGCAGATCATCTCATGCATGAAATTCCCTCTCTTATAAATTGCAGGTACAATACTGAACTTTTTTTTTTTTCTTTCCCAAGACATGAAATGACAGACCTGAATGTATTTGGTGATAACTCATTTTTGGGTGGATGTTGGGATGGAGATCAGGGAAGAGCATGGTACTATTATTGCATCTATAGGTTCATTTCAAGTATTTGCTAAAAGCCCAGAAACGCAGGAAAAAAATAACTGATACACAATAGGCAGGGGAACAGAGTTCAACAGTTTTAACCACTTAAGCCCTAAAATAATTTTGTGTTACATCTTTACCAATGTGTTTGTTGGAGTAGCAGAGTTGCAAATGCTGGCAAAAGCTGAGCAACTTCAGAGTGGCTGGTGCTGCTAAAAGGACTCTTGGAAGGAAGTATCATCCAAAGGATTGTGTCTGAAAGGGACATCAAATTGTCACCCTTCAGAACAGTAAAATCTTTTCTACAAGTGTTGTAAAGCTGCTGTTTACACTCCACCTTTTCTTCTCTACATCTCTTTTCACTTTGAAATGATAGCCATTGTGAAGCTGTGGTGTCTTTTTTCAAGGATAATGCTTCGCCTGAAGAACATCAGTAACTACTTTCACGTGTTAGACTGCAGCACTCTGAGAAACAGGCTGTTTGCTTTCCAGTGTGAAGAATGAAGTTAGCAAGTTCTAATTAGTGAAAAAGTCTGTAGGCAGTAGACTGCACTAGCCTTTCTAACATCTTTAGGCAGTTCTGAAGATACTGTAAGTATGATTTGTTAGTAAGAGGCTGTATAATTTTTTTTTCTTATACTGCAGCAGATTGATCAATATTTGTAACTAAATCAATCCAGATTTGTTTTCTAGGGTAAATGTTTTCTGTAGCATTACTTTTGTGGTGATCACAGATCTTCGTTTTGTCATCTTGACAGGTCTCTGAAACTGAGCAGGTCAGAAGCTGGTGGTGTTTAGATAAGAAGTTTTCAGAGAAAGTGGAGTTTTTGCTGCCAGAAATATGAGTGAGGGAGCCTTCTCATTCTTTTACTGAGAGAGACTGGTATACTGGGAATTATTTTGTCATGATAAATCAGCTGTTTTGGTATGTTTGTTAGAAGTATATCCTTTGATGCATTATGTTCAGGATGTGGTTGTATTAATGCACTTCTCTTTTCCTGAGGGTCTTACCTGTCCATTTCCTGTCTTAAGTTGTAAAACCTGAATGTCACATTAAGGTTGCCATTCTGTATTTTAATTTCTTTTATGTCATTAATTCTGAGGTGCAGTGTTAGCTCTGATAATATCCTGTGGCAATGAATTCCATGGGTGAATTCCACCATGAATAAAAAGGAGTACTTTTTAATTCGTTTTGAGTTTGTTGCCTTAGTAAATAATCCTTTGGATGGGAAAAAGTATGAATAATCACTTAAATCAACAACAGTGTAGTGTTCTATTTACTCTAACACTTTAGAAAAACATTTGCAAGCATAAAATCAACCATTAAGATTAACTGTAGAAATTAACAGCTCTGAGTTTCCTATCAATTGTCCAGTTCTGAAGAGAAAGGGATGAGGATTATGTAAATCTGCCTTTCCCATAAATAAAGATTTCCAGGACATGATACTTTTACAATTTGAATAGACAGCACAGTGTAGCTCTTCTCTGAACTCGCTCAGGTAGTCTTTAGTTTGGAAGGTCTTTTATAAAGGAAGTAAACCTGTGTGTGTTTGAGAGTGATACACTAATCACTCCCTTTTGGGCAAAATATTGTAAAGCCTGGGACTCCAGACATTACATACTCTGTCTACTGTTTCCAAGCCACTAATTAGTTAATACAGCTTGACAGAACCATAAGTTAAAACTGAAGTACCAAGTGGTATTTGAGTGGGGATCAGCTCTGTCCCTTGATCAGAGGTTGCGTAGGAGACTGGAAATGATTTCCTGAACAGTTAAGGGGGTGTGTTCTGGACTCCTATTGTGCTGAAGCAGGACAAACACTATGTGGTTAAAGAGATGCTAAACAAGAACAAGTGCTGTCTTTTTCCTAGTTGTGCTAATGCCACTCAGTAAACTCTATGTTGGTGTTTTTTGGGTTTGGTTTTATTTGTTAAGCGGTGTGATGTTAAAGAAATTAGCTCCTAGGTAATTTGAGGAACACTGAGCTCCTTTTGCTAGCAGTCATGTATTCCAGGTTGCAAGTATATGTTCAGCTTTTAGATTTTGTTAAGTGCAGATTGAGGTTGCAAAGGCTCAGAAAGGAATGATCATACTGGGTAGGCAGTGTAACCCCTGCACTCTTGCAGTTTGATAGTAGCCTTTTCTCCAGATTTATAAATCTCCAGCACTAAAAGATGATGCTGATTACAGCATTGCACATCTCTGATGATGCTGATTTGCTTGTCCAAGAAATCTAGCAAACAAGTACAGTGAGGGTTACTCTGAATTTAATTTTATTACATTCACATATATTGGGAAGTGTCTGGAACATGCAGGATGGTTGCATGGTGGCTACATCTCTTTGTGTTGTGCTTTTCCTCCCTAGTTATATTTGTGGCTTTTTACAACATCTTTCAGTGAGGGAAATTTGAATCCTGATGTACGTAGGGAACTTTTACAACCATAAATAAATATTAGATTATATTGTCATCTATGACAATATTGTTTAAATCAGTATTCAAAAATGTGTTTCAATTCATTGCTCCTTCACTCCGTGCTTAGAATTTTAAAGACCTGTCCTATTACATTCCCTAATAACATTGCATTTTTTGACACAGTTACATGCTTAAATTCAAATCTACAAAACAGCAAGTTAAGGGAAACTACACGTTTTAACCCTTCAAAACTTTGCCAGAGAGCAGACTTTCTGTATTTTGCAGGGCTCTTCCCGTTGCAAGCATAGAACTCTAATTATTTTCTTTGGTTTTGCATGAGTCATTGACACTATCAACATTTTCTTTGAGGGCAATAATTTTATATTTCTGTATAGAAAGTTGTGCCTTTTCTAAATACTAAATAATAAAATTTTTATTCTTCAGTCTGTAGTACTACTGACCAAAGAAATTCTATTGTGATAACTGTACCATCAGCTAGGAAAGCTGCATAGTCATTTTGATTCTTCTCCTTCTTCCTCCTTCTTCTTTCTTCTCTAGACATTTAGCATGTCAAATAACTGTAATTTGGAGAACAAAGATCTGTGAAGTATGACCCAAATCTCTTGTTTGTTAGCTAAATGTGGGGCATGTATATTTGCAGTATAGTGCTATGTAAACAAAAGCCACCACTTCCATAACTTCTTTTTTTCAAAATTGAAAGGAGATCAATAACCAGCTTTTAAAAAATTTGCTTTAAATAAAGTGCCTTTGCTATGTTCTTAAAACAAAGCTTCTGGTAAAGATAATCAAGTTTAGGACTTTCTTCCATAATTTCAGAATACAATTGAGCAACAGCCCCCCCCCCCCAACAAACCAGTGTGACACTGTGTCTATTTGTGAAAATATGTTTCAACTGGAATCTCTGAAGTTCATGATATTCACTACACTTCTTCTTATAAACCTGTGTATAGACTTTATTTTCACTTTTTTTCTAACCTTGTAGTGGTTTAATTTGTTAGCCATTTGTTTTTATTGAACAGAGCAAATGGACTCCATCATGATGCTGTTGGTGTACATAAACATGGGTTGTTTCTTGCAGCTTTTCCTTGCCATCTGCATGTAAAGCTTCACAGTTGCTTGAAGATCTTGAAAATATTTTTCTTGTTAATTTGCTGAAAGCATAAGTAAACATACTCATTTTATGTGTGTTTAAAAAAAGATCCTTGCAGTTTATTGTACCACAGTGAATTTAGGCACAAATTGCTTAGTGATACAATAACTTTATGTGAAACAAGCCAGTGTCAACTTTTGGCAGTCTCAATAAGCCTCTCCTGATGCCTACATTTTTATCATAGTATGTAGACAGACTGAGGGGTACAAGACAATCCCACTGTGGTGTTTGGAGGGCAGAAATCAGGGTTGACCTAATAATTTAAGTTCACTCTTCCCTTTAGAGAAGTCCACGTTAAAACAGAGAAAAAAGGCAATACACAAATCTTGGTTCCTACAACTTGGCTGCTTGGTGAGCCATCCTGGCAATAGTAAGGAAATGGCAGAAGGTCACAAGTGGTCATTAGTGTGCCCCAGAGGATGAAGCAGTTGGAGTTGCTAGAATTGCAGAAGAAGGATATCAGGTTATTTCCTGCCTGTATTTACTGTTACTGTATTTGGGGGAGTTCCGTTTGTTTTTTCCCCCTGTGGAGTTCACTGTTTCCTGTTGCTCTTGGAATGGAATAGCAGTAAGATTGTTCCAATGCTTCTCAATATTGCAAACTGGAAGGAACTAGAAGGTCTTATTGCCAGAGTATCCTGCCTGCATAATTAATGCATGTTAGTAGTCATTGAAATACACAGAAATGAGAATAGAGCAGTTCTTTAAAAAAAAAAGAAACAACAAAAAGAACCCAACAAAAAGAATGAGATAGCCAAGTCACTGGAGTGAGCTTGTTTTGAGGAGAAGGAACAATCTCCTGTGTGGCAACTAATTCCACAGTTATTCAGTTTGGGTTTCTCATGCATTCTTTTGAAGCAATTGAGGTTGGCCACACCCCTACAAGGTTTTGAAGTGATTACAGGAGGGGTATTGGTCAGTCTTTCTGTTTCCCTCCTCACAGCATCCCAGGCTGGGAGGCATCTCAGGAGATCTCCAATCTCCAGCTCAATGCAACACTGAATTTAACTGTGATTGCTCAGGGCTTTTTCCTATTTGGTGTTGAAAATCTCTGAAAATGGAGGTCTACAGCCTCTTCTAGTGCTTAGTTAATCTCACAATAATTTGGATTTAATTTCGTTTATTTTCCTTCCTCTCTTGTATCGCCCCACCTTCCATTTGTATCTCAGTAGGGACCTTTGTAAAGAGCCTGGCACTGTCTTTTCTATGACCTGCCCTTAGGTCAGGAGGCTGCTGTGAAGTGACCCCAAAGTTGTCTTGTCTTGGAGCAGAATGAGCCCTGGTCCCTCAGCCTCTGCTGTCTTTGAGACCCTCCCCTGGATTTTTTGAAGTTTATCAACATGTTTCTTGTCCTGAGAGGGGCTAAAATTGCATGTGGTTTAATGATGTCTGAAGAAAGGGAGTAATCCCTTCCCTTGGCTATGCTGCTCTTGATACAGCTGAGGGGCTTGTGTTGAATGTCCCAGGAGACATTGGATTGGGAACTTTTTCACCTTGTTTGAGTGCGACAAACAAAAAGCAGACATTTACCATTTTTATGGTTCCTTAAAAGAAAAAAAAAAACCAAACCAAACAACCCTCAAAAAAACAACCCTGAACTTTCAAACTGTGATCAAAGGCTCACAAGGAAAAATAAATTGATGCTTGGATATTATATCTGAACAGTCAGCATTGCTACCCAGGCAGAGCTTGTAGGAATTTTTCTTCCTCATTTTTCATTTAAGGACCTAAGCATTAAGCCTCTGCAGTAAATCCTAAACTCTCTCTCCTCACATGAAAGTAGATGCCTTAGTATGTTCTTCAAGATGTTCTAGTTATGGCTTTTGAGTTCTGGTTCTAAACTGTATGGCAGCAGGTCTTGGAAGTGCTGCTGTGAGGAGTTGTTTCTTCAGTCTTTTGTTAACTCACTGGTACCTCAAATCTCATGAGAGTGCAGATTTCCATTCTTGGTTTTCAAATAAATATTAATTACTGCCTGTATCTGTAGGGCATGTTTGGTTTGCTGTGTTTTAACACATACGAAATGCACCCAAAGGCTCAGAAAAGTTGAACTTGGGTTTCTCATCTGAAAGTGCTGATTATTAATGAATGTTATTCCGTAACATTGGCACCGTCATCAGTCACTGACTTGCAATGAATGGAATGATGAATTAATACGAGACCTACAACATTTATTCCCAACTTCAAGAACTGTCCAAAGCTGGCAGTTCTAAGGGGCTAACTAGCCAGTAAATTATTGGCATTATTTTCCCAGCAATCATGTTCACATACTTGAATATTTTTAATTAGTCAGTATTTCTTGTTATTCTGCATATCTTTGACAGCTAATTTGTTTTAAAACCACAGGAAAAAATCAGCTCTGCATGTTTCTCTATTGCATTCTTTTCTCCTACATGACCTCCATCTCATGTAGAACTGACAAATTACTTTTAGCAGTAGTTATTTTACTGTTGGGTTGCAATTTTGAAACAAGTATTTGAAAAACTGGCTTGTGTTTTGGCCATATGAAACACTTCGTGCTGATCATTCAAAGAATCTGTTGTGCTGGGTTCTATAAATCCAGCAGAAGGAATTGTTCCAATTTTTTTCTCCTGAAAACTGCAAGATTTATTATTTATTTCTTTGACTAGTGTTCTGTTAACTGTGCTTCTTTTAGAGGGTCAGCCTAGTGTAGATTGGAAATTCCCTTCCTTAGCCTCTTTCACTCTACAAGAAGCATGGGAGGAGTTACAGTTGAACTGTGTGAACAGTTGGAACTGTTTGTGGCATGCAGTATTTGATAAAAGACAAGTTATTGATACCAAAAGCTACATGTAACCACTGTTTTCTACTCTTGTTCTGCACAGTGGTGCCCTTGGGTACCAGATGATTAAAACGTGGCAAACAATAAGTGATGTACTTTCAGCTGCCCAGAGGACTTTTCTGAGGGCTCTTTATGCTGTTGTAACTGTGGGAAATATGCTCATGTCTTCCTGTAGCTTTTGCCTACAGTCTTCTTTCATGTTTGCATTTTTCACTGTCTGTATCTGTTGCTCTTTCCTTTCTTTGAAAGATTAACACCACTCCCCCATGCAGTACTGCAAATAAAATAGGTAGTATATCATCTGTTCCTCAAACTGGTGTTTTATTGTGAGATCATCTTCTTTTCTAAATATGAGACATTTAAAAAATAAATTTATATCTGCAGGAAAATAACAAAATAATGTGCATTTAAAAAATGTTTTAGAAATACTGGTAATTTTAGCTTTAGAGTTTCATAAAGATTGCATAACCAAAACATTCACATATTTCTGATATTCTAGCAAGGAGTAGATGTACCTCTCCTTTTATGTGGGAAATGAAAAGCAACTAAGGAAGATGGGCCTGACTCTCAGAATTGTCAGACTCTGTGTAGTTTACTGAATCATGCTTGCTTGGAGATACCCATCCTTTTTGCAAATCAGATCCAGCAAGTTTCCTGTTTGCATCCCATGTCTGTGCATAAGGAGTGAATCAAATGTTCCAAAGGTGGGGAGGATGAGCATGCTACAGAATAGCATTTTATAAATTCATATTACTGTTAAAAGTAGGAAGGTAAGTCAAGGTAAACATACTCTATTTTCTTTTTTCCTTGAGGTAGTGAATATTAAATATGCTCTGGTAATAAATGCATTAGTAACATTTCTTACAAGAATTGATACAGTTGTATTTTTGACATGTTGATGTTGACAGCTGGGATTTCTTGCTTAACTGATTTAAAATCTCACGTTTCAGGTCAGCTGATTCTTTCATGCATGATGCAAATAGATTTTTTAATTTTTTTTTTTTTTTTAAACATCATAATGATTCCCAAGGCAATTGTCCAAGAACAAGTGCTGCCAGTGCCAGAAGGCTGTTTGGAAATGTCAGAGTTTGAATTCCATGAATTAGATAACATATAACACATCATCTCCACAAAGCTGAGTAAGTCAGAGGAAGATGTAACACTAAATTAGAAAGAAACTACTGTTGTAACTTCAGATAACTAATAACCATCTTGTTATTCCCTTTGTTACTGAGGTATATTTGTATCTAATTAGATTGTTTCTTACACTTAAAATAAGAAATAATCAGGGATTCAACCTCAAAGTCAGCAGAAGCCATCTGGTTAGTCTAAGACTGCAAATGATGTCAATGTATTAATGATGTTGTAGGTGTGCACGAACACTGGAGAAAGACACGTTAAGAAAGTTTGGGCACAAGAGAAGGAAAGTGGCTTTGATGAAGTAGTTAATCAAAACTGTAGGTAAAGATAACTGCCGGTGGTGTTCACAGAGCTGTTGTTAGCACATTAAAGTTACTTGTTTCATGCTGGTTTTTATCAGAATCCTGGCAGAAAACATTGGCTTTCAAAGGCTACTGCCACAAGCTGTAACATCATTATCTTTCCTCATGAACGTAGAAAAAAGATTTCTTAGACTGTCAAAGTAGCCTTTGCTGCTAGTGCTTTTTGCTCCTTTTTTTTTCTTTTTAATTGCTGCTGTGTGAAAACCAGATTTAGGTCCCTCATGGATGTTGAGTGTTCAGAGAAAAAAACCACAAACAAATTGCCTCCATCATTTAATATTGTCCTTTGCACCTTTCTTGCAAAAAGAAACTATGCAAAGATTGCATTTTTCATGGCAGTTCACCCCTGGCTCTCTTGTCAGTTTTATATTATAGTATAATTTAGATTGCTTCTAAGAGGTGATAACTAATAAGGTAGAGGCAATATAGAGTAGGATAGAACAGACTAGAATAATTTAGCTTGGAATAGACCTTTATAAATCCAGCTGTTGACCTGGTACTGCCACCACTAAACCATGTCCCTGAACACCACATCTGCATGTCCTTAAAATACCCCCAGAGATGGTGACTTTACCACTGGACAACCCTTTCACTGAAGAAGTTTTCCTCCAATATCCCAGCTAAACTTCCCTTTGTGTGACTTGAGACCATTTCCTATTGTCCTGTCACTTTTTACCTGGGAAAGGAGACTGATGCCCATATTGCTGCCACCTCCTTTCAAGCAGGTGTAGAGAGGGGTAAGGCCTTCTCAGTGTCCTTTTCTCCAGGCAGAACAACCCTGGCTCCCTCAGCTGCAACTTGTAAGCCTTGTGCTCCAGACCCTACACCAGCCCCATTGTCCTTCTCTGGATGTGCTCCAGCCCCTTAATGTCTTGTAGAGAGGGGCCCAAAACTGAACATGGGATTCAAGGTGTGCCCTCACCAGTGCCAAGTACAGGGGGACAGTCACTGCCCTGGTCCTGTTGGCCACACTGTTTCTGACACAAACGACCTTGTAGTATTCGAATCTTTGTACCTTGCATTGATTTCTTGTGAATTTTGAGTGGTCAGCATCCCACAGTAATCATCTGTCTTCTTATTTTGGAAATAACGTTAGTCAATTATAGAATGGGTAGTGCTACCTGAAATATCTTATAATTTAAAAATAATTATAGCAAAAATGTGATACGATGGTTTCTTTTAGTCAGAATTGCTGAAAGTGGTAATAATAAACAATTATATTCTAGTAATTTAAATTATGATCCTCTAAGAGAAATCAGAATCTTTTACCAGTATTTAACAGGCAGGGAAAGAAGTCAGACTTAGCCCCACATACGTTTCTTAGATATCTGGTGGAATTCTGGTAACTTGAAAGCAGTTACTTTCAGTGCACTGACATCTGAAATCTGGGTTATGACCAAAGAAAAAATCATCTGAAAAAACTGATCTACATGAATTAGGTGTGAATATGAAACATGGTATAATGGTAACAGTTTGATTTCATTGGGTACCTGTGTAAGACACATGGATAAGACTGAACACTATGATCAAAGTTTTTCCTGGCTTCCTAGGGAGTAGAAATGCAAGCATTTAACATTCAAAGGGCCTCTGTGCAAGGATGTGCTTGAAAATCCAAAGTCCCTTTGAAAGAACTAAGTGGCTCCAATGAGATGAAACAAGCTAGTAAAAATCATAAAGAGAATAAAAGTATTCAGTGAGTGAGATAAATTTACCAGAGTCAAATCCAGAAAGCTGTGCAAATGGTTTGCATGGTTCAGAACATGACCAGCACTGCTGAAAATATCTGCTAGGTTGTGGGTCAAAGACAGCATAGCAGAAAATAACCACATGGTATATTTTGCCAAAGTTCAAAGTGTCATCAGGTGTAGTATCTGCCCAGTCTTCTAATGTTTGCTGAAGACATACGTGTTGCTTAATCTGTGTTTCTTTCTGAAGATCTCAGCAACTTGTGAATGACTTTGTTAAAAGATTTCAGAAAGGTTTTTGGTTTTGTTGTTGGCATAAATAGTGCCTGTGCAGACATCACCAGTTAAACTGCCTAGTTTATTGGCTGGGATGATGGTTGTACTCTTTGTCTTAAAAAGCACAAACTTTTGCAGAGGGAAGTCTGGTTTTATCTTCTGTGCAGTAGTAATGGATTATCTTGCTGATTATGTTGTCTTCGTGGCATTACGGAATTCCTTAATGCGTAGTGAAGTAAATCAGCTGTCAAAAATGGGAGAGTGTAGATGTATCTAGTTTTACTACATGAAATGATCTGATTTCCTTTTGTGGTAAAGGCTATAAATCCATGGAAGCAGTATAAATTAATGATTCCTCCAGTATTAGAATTGGTTGGTGGAGGTATACCCTACATTATCCTTCCAGGTGAAAAAGAATGAAAATTCTATCCCTGGAACAAGACTGAGAGAGCAGAATATTAAAAATTCAGGTATAGTTGTGGGAATGGATTTCTTTCTTACATAAATAAGAGGGTGTGTGAACACACAAAGGAGGCATTTGAAAGTATATATAAAGTAGCTGGTGGGTGAATTTAAACTCTTTTAGCAAGAGATAAACAGATTTCCCTAGCCCACAGTAAAATACTGCCTGCATTTTCCAGCAAAGAAGACTGTAGTGGGTTGATGATGGCTGGATGCCAGGCAGACACCAAAGCTGCTCTCTCACTCCCTTCCACAGCTGGACAGAGGAGAGAAAATTTAACGAAGGGTTCATGGGTTAAGATAAGGACTGACGGAGATCACTCATCAAATACTGTCAAGGGCAAAACAAGCCTAACTGAGGGATAGGAAATGAATTTTTTAATAACAAAAAAATCAGAGCAGGACAAAAAAAAGTAAAAGAAACCCTTAAAAACACCTTTCCTCCACCTCTGCTTTCTTCCCAGCTCTGCCTTCTCCCACCAATGGTGCAGGGAGACAGGGAATGGGGGTTATGGTCACTTCATCACCCATGGTTTCTTCCACTGCTTAGGGAGGGGAGTCATTCCCCCACTGCACTGGGGGTCTCTCCCGTGGGAAACAGTTCTCCACAAACTTCTCCAACCTGGCTCTATCTCATGAGCAACGGTGCTCTGTGAACTGCTGCAGCATGAGGACCTCCCACGGGCACCAGTCCCCCTCAAACTGCAGTGTGGGTCACCCTGCCACAGGGTGCAGTCTCCAAGGACAGGTTGCTCCAGCCTGGGAGCAGGGCCCCTCTCTCCACAGGTCTCCCATAGGGTCCCAGCCCCTTTTCTGGCATCCACCCATGGGTGTGGGCTCTTCCATAGGCTGTGGGTGGATCTCTGCATCCCTGTGGATCTCCATGGGCTGCAGGGGCACAGCTGCTTCACCATGGTCATCACCATGGGCTGCAGGGGAATCTCAGCTCTAGTGTCTGGAGCCACTCTTCCCTCTCCTTCACTGACCCTGGTGTCTGCAAAGCTGTTCTCACATGTTCTCACTACAATTGCATGACAAATTTTTCCTTTTTGTTTTTCTTTCTTCTTAAATCTGTTATCACAGAGGTGTTACCACTATTTCTGATTGGCCCAGCCTTGGCCAGCACCATGTCCATCTTTGGAGCCACCAGGGATTGGCTCTGCTGGACGTGTTGGAAGCTTCTAGCAGCTTCTCAGAGAAGCCACCTTTGTAGACTCTCCGCTACCAAAACCAAGCTATGCAAACCCAATACACTTTCCCTTTTAGAAACCACATGTCCTCATGGACATGATCTCCTTCTGAGCTTGTAAGTTTTCTGGAAAAGCAAGTCATGGTTTATAGGGATTGCATTGGTGTGACTCCAGAAGAACAGNACATCACCAGTTAAACTGCCTAGTTTATTGGCTGGGATGATGGTTGTACTCTTTGTCTTAAAAAGCGCAAACTTTTGCAGAGGGAAGTCTGGTTTTATCTTCTGTGCAGTAGTAATGGATTATCTTGCTGATTATGTTGTCTTCGTGGCATTACGGAATTCCTTAATGCGTAGTGAAGTAAATCAGCTGTCAAAAATGGGAGAGTGTAGATGTATCTAGTTTTACTACATGAAATGATCTGATTTCCTTTTGTGGTAAAGGCTATAAATCCATGGAAGCAGTATAAATTAATGATTCCTCCAGTATTAGAATTGGTTGGTGGAGGTATACCCTACATTATCCTTCCAGGTGAAAAAGAATGAAAATTCTATCCCTGGAACAAGACTGAGAGAGCAGAATATTAAAAATTCAGGTATAGTTGTGGGAATGGATTTCTTTCTTACATAAATAAGAGGGTGTGTGAACACACAAAGGAGGCATTTGAAAGTATATATAAAGTAGCTGGTGGGTGAATTTAAACTCTTTTAGCAAGAGATAAACAGATTTCCCTAGCCCACAGTAAAATACTGCCTGCATTTTCCAGCAAAGAAGACTGTAGTGGGTTGATGATGGCTGGATGCCAGGCAGACACCAAAGCTGCTCTCTCACTCCCTTCCACAGCTGGACAGAGGAGAGAAAATTTAACGAAGGGTTCATGGGTTAAGATAAGGACTGAGGGAGATCACTCATCAAATACTGTCAAGGGCAAAACAAGCCTAACTGAGGGATAGGAAATGAATTTTTTAATAACAAAAAAATCAGAGCAGGACAAAAAGAAGTAAAAGAAACCCTTAAAAACACCTTTCCTCCACCTCTGCTTTCTTCCCAGCTCTGCCTTCTCCCACCAATGGTGCAGGGAGACAGGGAATGGGGGTTATGGTCACTTCATCACCCATGGTTTCTTCCACTGCTTAGGGAGGGGAGTCATTCCCCCACTGCACTGGGGGTCTCTCCCGTGGGAAACAGTTCTCCACAAACTTCTCCAGCCTGGCTCTATCTCAAGAGCAACTGTGCTCTGTGAACTGCTGCAGCATGAGGACATCCCACGGGCACCAGTCCCCCTCAAACTGCAGTGTGGGTCACCCTGCCACAGGGTGCAGTCTCCAAGGACAGGTTGCTCCAGCCTGGGAGCAGGGCCCCTCTCTCCACAGGTCTCCCATAGGGTCCCAGCCCCTTTTCTGGCATCCACCCATGGGTGTGGGCTCTTCCATAGGCTGTGGGTGGATCTCTGCATCCCTGTGGATCTCCATGGGCTGCAGGGGCACAGCTGCTTCACCATGGTCATCACCATGGGCTGCAGGGGAATCTCAGCTCTAGTGTCTGGAGCCACTCTTCCCTCTCCTTCACTGACCCTGGTGTCTGCAAAGCTGTTCTCACATGTTCTCACTACAATTGCATGACAAATTTTTCCTTTTTGTTTTTCTTTCTTCTTAAATCTGTTATCACAGAGGTGTTACCACTATTTCTGATTGGCCCAGCCTTGGCCAGCACCATGTCCATCTTTGGAGCCACCAGGGATTGGCTCTGCTGGACGTGTTGGAAGCTTCTAGCAGCTTCTCAGAGAAGCCACCTTTGTAGACTCTCCGCTACCAAAACCAAGCTATGCAAACCCAATACACTTTCCCTTTTAGAAACCACATGTCCTCATGGACATGATCTCCTTCTGAGCTTGTAAGTTTTCTGGAAAAGCAAGTCATGGTTTATAGGGATTGCATTGGTGTGACTCCAGAAGAACAGTCACCTTTATTGGAAGCAAACTGAATTACAATTGAAGAAATTCAAATGGAGTGTAATTTACTGGCCTGCTGAAAGTCACAGGAGAGAACAATTAATGAGGAAGATAATTCTACAATAATGTGATTGTAGGGGGATTTGGTGTTTTAGGTTACTTTAAGCTCCATTTTATGAAGTATTTGAAGGCAGTAGATAAGAGCAGTGTCTCAGGAGGGAAGACGAGAAAGTTTGTGTCCAAACCTGCACAGGTAGTTAAGCAAAGACTAGGAGAGCAGGAAATGGAGTGTGAGGTCTGAGAGTACAGAGAATAAGGAAAGTGTTGGTAGAGTGAGAGATGGGGTAGGAGGTGTCTGTAGAAAAGGGCAAAGAAATCACTGGCTCATATGAGAAATAGGGAAATGAGTAGATGAGTTCAAAGAGATTAATGATGTTTGGAAGCAGGATAGGAAGCTGAAGAAAATAGCCAACTAGGCCAGCTGGCAGAGTGATAATAAAAACAGCAAATAAGTCTGTCAGTAGAAAATATGTTAGCCATGGTGGCCAGGAAGAATGTGTGAATTCTAGAAATGACAGGGAAGGAGGTACAGGACTTCCATAAAAGACTGAATTTAAGGATACAGAAATAGAGAATTAAAGATTACATCTAACAGGCAGTGAAAACAGAAATGGAAATCCAGAACAGAGACAAAGATTATTTCGTCAGTCTTTCAGAGCACCTTTGGGAAGGTGACTGGACACACAAGAAGAGACATCAAAAGTGACAAATATGAGGTAGTGCTGAAAAGAGGGAGTGGTGAAGAATAGGCATTCCAGAATGGAATTTGGTATTTTGGGCTTGTTTTATGATTTTCGGGGGGTGAAATGTGTTACTGTGGAGATCGTGATCTGGTTTTGTGACATATCAGCCTCTAGTGTGGTTTAATGTGCTTTTCCCAGATTTGACTGAAGTTGTGGAAGGGTCTGTGGTAAATATTACCTGTTGCAAATTGGCCAAGGTGCAAACTCGCCGACTTTGGGAATCACCTCATTCTGGTTTGCATTAAGGAAAGAAGAAAAAAATCCCTACCCAAACAAATTATTGTGCTAGTGCATTTGTTGTTTCTCCCTAGAAGTTATTCCCTGTTCTTGCTCTTCTCTCCATTGTGTGGCCTTCCTTGGGCTCCAGTTCTCAGAGGTCTCTGAAATGCTCAGTTGTCTGCATTCCTGCTGCCATCCTTCCTCATCACCCTTCCCTTAGCATGGGATTGTCTCCATCGTGAATGGGAGAGAGTGAAGTAATGGCTGTGACAGTCTAGGACTGGCTTCTCGAAATTTGACAAACTAGTGGTGTGAGCTCATCTTAGAGGGCTGACTTTAAAAAGCAAATTAGAGTAACTGCTTAACTCCGATCGCCTTGTGCTTCCCACGTTGGGCTGCATGTGGCCCCTGAGACATGGACCCATCATTGTATGTAGTGGGGGGGCTGTCACCAGCAAGAATGGTGATCCCTCAGCTGACACAGGGACTTAGTGTCTGAGGCTGAGCACTTTTGGGGATGATGTGCATGGGTATCAGCTCAGCAGAATGGGAGCTTGCTGTCCCGGAGCAGAGAGCCCCCCCTGGCTCTGCAGCCCTGGGGTCCCTGGGGCCGTGGGTGTGCAGCACAGAGAAGCTGCCTTCCTGCCTCTCCTGGGGTTGTGCTGGATGTCAGAGGCACAACAGCCCCTGCCACGTTCTCAGCGAGGGGATCCTGGCTCCACCACCTCCCTGTTCTCTGTCACCACTTGTGCCTGGCTGCTGTTGAGTTACCAGGTTTGCCTCTCAGGGCAGTGGTGGTGTCCTGCGCTTCTGTCTTAGCCGTATTTCACACTGAACCCAAGGATGCAGCGACTCCGAATTAGGCACCCAGCCAGTGTAAAGTACATTCTCCTTTTATGAGTCAGCGGCTCTCTGGTTCATTAAAACCATGGTCAGTCAGCCCCAGTCAGCCAGTAATGGTGTTCAGTGGTTCGTTTACCCAGGAAGAGTCTGCTCAGTTTTTCTTACATTTCTGAATTGTATTTTATTTTTTACTTTAGGAGAAATATGCTCTTTCATATGCTTTGTAACAACTTTAAAAGGAAAAACAAGGTCATAACTGCATAGCGATACTTTTTGTAAATTAACTGCATTCTTGTGTTTTTCAGGAAATTTGATTTTTCTTGGGAATATTATTTTAGTCATGTCATGTCTCACTGGGCTGTGATCTTCTTGTACTACTGCAGCAATTAGGTGTTTAAGGTTCTTTCAGGACATGTCAATAAAAAAGTGCTGTTGTCACACACCAATCTAAAGGATTCAAACAAGTTTGTCTGTTCTGTGTCTCATATTTTATTAATTTACACTTAATAAATAAAATAAAGATGTACACTCCTGAAAGTTAATATCTTAAAGAATTTTTTAAAATTTGGAAACCAGTATACTGACATTTACTTTTTGTTTGTTCAGAGGGAGATGACTTACTTGTTTCTGAGGTCTTCTGTTTCACTTAGTTTGTATGTTGTATTATAAGGATTCTTTAATAATACTTCAAAATAGGAACTTAACTTTGCTTTTTTATTTCTAGGTTTTTGGGTTTTTTTAAAATATGAACATTTTTTAAGGCAAAACTTAAAGGTAGATTTGTTTCAGTGATCTCAGGAAGGGAGAAAACTTGCAGATTTTTTAAACACATATTTGCTTTGAGTCTGTTTTTGAAAAATGGAACGTGTTTATCTGGACAACTGTGAAATACTGAAATGAGATAAACTATTGCAGCTATGGCTGCAATACTCTTGGGACTCCTTAACCTTGTCCCCACTGGGAAGCTGACTCTTTGCTAGAAATTGTTGTGGGTTTTTTTTAATCATTTTTCTTTGTAGCTGTACTCATCTAAGAAATTTGAATGCTAGCATGGGCTGATTACAACGGCTTTTTGTAAACATTTTGCTTTGAATTGGTATATGCAGAACCTCAAACTGAATTTACATCTAAGCCAAATGCAGCAAGAATCACCTTGATTTTTAGAAAGCACTGAATCATGTATCTGATGCAATCTGAGTTGATCCTGGGTAACTGACAGTAGACTTGCTGGGTGTTACTCTCTTTTTCTGCTGGAGAAGACTGCAGCCTGTGAAAGGAGGGAAGAATTTTGCCCTTCTGTGATGACATGAAAAGTGTATGGTCTGGGGCCAGATGTATGTGGAGGGAAAATGTACTTTTATAGTGAAGCTGAGAGAGAGAACATGAAAGTGAGTGCACGAGAGGAGTTGCTAAGTGGAGCAGAGACCATTTATTGATTTGGCAGGAAGAAGGAACAAAGCTTTGATAGGGAAGGATTTATGTAAATGGTGTAATGCATCCTCAGATTTGCTTGCTAAGACTGCCCATAATAAACTGTCTACAGGGTCAGGGTGCCTCCTGAACTGCTGTATCAATTTTATTGATTCTTGCTTTTGAAAATATCAGCTTTTTATATGCAAAACAATAATCATGTATGCAGATTGGCATTTGCATAATTCGTATAATATCTGGTTTTGCTCATGGAAACAGAGTGTTAATGTGTGTTAATGGCTATGCACAGAACTGCTTGTGTGTTTGTGTGCACACGTAAGGAAATCTGGTTTTGCAAACCTTTGTGGTTATCAGTGGCTCAGTGACTAGGCTGGAAGTTGTATTCGGATCTGTTCTTTTGTGATACAGTTAATTAGTCATGTTTCTTTCACCACGAATAAGTTGCAGTCCTGTAGGACTGTCAGAAGCTGCTGTTCTTGTTTTGTCATTAAAATGGTTACAGAAGGCTGGTAACAACTGAGTGCCCTTTTTGTTGGCACTCCAAGGAATACAGCGTATATTAACAAGAAACAGCTATGAAAAATGCATGAAGTGCCAGGAACTACTGCAAACAAAGGTACTATAAACAGAGCCATCATAACCTGCTACACTTAAGAGAGAGACTTTTTCTGTGGTAAAACATCAGCCCATTTTATTGCCGAAAAATAAAAAGAAAAAAAAGAGAAGAAAAATCTCCTATTCTTCCCCTTAGCTGTCTACATGTGTTCCCTAAAGTCTGTCATCTGTTGTTATATGTGAGCTTACACATCAGCACTGCAGTTAACATGTAGTTAGTGACAGCTCACCTTTGCCCACTCTCAGGTATGTCTGAGTAAATTAGATCAGCTGGTTTCTTCAGAGTCCTTCTGATTCGTGAATGTGCTCTGCTTGCACGCTGAGGCACTATATGGTCTCCATATAGAAATCAAACTCTTGTTTGCCCTTCTCTTGAGTTCCTTGAGAATGTTTTCCAGGCCTTCCATCACTCGATCAAGGGTAAAACCCTGTTAACTCCCAATGAAAATTCCTTCACAGCCAACCTGTTCCTTTCTATCGTGGTGCAAAAAAATTATTTCTTTAGCATAAGTAGCTTTTGTGCCCTGTTCACTCTTGACTTTACTCTCTTGCCTCTTACACATTTACAGATGCATTTTCTCTGTGTTTTGTTTGACTAAACAATTTGAACTCTAGATCTTCACTAATTATCTGCCTTACTTTGGAATGAAGAAGGGTAATTGAATTGACAGGTACACTCCTGTCTAGATGAGGTTTTACTGGTGATTGATACAATTCCTGTGCCAGTGAAGTTGTCTTTTATTACACACTCTCTTCCAGTATGGCAGTGTCATACTGGTTTTATTTGATCTGCTAATAGAGCAGACACTGTTGTTTATAGTGACTCAGCCACGTTTACAGCAGCTTGTTTTGTTGGACTCATTCATTTTTGGTGTTACTAAGTGTATTTTGGTGTTGTAATAGCATTGCTGTTCCTTCAGTCCTCAGGATCATGCAGTTCTGGGAGACTGATTTTTCTTTGTATTGAGTGAAGTTCCATGATCTGTGTCATTTGCAAGCTTCAGTATCACTCTTATTTTAATTGCCAAGTCAACTAAAAAAACAGTAGGGCCCATGCCAAGACCTGTCCTTGAGGAACCCTGCTGGTGACCTTTCTGCAGCTGGAAAGTATTTCCAGCATTACTGAGATCACTTCTATAGCCACTTGCATTTTAGAGTTTTAATCCTTGTTTTAATTTGTTTCCCGTGTAAAATATCAGTTACTTAAGTAAATCTGAAATAGAAACAAAGACTTACTGCAATTGTCTAGACTGGTTAAGAACCTTATAAGGTGGGTCTGGTTTTGGTAAACCTGAGTATTTATACCTTTTCATGTCTGTTTTTCTTGCCTTAGAAGCTGCTTGTAAGATTATTGTATAGAAACCACAAAAGGATGAATTTTTTTTTTTTTTACCCTATGTATTTGCTGTTTTCTTCTGTTTTCTTCTTATGCTACCTTTACTGATTGATGAACTGATTAGAAGCTTTTCCTACTAAATGAACTTTATTCATGAATCCTCCCAATATCAAGCATAGACATGTTTTGATTAAAAGAGCTTAAGCAACATCTTAAATTTCCCCCAGCCCCTATATTCATGATTTTATTGTGCCTTTTTTTTTTTTTTTGTCTTTTGTGCCCAATGAAGATTTTTTTTTTTTTTATGTAGGTAATGGTTGAGTTAATTCAGCCTTGTTTCCCCTTTTTGGCTAAAGGAGCTTTTTACCAGACTTAAATTATCATGCTGCCAGTAAAAATACCAGTGAAATATATTGCTGCAGAGTGGCTGAAAACCAGCAAGGCATCACCAAGCAGGGCTGTCAGATGTGCATTACATAATTGCAAGCTATTTACTCGCTGTCACTGCTGACCTGCTGAATTGTGTGGCTGGCATGCTCCCATTTCCTCCAGGGAAACCAAAACAAAGGTGGCTCTAACATTGTGCACCTTGACGTGCTGGGAGCTTGCCCTGCCATTTAAAAGTAATAGAAGGTGCTGACAGATGGCATGAATGAATTACATTAGAAAGCCACCTGAAAAGAAAACCTTCCTAGCTACATTAACAATTAAAGAAATGGATGAGAAAAAGTCATCATTCAGACTAATTATTTCTCTTTGTGCAGAGCTGGCGGGGTTTCCCTGCTGCAATAAAGGACTGAGGGGGTCCTACAGCCTTATGTATTTCTCTCTGGAGATTGTCTGATTGCTTCAAAGTAAACCACAAGGGTTGCTGGAGAGAAGAAGAGAAAATATTTCCTCTCCCCTTCAATCTGCTTGGGTGGACATGGTACCTTTCCATAGCTTGTCCAGGCCTCAACAGGCAGACATAACAGCTGACCACCAAACTTAGATTCTGTTTGGAATTAGCTTCAGTTTATTGATTATCACTCAGGAGCAGAAAACAGAAATTGACTTGAAAAGCCCCATAGCTTTCTGAGTTCCTCTCTGTGCATATAGATAATGCAAAGGTGTCTCATTGGAGGGAGGAAGGCTCCATCCTTTTTCTTTTGGTGAGGAGCATTAAAGTAGAAGAGATGCTAATATACGAAGTTAATTATTCTACAATATTTTCTTCCTAAGAATTTACAGTATTGATGATATTTTTCTTTTACTTGTTTTCTTTGGTGCACAGTGAATAAATAGGATAGATTTTTAATAAATTTCTTCTTCCATATTTTTAGTGTTATTTCTATCCAATTTGTTTATCTGAGGTTGTGTACCTATGCAGAAAGTGAGTCTTTATGACATTAATATAATTTTTATATACTTCTTTCACAGAAGAAAGAAAACAGAAGAAAGGAGATTGGAGATGCATTTGAAAGAAAAGGTTAAAACATCGGAATTATTTTTTCAAGACTTTACATTAGTAAACAAGAGTTGGTCTGTTCTATCATATTTACAGAGCAGAACTGTCATTAAATAAGGCTTCCTGAATTCCTCTTCCATTAATTGAAAGCTCCTAAATGCAGACATTCTTAACTAGTGCATCACTAAGCCAGAATTTATGTTAGTTTGGGCCCAATTTTCCATGGATATTTGCATCAAGACCAATGATTCTTCTTAATTATTGAAATCCCTTTTTTCACTATGCCTATTTTAAGACCATATAAACTTGATATTCAGGTGGAACACTTAAACATATTTTCCAGTCTTAGAGAAAATTCCCCATTATTTTCAGCTCTCTGCTTAGAGATGCAGAATGAACATTCAGTGGATAAATTAGCAGACCACTTGGGGGTGGGTGTGGAGGAGGCAGCCAGTGCAAAGCTGAATTGCCCTCTGTTTATTTTCAGAGCATAATTTGCAGGTGCAGATAATCTAGTGACTTTTCCAAACTACTTCCCACCTGTTTACATAGTTCCCTGTGGGCCTGTGACATAATCCTTAGACTGCATGATGCAATGAAGGCAATTAAAAAGAAAGGGTAAAAAGAAAAGTAGTGAAATTTTCACTTTTTCTTTAACACGTAAAAGTGGAGCATGTAAAGTCTTCCAACTTAACTGCATAATGCCAGTTTTTAGCCTGCCTTCATTTGCAAAATACCTTTTTCATAGTTTCTGATGTATATAATCCTGTTAGCAATTACAGTGGATGTATATAATCCTATTAGCAATTAAGTGTTATGTTGTATTTCTTGCATTTCAGGAATAGGTTGAGTATACTGAAAATAATGTTGTTTGAGCTATGAGTTTTGCTACTGTCCTAGCTTTTCAGAAATCTTTTGCTTATTTTACAAAAATTTTCTTGACCCTGAGCTAGTACTTTGACAATTCTTGTAGTGGATTCTGTTCTCTAAGAGGATTTGTGCATCCCAGGCTGATTGCCTAAATTGTCGTGAATGTCTTTTCTCATTTTATCTAGCTTCTAACCATCCTAGCAAAAAGGCCCCAAAAGGNAGAGTGGCTGAAAACCAGCAAGGCATCACCAAGCAGGGCTGTCAGATGTGCATTACATAATTGCAAGCTATTTACTCGCTGTCACTGCTGACCTGCTGAATTGTGTGGCTGGCATGCTCCCATTTCCTCCAGGGAAACCAAAACAAAGGTGGCTCTAACATTGTGCACCTTGACGTGCTGAGAGCTTGCCCTGCCATTTAAAAGTAATAGAAGGTGCTGACAGATGGCATGAATGAATTACATTAGAAAACCACCTGAAAAGAAAACCTTCCTAGCTACATTAACAATTAAAGAAATGGATGAGAAAAAGTCATCATTCAGACTAATTATTTCTCTTTGTGCAGAGCTGGCGGGGTTTCCCTGCTGCAATAAAGGACTGAGGGGGTCCTACAGCCTTATGTATTTCTCTCTGGAGATTGTCTGATTGCTTCAAAGTAAACCACAAGGGTTGCTGGAGAGAAGAAGAGAAAATATTTCCTCTCCCCTTCAATCTGCTTGGGTGGACATGGTGCCTTTCCATAGCTTGTCCAGGCCTCAACAGGCAGACATAACAGCTGACCACCAAACTTAGATTCTGTTTGGAATTAGCTTCAGTTTATTGATTATCACTCAGGAGCAGAAAACAGAAATTGACTTGAAAAGCCCCATAGCTTTCTGAGTTCCTCTCTGTGCATATAGATAATGCAAAGGTGTCTCATTGGAGGGAGGAAGGCTCCATCCTTTTTCTTTTGGTGAGGAGCATTAAAGTAGAAGAGATGCTAATATACGAAGTTAATTATTCTAAAATATTTTCTTCCTAAGAATTTATAGTATTGATGATATTTTTCTTTTACTTGTTTTCTTTGGTGCACAGTGAATAAATAGGATAGATTTTTAATAAATTTCTTCTTCCATATTTTTAGTGTTATTTCTATCCAATTTGTTTATCTGAGGTTGTGTACCTATGCAGAAAGTGAGTCTTTATGACATTAATATAATTTTTATATACTTCTTTCACAGAAGAAAGAAAACAGAAGAAAGGAGATTGGAGATGCATTTGAAAGAAAAGGTTAAAACATCGGAATTATTTTTTCAAGACTTTACATTAGTAAACAAGAGTTGGTCTGTTCTATCATATTTACAGAGCAGAACTGTCATTAAATAAGGCTTCCTGAATTCCTCTTCCATTAATTGAAAGCTCCTAAATGCAGACATTCTTAACTAGTGCATCACTAAGCCAGAATTTATGTTAGTTTGGGCCCAATTTTCCATGGATATTTGCATCAAGACCAATGATTCTTCTTAATTATTGAAATCACTTTTTTCACTATGCCTATTTTAAGACCATATAAACTTGATATTCATGTGGAACACTTAAACATATTTTCCAGTCTTAGAGAAAATTCCCCATTATTTTCAGCTCTCTGCTTAGAGATGCAGAATGAACATTCAGTGGATAAATTAGCAGACCACTTGGGGGTGGGTGTGGAGGAGGCAGCCAGTGCAAAGCTGAATTGCCCTCTGTTTATTTTCAGAGCATAATTTGCAGGTGCAGATAATCTAGTGACTTTTCCAAACTACTTCCCACCTGTTTACATAGTTCCCTGTGGGCCTGTGACATAATCCTTAGACTGCATGATGCAATGAAGGCAATTAAAAAGAAAGGGTAAAAAGAAAAGTAGTGAAATTTTCACTTTTTCTTTAACACGTAAAAGTGGAGCATGTAAAGTCTTCCAACTTAACTGCATAATGCCAGTTTTTAGCCTGCCTTCATTTGCAAAATACCTTTTTCATAGTTTCTGATGTATATAATCCTGTTAGCAATTACAGTGGATGTATATAATCCTATTAGCAATTAAGTGTTATGTTGTATTTCTTGCATTTCAGGAATAGGTTGAGTATACTGAAAATAATGTTGTTTGAGCTATGAGTTTTGCTACTGTCCTAGCTTTTCAGAAATCTTTTGCTTATTTTACAAAAATTTTCTTGACCCTGAGCTAGTACTTTGACAATTCTTGTAGTGGATTCTGTTCTCTAAGAGGATTTGTGCATCCCAGGCTGATTGCCTAAATTGTCGTGAATGTCTTTTCTCATTTTATCTAGCTTCTAACCATCCTAGCAAAAAGGCCCCAAAAGGTCAAAATAGAAACAAGTTTAGCCCTTAAACATACCAGCAAAGGTCCTCTGGCATCTTGTATTGTAGGAAGATGCTAAGGAGAGAACTCTGTTACCAGAAATTAATATAAAATTTGTGAAAATCCACAAGGAACATTTCTTATCTCCTTCCACCTGCCCTATTTGCACAAATGTGCTAATGTGCAACAGAGCACAAATCCAATATATAAATCTTTATAAATTTGAAATTCCTTGCTTTTTATGAGCCCTGGAAGTCAGGAAATGTGGCTTGTGAAGACTAAATGAAGCATGCCATGTTTCTATTAGAAATAGAGCAACAAATGGATCTTTACAAGTAAGGTGAACTTCTAATTTTGTATCATTTGTTAAACTGGAAAATGAGAATCCCATGGCAAAAATTAATTTCCAAAGCACAGAGGTCTAAGGTTATAGTTAAGATTAGTCAACACTGACTTTCCTAGTGCCAAAGCACAGGTCAAAGAACATCCTTATGGATAAGAGATTAATGCAAAAGGCTTGCATGTATTAGAAGTTGAGTAAGTGGATTAAGTATCAACAGATGTTAGTTTAATTACTAGCAGGCTCCACTGGTTGTGACTGAAATGATGTGTTTGCTGCATTACAGAACAAGACAATGGCCTGAGCTTCAACTGTCTTACAGCATATCAATAACACATTCCTAATAGACAGTGATAATTTGACAGCAAAGGCTCTTCCCCTCCTCATGGACCTTCTTTCTTTCACCTTGTAGTTCACAGGCTCCTTCTTCCCAAAATGGTTCACCACCCCAACTTCAGGCAGCAAGAGGGTGTTGAAGCGAGGGGGAGGCGCTTGCCAGGCACCTGCAGTAATTCCTAGGTCCTGGCATCAGTACAGGGCTCTCAGAAGAGACTTTATGGTCTCTTCATAAGGTCTGACCTTAGAGGTGAACTTTGCAAAACAAAAGGGTTCACGTCCCTCTTCCTCCTCCCTATTATATCTTCATTGAATCCCTGAATTAATTCTTCTATACAAATTTCATTTGGCATTAAATCTTTTTAGTGCAAGTCAATTAGAGGATCAGGTTTAATTTCTTCTAAAGGAGGCTCTTCTACTCTTTCATATTGCAGTTAGTTATGAATGATTCATTATTCTGTGTCTTTGGGCAGATTATTGCTTCAAGTGAGGTAGGTCATGAAATATTGACTAAAAAATGCAATTATTTTGTCTAACTGAATTAATTCCAGGCTTAAACTATCAAAAAGAACATGAAAAATAGTTTCAGATACAACATAACTCTAGGAATTAGGTATCACCTGTTTAACTAGGGAACAGAGGGGCAAAGCATTTATAATTCTTAGCATGCAAATAATCTGTAATATTAAACTATAGTTTTGTGAGCAGGTGGAAATAAGGTGCTTTCATCTGTAGTCTTAAGTATCAATTGGAACAAATCCATATTAGAGTATTTCTTTGTGTTAAGGCATTTAGAAAACTGAGGGAAACTATCTTTGGCATTTCTGAACAGAAGTTTTCTATTTCATGTTTACAGAAGTATGCAAATCTGAAATAGGACTTTTGTCAGTTGAAATTACATATTGATGACATTTAGGAAGGGCAATGATTAATTGTTTCTTGTGTTACTTTTTATTTATTACATTGTCTACTGGTAAGTGTGCTGTGTGTATCAGTAATTACTGATGTCACAATCATCAAACATTCTATAGATTGTTATATTTACTTAGAGCTTCTCTTCATTTGAGACACAAACATAATACTGTAGAGATTTTACAAATCCTTCCACGTTATGCAGATCTGTAGAATTAATCAGAATATATTCATATTCACAACATTCATATTCACCAGAAAGAAAAATTCAAATTGAAATAACATTGATTTTAAGAAACAGCTGTCCTGGAGGTGGCTAATGGTGAATATCTGTTACAGTATTTTATGTAGAAACTATTAAATACCTTTTTAAAAATACCCACTGAAGCAAAACACCTCAATGAATTTTGTTAATGACTAATACTAAAAAGGTAGATTTTGGACAGAGAAAGACTTATATATTGGCATTTGCAAACCTTTTGAAGAGTCAGCATGGGAAATCAAATGAAATTTGAAATGTAGTTCTGATTCTTTTAATATCCTTTTCAAAATCTGTTTTGCATCATACTCATTTTAATGTTTGACTGTATTGGTGAAGTTGAAAATTTTAAGTCATAATGGTGAGTCTTTTATTTTTAACTCAAGTTACAGATTAAAAAAATACAATTAATCTTTGTATCTAGATGTTTGTCTTTCAGCCATCTGACATAACCCAGAGTATAATTTATTAGTAATAATGGCTTGTTTTCATTAAAGTTCTAGGTTTCTGTTATATTACATTTTCAGATCTGGTTTCTCAGCGTTTATTTAAATATTCATTAAAAAATGCTAACGCAAAGTAATATTTGAGCCCTTTTGATGGTGAGCTTCTAACTCTGAACGTGGTATTTGAAGTATTGGAAGCCACAAATGAGCTGTGCATACACTGAGGATGAAGGCCATTTGCAGCATGTGCACCCACTTAAGTGTTGATGTTGGTTAAGGAGCTTAGATTTTGGGGTTGGAGGGCAGATTTAACTAATGCTTCTCATCTATCCTGTAATGGAAATTCAGATGTTTTTTTTCCCTTTCCTTGTGTCTCAGTAAGGGCCACAGGGATATGCTCCACTTCTTCTGCCTCACTGGATAGAATTTGCAGGTTTTCTTCGTGGGTGCAAAAGAAGAGCATAAGCAGCTGTGGCATCCAGGGAAGGCAGGGACAAGGTGGTGAGGGAGGGTGATGGAAGTAAAACTCAATTTCAGGGAAGCTTGCAAGCTTCCTCTTCTATAAATATAAAGGTAGACTCCACAGATGATTTTTTTTTTTTTTTTTTANTTTTTTTTTTTTTTTGAGGGCATTTACTATTGTCTTTTCTAGCTCTCTGAAATTTTAAAGTACTCCTGGCTGTGACTGTTTGTTGACTCTCAGGCCACAGATGCCTGGTCAAGCCCAAAATACTGTAAAAAAAAAAAAAAAAAGTATTTTCTACTGGAGACAGTGTTCTTAACACTACTACTGAGCAGGAAAAATGTTGGAAGGCCTTTTTATCTTGTATCTTTCAAGCTGCTCATATCCATGGGACATTACCATTTTCAGGAAATTTGGGAATTTCCCAAGCTCCATAAAGGCTACAAGCTCTTCTACACCTTGTATTTAATTTTAGTTCAGGAGCCTTGGGCTCAGAAAGGTTTATACACATAATACAGTCATGATGATCTTTTCTTAAAGCTGCTTTTCTGCCAGTTACCATTTAATCTTCCTGCACACACCTCCTTCTTTACAAACTGTAAAGGTGTAAGATGGCAGGGATAGCAGTGCTAGCTCTTCCAAGTGAGACATGGGGTGATGGATCTAGTGTAACTTTCCCACAGATAATGGCTTTAATGCTTACCAGAGCTGTAGCCATCTGGCCTTCTCATGGCCTCCTAGCTTGTTTCCTTTCCAGAGTGCCTGGAGGTGATGGATACCAGTACAGCTGGACTGGAAAAGGTTCGTGTCTGGGAAGGGGTGAGCAGGAAGAAGGAGGGAAGAGGACATTATTTGAAGAGCAGGATTGGTTTAGGTTTTACATTTAATGTGCCAAGTGATTGGAGTCTTGTATAGTTCAGAAGTGAATCTTTGTAAAATACTGCAGTAAGGTCATCCTGGTTAACAGAGGTTCTTCTTAACTCATGTGAGAAGTATGTTATGATTTTGAGTGAAATACATCCCCTAAATTTTTCTGTCTCATGTATTACTTGTCAGTGTCTCAGCCTGTTTTCAGACCTTCTGTATGCAAGCACAAATGTCATAAAAGTACAATATAAATATTTGCAGATGGATGTAGCATTGGGGCACATGTTTCCAATGAGCATTTTTGAATGCCCACAAATTTACTTTTGTCAGAGAAGAACACATGGATGCTTGGCTATTTCTCATCTCACCCCCACACACTGGTGAAGATTTAATTTTTCTTCATTGTCTGAGCTCTGGTTGAAGGGCAAGAAAAATGTCTGTCTGGCACATAATAATTAAGCAAGGACCCGTGGTTGTCAGTGGGTTTGGTGACAAAGTGCATTGATGATTCATGAAGAGGTCCAGTGAAGGTCCAAAAAATTGCAGGTACTTGTACCATGTGATAGCAAAACTAGGTAGAGATTTTCTGGATGGCCTGTTCATACTAGTGAGCAGAGACAATAAATAATTTTGTCATTTTTTTCTAATATTCTTTGTTTAAATTTTGTTAGGCATTTTGTCACCTTCTAGCAGCTAATAACTTGGGACTGAATTCTTGCTGGGGAAATCAGTGAGGTCAGGAATTGAGGAATAATTAGGCAAGTAAGAAGAAAAACTTGATTAGACTCATGTCTCCTAGTATCTTTCAGTTACCTAGATTATATTTGGCAATATAGCAATGTATTTGACAATATTTGGTAATAGAAAGAGTTTTCTATTTTGCTGCAATTCTCACTCAAAAATAGCTTTTAATACTTTGTCTCAGCTGTGCTGATCATTATGTGAAATTTATTACTTTGCATGCATGCCTATTTCAGAGATAAAGGCAAGTAAATTATCATCAATGTTAAGGGATCATATCAATGTTAAGAAGGTTTTTTAACTTCTCCCAGGCAAATTATGGGTTATTACCATATTATCATATCACCTGTGTGCTAAGGAGTTTTTTAGGAGACAGGATAGTCCTGGAAAGTTTCCTGTCAGAGTGGATGTGATATGGAAATAGGTCTCAGATCTTTATATTCTTTTTCAGAGTCTTAACTTGCTTTCACTTCCAAATATGGCTGAATTTCGGTGCTACAGGATTCAATTAGATTAATTTGTACTGTTTTCAGTATTCTTACAAATTCTGTTTCACATTAGCATGCTTGTGGATGATGGTCGACATTCTTGGTATTTCCTGTCTTGCTTATGGCCATCCTTTCAAGCTGTTTGTGAAGCAAATTAGAAATCTCATAAACAAACACATAAAGGGTAGTATTTCATTTTTGTAGTATGCTAATCATGATTTTCACAATATTATTCTGGGCAGTAAATTTGAACAAGTCTTTCTTTTAGCCATGCTGAACTTTGGACAAAGAGAGAAAAAAGACTACTGCCTTTTTTTTCTTTTTTTTTTTTCTGTTTTTTTTTCTTAATTCCAGAAGAAAGAAGATTTTCATTTCAGACCAATGCAAAAATGAATTAATGCAGTAACAAGATATCTGTGAGATATCTGTGAAGCTCCTAAGAATGAATCTTTGCTCTTTTTTAACCAGGTATGAAAACAATGAATGATTTAATGATTCTGCTGTAAAGGAGTATGCAGTCTAGAATGAATTCAAATTTGGGTTGGATATAAATGACTACAGTTTACATAAATGAAGGAAATAAGTAATAATTTATAGATCTGTTGGATATATTTGTTTTGAATGTTAGAATGATGGAGATTAGAATTTTTTTATTTGAAGACTTAAGTTAAATGGTTGTCAACTTCCAAGACATGAACAAAACTCTCTTGTGTTTTTGTGTTAAAAATACCTTTAAAAACTTCTTGCTTTCGTGTAGAGAGTAATCTGTTAAATATCTTCTCCCTGTACAATATTTTATAATTTATTGCTTTCTTGTCTTTAGGCAGTTGACATGTGACTTGTTACTGGAATTTTCATTTAGCTGAAAGCCAGTAAAGCCCATTTCTTGAACAGTTAATGGAAAAGAGCCAGCCTGGACTGTTGTGCTTATGGAAGGTGTCAGTGGTTTCCCAGTGACAGGAAGGGTGGCATTGTGCCCCTGTGTCCCAAGGTCACTGAGCTTCAGCAGGTTCAGTATTTTTTCGTCTCAGTTTTGTTACATAGCTCCAGGCCTGGAGCCACCCTTGGATTACTCAGGAGAGGTGTGAACTGATGAAGCCACAGGTTTGTCATTACTACCCTTTTTTGGGGAAAAGGAGTGAAAAAAGCAAAAGGTGAGATTGTTTGTGCATGAAGTAGCTGAAATCATGGTGGTATGCATTAGAGGGTAGGTGTTTTTTCTTGCTTGGTTGGGTTTGGTTTTGTTTTTCTGAAATATCAGTCAAAACTTGAATTTGGTTATCACATATGTGATTTGGATTTACACTGATGTATAGGAAGAAAAAGAGCTGTGACAGCAGAGAATGCTGTGAAACTCATGAATGAGAATGGAAAGCTGAAAAGTTGCTTGCAAGAGAAATTGTCCAACTTGTAGAGGGTACTTCCATTGGATTTTGCAGGTGAAACTGACTGAAGACCTGCAGTCACTGGTTTAGAAAATATTAATGAAGAAAAACTTCATGGAGATAAGAGGAAGGAGAAAATGCAGAAAACACTGTAAAAGATTAACCTTAGTAAAGGAGTTCAGTATGGAGGCATGCATCTGACAGAGGACTTAGGACTTGTATTTACATTAAAAAAGGTCTGGAGGATTATTAATCATAGATTTTAATGCCACTTCTGGCAAAGACAGAATTTGATATTAAATTCTAATAAGCAGATACAGATTCTTATTTATGTTAATGTCCACAGATGGATCCAGATATTGATCTAAAGACAAACTCCTTGTTAGTGTTTCTCTGAGCTGCATGTTTCTATCCAGTAAAACAAATCCCAGATGGGTATTGATGCCTACATTCACTTCACTAATCATACAAATTAGAAATGATCCCAAACAGAAGCTGTGTCTGAGAATTGTGTCTCTGTGCAAAGGGATGGTTAGGCATTAGAACTTGTTAGTTGCTGTATCTTCTTAATTGCTTAAACAGAAATCCAGGATTTCAGAGGTTTCAATGTCCTTGTGCTCACTTGCAAGATTTAATTTGAATTCTGATCTAGAACTCCAGTTAAATAAACTTTTTTTGGTTTGTTTTCTAAATACATATTTTCAAGAGTAGTTGAAATTTGCAGCCTGTCAGGAAGCAGGATTGCTGTGTTCATGCAAGGTATAGTGAAGAGGTAATGTTTTCCTTTAGGAGAGTATCACTAGGTTATAAGGCAATAATAGCCTTTCCTTGTTTCTAAAATAATTTAAAATATTTCAGTTAGATTTTTTTGTGTGCCCTTTTCTTTCCTTCCTGTCTTTGTTTTATTTTGGGACCAAACTAGAAGAAATAAGAGCTGATTGCTTAATATCTATGACTTCATTCTATTTGGTATTTTGCCACTGAGTTTTCACACCCTGAAGGGATTAAACTATCTGTCATTGTGTGAAAATATACATTCCCCAGTATGAATTAGAGTAACTTGCTATGTCTTAGCTTTTTTAATTACCTACAGAATCAGAAGTCAGAGAAGACCTATAAGATCATCCCAGTTAATAGAAAGTTCTCCTCAGCTGAGCTAGTTGGGAAATCTTCCAACAAAAATTTCTTCTTTTTAGGGAAGTGTTAAAACAGTTAAAACAGTTCTACAAAGTGACATGCATTTCTTTCTCCTTCTAATGAAGCTCAAGGGCCTGAACAAACTGGAAAATAAACCTGCTTTTCAGTTAACCAGTCACCACTAACATGGATTCAGCAACTTTTTTTCATAGACTGCTCTGGGTAAAGGACCTTGAGGTCCACTACTCAGCTTTAGTTTCTCACTCTTCATCAGTCAACATTGATTTGGGTGCTATGGCTAAACCTGGTGCCCAGGTTGTGCTCCAAAGCTTGATTTAGTGGTGAAGCTTTCTATGGCAATTGATTTTGCTTGACAGTAGACCTGTTTCACGTTCCTGTAGGATTTTATACAAAATGGGAAGTCACACAGTGCCACAGAATTACTATTAATCTGCCCAAATGTAATTCCTAGGTTCCTGAACAGTGCTGAGTCCATCAGTAGCACACCTCGTGTTGGTTTTGGGTGTGGGGTTACTGATGAAGAGAAAGAAAAAAGCCTCTCCTCAATTCAGATGAGGTCAGCTCACTTAGTAATCCAGTATGTAATGCACTCCCTCTCCTGCGTGGCGTGCTCTGCCCTTCAGATGTCTTTTTATAGCATCCTCCGCTTTGACTTAGGGAAACAATTAATCTCTCTACATCTTGACAGACACAGTTAACTTCTTCCCCCACTGATATGCTCTGTGCACTTCCTCCAGTGTTTTGTTGCTGTTTTTGCAGTCCAAAACTACGTGGCTGTGTGCAGACTCAGTGGCACAAGAGATATATACATGGGGCTATTGGAGTCTCTTTAACTGAATGCCAACTTGCATAAAGCATGATTTAAATGTAAATAATGTGATGGGAAAAGATTACACAGACCACGTCAAAAGTTTGTATTAGGTAGTACTGATGAATAAACAGCATAAATATTTCAGAAAAATTCTTGTGAGTTTTTTTTTTTTTTTAAATTTTGGATTTTGAAATGCTTATAAAAGTTTATCTTGAGCACTGTGAGATCATGATGCTTGCTTGGTAGTTCTGTGAAGACAAAACCAGTAGTTTGAGCTTAGTATTTTTCTGGAGAAAAAATTGAGAGGAATAGTAACTGTGATTGTCTTGGAACTACAGTAGCTTCTGTAAGCATAAAGTGGAACAAGATGATTAGCAATGAATGTGATTTGTTTGCCACCCAAAATTTGTAGTGTTAATGTGTAATTGTGTTGCAAGGATTAGAATTTTTGCAAGGCATGGGAAGGAAACCAGCATACTTTTTATCACAAGGTAGAGTTGGAAGAACAAACTTCCCTTGTAACATGATAAGTGACAACTTCTGATCTCCAGATATTGAGATAATCAATATCCCTATACCTTAGGGATTAGATATGCTCGAAATATTGTATAATTCCAGCTACTCTTAGTTATTGATTCAGCCTAATTGCTAATTACATGAGACATCCAGGCATATTGTCAGACTACTTAAATACACTGATGCTAGGGTGTCCTGCTTCCAGCTGGGACAAGAGTTAGTTTTCTTCTGAGTATCTGGCCCAGTGCTGTGTTTTGGATTTAGTGTGAGAGCAATGTTGATAGCACACTCATATTTTGGTGGTAGTGCTTACTCTAAGCCCAGGTGTTTTCAGTGTCTCAAGCTCTGCCAGTGCAGAGGTGCACAAGAAGCTGGCAGGGAATGTGGGCAGGAGAGTTGTCCTGAAGCAGCCAAAGGGATATTCCATGCTATAGAAAGTCATGCTCAGTCTATCAACTGGGGACAGCTGGCTGAGAGCCACCAATCCCTGCTGTCAGTGGGTGGTGAGCAGCTGTGTTGTGCATCACTTCTGCTTCTTGGGTTTTATTCCTTCCTCTCTTTTTCCTAATGTTATTAGCACTGCTACTGTATTTTACTTTCTTTCAAGTATTTGATATATCTATTTTATTATTACTATTATATTTTACTTTATTTACTTTATTTTACTACTTATATTTACTTTATTAATATTTATTAAACTGTTCTAGTCTCAATTCCTGGATTTTACCTATTCTTCCAATTCTTCTTCCCATCTCACCAGAGTGGAGTGGAGTGGTGGTCACTGAAACATCTGTGTAGTGCTTAGGTACTCCCTGGGGTTAAACCATGTCAAAGGGTATGGCTGGTTTAGTCTGGGCTGTGTGTGAGCATATGTACATGTATCACTGTAGTATTTTTATTAGAAGGATATTTGGGTTTTGCTTCTTTGCTACTGCTGCTGGTTGTGTTTCAGGAACAAAAAAAAAAGAAAAAGAAGGTTCCAGGAATAGCTAAAGTGCAGCATTCAGAATTGATTTCTGCTTATTATAACCTTGATCCTCTGCATCTGTACATCACTCTCCCCCCTCCAAAAAAAAACAACACCCAAAATTTTAGCTTTAGTTTCCTTGAAAAGGAGTCATATGCATCTTCAAAGTCCCATGGAATATCTCAGTAGTACAAACTCTGGTTTCCTTGATTATTCCTTCAGCTGTATGGATGCAGACTGTAAAATTACCTCCTCTTGCCAGTGCATGTTTACACCTGGCTAAGTTTGCGTGGTGGTATTTCTAGTGAGGTGTTTCATGCCCCCATGAGGGCAGGTCTCCCTTGGCATGCAGGAGAGAAATGTGCACTTCTCTTCTGTATCCAAGAGTACAAATGGAACTGGAAAAGTTGCTGCTTTCCGGTGGCCAGGATTTTAACGTGTGATTTTGAGGGTTTATAGACAAATGGATCATATGAAACATGTTAAGACCAATGCTTCAGGCATTTAAAAAATATCTTGTCTCTCTTGGTATTCCAGAGAATTATCTTTGTCCTTTTGTTGTTCTTAAGAGGATTTATATTAGGGACAAGGAGGTTAGTTCAAGACCACTGGAATAATGGCAGGATTATAGTGCTATTTAAATGTATTGTTTCCCTTGTTTTGATGCTATAATCTTAGCAGACCTGATGCTTCATATTGAAATAATCCTGGGCTAGAGGTTTGTTCTTTCTCCATTTTCACTAGGAGATGGTCTTAACTTTCAGATGAATAGACCTGAATTTAAGAAATGTGGTTAAATCTGTATAAACCTAACAAAAAAAGAATTTGACTTTTTCTTGTACTTTGGGGAATGGAAGTTTGCCCAGGTTAAAGGCTTTAGGATTTGGCTCCATGTTTATTTTAAATCCTCATTTCCCAGACATAAACTATTCTTCTAATAGAAGCATCCAGATATTTGAGAATATGCTGCAATTGTATTTTTGCATGCTCTGCATGTGCTTTGATTAAGAAGAAATAGCAGATGTTTGAACCATGAAGTGTACTCCCCTGAGGCAAACCTTTCCCATGTTGCAGGAGCATGGCATACCTTCCTGGTGGACAGGCTTATTATTGTTTTGAGGGGAATTTTGGTGTTCCCCTCCCACCTCATCCAAGTTTGAATATGGTGATCAAGCATTAGCAATGCAGGCTCCATCTTTTTGCCCTATTTTGAGGTTAAATTTGTTAATTGAATGAAAAATGTGGGATTGGAAGGTCAAGTATAAATCTCGATACTGAACTAAGAAAAAACTGACTTAAAACTACAGATATATTTTAAATTGTTGTATCTGAGATGGTCTGCCATTTTTAGTCCCAAGTGTAGCTTCTACAGTCTTCCTTGTGGAGATTTTTTCAGTAAAATAAGGAGTGCAGGGGGCAGAGGTGGAATGTTTGGGTACAATCAGTGCCCATGTTTGACCATGATTAAGGATTTCTTTGAGTCCAGAAGTTCTGGTCTTGAAAGAGGCATTGATTTAGAGTTCATATATTAATTCTTGGTCTATAAATTTTCTTTCTTTTTTTTTTTAAATAGGCATAAAAATGCAAAAATCTTTTAGATGTTGAATTTGGAGGGAAGTGATGTTTCCTCACTCACAGCATCTGAAGCTAATTTGAAATCTACTGATTCTGCTGCCTGCAAATAAACTGAAAGTCTGATTCAACATCTGGGCAGGTATTATTTTTGGAAATCTTGTGGATGACTGAAAAAAATGGCATGGAGGACCCACTTTTCTTTACTCCTTTGCAGGATTTCTGGAGGAAAATGGAAGCTTTGTTCTGAAATGTCGAATTTATTATGCAGAGATCTCACAAAAAAGGGTGGGGGTCAGATTCAGATTGCCAAATATTCCTAACCACAAAACAGGATGTGCTCCCCTCTTTCCACTCCATGACTCCATGTAATAATCAAACCATTCATCCTTGTTCCAATCTGCATTTTAATACTTGCCTTTTTTTAAGCTCTTCAAATATTTCTTAGTTAAAAGCTGATAAATGGCTTTTGGCTTACCTGGTTGACATTCATCTTCTGGAAGGTGATTAAATTTCTGGCAGGAGAGAAGAGCTAAATTAATAAAATGGATAAATTGAATTAGTAGCCTGTCTCATGCATAATCACAGATATGTTTTGTGTGTTTTCTAAATGTGGAGTTAAAGTTGTAACTTTGTATGGGCAAGCACGTTGGTTGCTTTGCTGTCTGTGCTCTCTACCATCATCCACAAAAGCAGCCTTGTTGTGCTGTACAATGCAGGGACAAGGTCACAGCATTTCAGAGATTAGAAGTATTGTTATCAAGCTTGACTTGAATTGTCTCCAGACACAAAAATATAATTTCTTCTTCTTTGGGATGTGTTGCACAACAGTTCCCATTTTCAAATGAAGCCATTCAGTATTTGGCTGCTCCTGGAACTGCTTTTTTTATTCCTTGCACTTTCAGCTTAAGGAGACAAATATACCAGTATCTTGTCTGCTGATTGAGAGAGTGAGAACATGGCATGTACACTGTTGTCTTGCCATGCCAGTAAATGGATTTGAACTAAAAATCTCCTTGCTGTTAAAAATTACACCCACAAACAAAACAGCATTCTCAGAATACTGTTTTGAGATGGTCACATTTTTTGCATCTGATATTGTTGGTTAAGGGTCACTTAGCACAGTGCAAAAATATTTTTAAAGGACAGGTTTCTTGCTGGTTGTTCCTGTTTTCAGAAGGAGTTTGGTATGACGGATTTGAGTCACTGTGGTTGATCAGGTTACAGTGGTTTATGAGCAAGAAGTGTATTTTGTCTAAGGCACAAGCAAGTTCAGCTACTAGATTGTGGACACTGGTAAAGTTTGTGAATTCATCTGCCCTTCCTGGAACAGTCCTGGGAAAGAGGATAGAAATGCTTATGTAAGGAATGCAGGATCAGAGTATTATTGTGCTGATTTGGATGAGCTCCTTGGGGTTCCTGTGTTTCTTTGTAGTTTAGGTAAACCAAGCATCAGATTCTGTACTATTAACCACTGAAGGCAATGATTAACTTCAGATCATGGTATAATGTTTGTTGAAATCTTGTGCTTTAAAGTTGAACTGTTTTTTTTCTTGGATTGCTGTGAATTTGAGGGAAGAGAGTAAGATGAAGGGAGAGACTTCAATGACTCTGTTACTTTAGAAGAAGAAAACCACCCAATGGTTTGGAGTTAAGTATGGCTCTACTGCATCTGTTGATCTTCTCCTAAAGGTTAATATATTGTTATAGCGAGACCAACAATTCAAATTTAAACCAACCTGTTGTTTTAAAACAGGAGACCCCCAGGAAAGCAAATGTGCCATTTTTTCAAATGGATATAATCTTGCACTTTTTTTTTTTTTTTTGAGTGCCTAAAGTTGACTAGTTTAATCATGATGCAGAGATAAACATAGCTTTCATAAGATATGGTTGAAAATTCTAAGGCATTGATATTAGATTTATGATTTCCGGTAAATATGTTCACACAGATTTCTTCCATTCGAATGAAGGGATCTGTGGCTACAGGGCCATCCCCCTTTAAGATCCCATGTAAGGCTGCTAATGAACACATTTGGAGGCAGGTAAGGAGCATTAAGACTGCCATCTTGGAGGGTGGAAAAAGTTTTGACCTCCTGTACTGAGTTTGCATCCTTGAACTAATCCTTATCCCTTTACTTCCTCCAGTCTCTCAAAAGGTGTGATTGTATTGGGCACATGTTCATTTTCCCCTGAAACATGTTCAGATGCTGCAGTGCAGCACAGCATGTTGTGACAAATGGAGTTAGGACTTGTGACTCAGTCTGTGATGTTTTCAAATAGAAAGTGACACAAATAATATGGGAAAAACTACCGGAAAAACAATGTGAATATGATTAGGGGAGTAATTTTTTCACTTTAAGGTTTCTTGGTTTTTGTGAATAAAAAAAATTACTGATTTCAGAGTAAAGTCTTACTTCATGTACGTACATGTAGCACTACTTAGAAAGAGAGGCAATAATATATTTTTGTGGAGTGGTTGTGTTCTTGGAATTGCAGGTTTAGGTTTGGAAATGTCAGGGTCACTTGGCTACAGGGCTGTCATGTAAATGTGATAAACTCAAGTAATTTTCTGTGGTTTGGTTTCTTACCTGTATAAACTAGGTAAGGATACTTCCCTTTTTTCCAGTTCGAGGAATCTTATGCACTGAAGCTGTGTGCTCTGTAATGTTCTTGGGTAGTCTGGGGACTGTGAAGCCACACTCTATTATTTATTGAGGAGTGATGTTTGTAGGAGTAGACTGTGATGCCCTAAACAAAGCATAAATGCTTCTGGTCATGCTCATGATCTGCTCCTTGTTATGTAATCACACTTAACTCCAGCTTGCTTTGGCATATGTTACTAACAGGGTCCTAATTTATTTATGCTATCAATTAAGACCATGGTGGGAATTTTGCTGTTGATATGCATTTATTCTGATCAAAGAGCTGAGAAGGCAGTCTTGGCGATTGTATGTTTGTTTGTTTATAAAGGGTGTATTTTCTAGTAGCTATAATGTAATAACATGGAAGTTTTAGATTAAAAATAATTAGTTCTCAAAATTGTTTAGTGACAAAACCCAAGAAAATTATGTGGGAACATTGAACATTCAAAATTCACTATAATGCCACGTTGAAGAGCTTTAGAAGTGGATAGCTACTTGTGAGAGAGGAAGGAATCTTGTATGAATGGATAAAGCAGGAAAAACTTCACTTTTCCAGCATTATTCTCCCCTGATTTCAAACTGAAAAATAGTTTTCATTTCTCTTGGGTTTAAAAAAAACAAACCCAAAAACAACAACAAAACAAACTACAACTGATTTATTTCCATAAATGCTTTTTATAATTATTATTGTTATTACTCCTACTTTTAGGAGAACTTTCTCTTGCCTCTGTGGTAAATGAACTTTAACACATTAACAGAGCATCATTACCAAGTTAGGTATCTCTCAAGCTTGTAAGTGGCTGCTGTTATTCTTTCTGCTGCTTCATCTTCCCACTTCCATCACTTAATGCCATGTGGCAAGGGATGAAGTTAGTTATTTTTCAAGCATGACAAATAAGAATACTCCGACACGCTGACTAGCTGTTGTACATTGGTCTGTTAATGAAGAGAATCCTTGTGTTTGAACAAACCCCAGCATTCTACTTATTCTGGCACATTTCTTTTCTGGAGCTATAAACTTCATCCAAGACTAATTCTGGTCAGTTTGCTCATAAAGACCACTTTGAAATCCATGTTTGTGTTCTCAGATGGTATAAATTTTTTTGTCAGTTTACTGACAAAAACACTTTATTAACCAGATTTCCACTAATGGAAGTGCTCATAAATAAAGTCACAAGGATTCTGTAAGTATTTACTGCTGTTATCTTCACTGTATGTAGAACTCTTGTCTGTAAGGGATCATTGGCTGCCCTGCAGAGATTGCAAAGAAAAACTATTTTTATTTTTTTTTTAACTTGAAAGACAGCTTGGTGTTTGTATATTTCTTAAATTTTTGGGCTACGTTTAAATCAAATTTAATGTGCTCTTCACTTAGTTTTAATCCTCCAGGATGTATACTTTGGCTATTTCTCAAGAACAGATCTTCTGAGATTCTCAGTGGACTGTTTTCTCCAAATTTGAAATCTTGCTCAATTAAAGAGATGCTAGGTTTTTGGTTTGCTTTGTTTTTGCTTTTTTTTTTTTTTTTATTTTGGTTTTTCTTAAGTGAGATAAGAATAGTATTGCATTTTTTGAATGAAGATTCATGTTGAGACCCTCAACTTTGCTGTACCCATCTCCTCATGTCCAGAACATGACTAAGGAAATGTTTTTGTTCTCCACCTTCCCCTGCAACAACAAATCCTTTTCTTTGCAATTGGCTAGGTTGAGAGCTCTAGAAGTTCTGTAGTGATAAGCCCAGCACCCTGATTTCATTGGTGGGATGTGGCTGTTTTATTTTTCATTCTGGAAGGATGCTGCATAATATTATTTGGTGTCTTCAGGACAGTGGCTTGACTCCAAAGAAATACGTAGTCAGACTTTATATTGAGCCTAGATATAAACAGATTAGAATTACTAACTGCGTGGGAAGTTTTCTTCAAGTTAAACTTCTTCTTAACTTCCCACATTCAAATGTTCTTGGACAAGGACACAATGGTTTGTTTTATAAACATGAAAGAGGTATTAAATCATTTCGAATTTCCAGTCTTGCTCTTAAAATTTGGCTGAGAGCTTATCAAAAGTCTGGGGGAGTTTCTTCAAAACATATTCCAGTGGAAGAAAACATTGCTACAGATGCTGTACGAAGGAAAATCGATACATGGAAGAAGGCCTCCCACAAGTACAAGAGATTTGGCAACCTGAAGGAAGTGCCATAGATTGGGACTCCTTGAGTGTAGGGAAAGCTTCGTGAATGATGTGTGTAGAAACAGATGTAGATGGGCCCATTTCTGGGGAATGGTTGTACTTGAAATAAATGCACATTTAAGATTTTTTTTCTTAAATTACTATATGGAGGAATTATAATAAATAACTATTAGTTTGCTGGGTGAAAACTGAACATGACCATGGTTCTGTTCCATTGGTAGGATTTCTGAATGATGTTTTTCATTCAATGTTAGATAAGTGTTGCATTTGAAACTACAGTAAAATGCATCTGTCCCAGTAGAACGCTCTTGCAGAGACTGTGGTCATGTGCATGTGAAATTCCATTGGGAGTCAGATGGGTTTAAGTACTACTTCTTCAGAAAAGAGAATATTAATATGTCCTTGGGTTCTGTGATTCTTTGAGTCCTTCAGGATCCTTTCCTGGTTCCAAGTTACGAGAAATAGTTTGCAAGGCAATTCATAGCATCCCTTGGAAACTTTTTTGCAATAAGAGAAAGTTTCCTAGTAAAAGTTTCTCTGTAAAGAGAGAGAGAGAGAGAAATGCACAATTCTTCAAGCAAAAAGGGATTTATTATTTTGTGTAAGCAACATCAGTTTGGAATAGGGACATTGCAAGAATGAGGAACTTGTATCTGCTTTACGCACTTGATGATATCCTGGAGTTACCTATTTTTAAAAATTCTGTTTCCTTTGGTAAACACTGTGGCTTTGTAGCACTGTCTCAAATGCTCCTTCATCATCCAGATTTATAGCTTGCAGTTGCAATCCTCTGGGTCCTTTTTTTTCAGTGATGGACCCAGAAAGGAAGTTTATCTATCCTTTCCTCTACTGGAATAAATAATGGCAGAGTTTCAAACTCTGCATTCATATTTGTAACTTCACTAATGACACTCATATTTTTCAGTGTTAACACCTCTCTGATGTTTAATCATGTTTATATTCCTCAGAGGTGTTTATCTGGGTTAGTTTTTTAACACGTCCTTCATCTGACTCAGGGGTTTTTAGGACTGATGTCAGTGTAAGCAACAGCCAGTGAAAAAAATTACTTGGTTCTTTCTGCATCTTGTGTCAATTGACTTACGGTGATTTATGTATTTTAAAAGATGGTGAGTGGGAATGGTGGTGAGGGAATGGTAACTGAAATTCACACTTCTAATTGCTGGAAACATCTGACTGGGTAGCTGTTCCTGGTGTCTGTAGCTTCTTAGCAGCTGTAAACGAAGGTCTCAGTCCCTTTCTGCTCATGGAGGTCTCTCTGTCACCCAGCTGTCCCCACATCTGTCCCTGGTTGATGTTGTGTTTAGCAGTAGCACTGTGTGACATTTGATTGTCATCTGTGTTCTGAGTTTGCTGTTATTTTTAGTCTGAGTCTTGACAGGGTTATGCAACTGTAACAGCAGAACCAGACTGCTGTCTCCAAGATGTCCGGGAAACAGGAACGTGCTTTTCTCATCCCATGAAAATGGGTGAGGAGCAGAGTTATTTCTTTAGCTCCCAGTTACTTTCCTAGAGAGAGGAGCTTGGAGACGGAGGAGCTGTTGCTGAAACATGGATGAGAATGTAGACAGTGTCCCTTCCACAGGCAGCCAGCTCAGTGGAGGAATAAGAAGACATCTCTTTCCACTTCCCAGAACAATAAATGAATTTAGTTTCAGTTGGCACTGAATGTAAAGTTGATCTTTCTAATGGGAAAAAAATACTGATGATGGTGTCCATCGTATTTTTTAATTTGGAAATATTTGTATACTTAGTCATGTCAGTAAAGTGTATTGACATGGATTTGCTTGTGCAAGGAGATACTCATTCAAAATATGTTATTCTATAAGATGATGGTTGTGGTATGGTTAAACTTGAGGTCTTTTTTTTGCTTTTTTTCTGTCAAATACAGCTGGGAAGCATAGCTCCTGTTTCTGAGAGCTGAAAGAAGGAGGCAAGCAAGGTGTTTTGTCTTCTCCTCCTTTCTGCACTCAATTCCCAGACAATATTTGCCACGAAGTTCAAATCTGTTCCAGATGGTTTCTGATGGAGAGCGAGCTTACTAAAACTGCTGCTTGGAGAAACAGAGTAAAGGCGAGAAAAATCAAAGGAAAAGAAAAAAATCCCCAAGCCCTTAGCAAAGTGTTCACTGTCCAGCAGTTCTCTCTCCTGATGAATGCTGACAGGTGAAAAAATGTGATTGTAGAAGTGCTGACATGAACCAAAAGCATCCTATTTATCTGTTTATCAAAGCATTCATGGTTTTGGTTTTGGTTTTTTTTTTTTCCAAAGACGAAAAGTTTTCTGTCTGGGTGTAGCACACAGAGCAGCCCCGTGTTGAAACGTTGGCTCAGGAGCAGGGTGGGGAGTGGTGCCTGTTAGCACTGCGTTATCAGCAGAGCTGTTGGATGTGGAGGGAGTATCAGCTGATGCAGGAGGGAACTTGTCCTGGCCAGACACAGTTCTGCATGGTTCTGCACTGCACACCAGAGCCATGACCATTATTTTGCTCTAAAGGGATGGTAAGATTACATGCACTTCACTTGCTTGTCTTGCATAGCAGTGTAGCATTCCAATCTCATCTGTGTTATTTTAAGTGCAATTACTCAGAAGGGAGACCAAAACTATGCCAGGAGTTAATCCTTTCTTCTGAATTTTTGTAAGTTAACATAAAGTTCACATCTGAGCTAACATTCCCTAGGCACTACACCTATCAGACCCTTGGTATTAAGAGATATAGTTTTGGAATGGGAATATTTTCGGTCACTATCACAGTTTTCTTCTTTAAAATAGATTGTTTACAGCATAACTAATTTTGCAATGTGTGGCATTTTTTTATTGTTGTTGTAAAGAATCTTGTAGGCAAAATTTCTGAAACAATTTTTTTTATTTCTGAAACAAATTTGAAATATGAAGTGTAAGAAAATATAAAAAATAGTAATTTATAAAAGTATACTTTCTTTTTCAGAAATGGTGATGCATATTTCTGATCAAATGAACTTAATTTTTAATCTTCTTCATTGTTTTCTTTCTGCTGCATTGGGTTAGTAATGGCTATGTCAGGTGAAAATGAGCAATCCTCAGAAACAAGATTTGCACATGTGATTGAGTTGAAAAGGGGATGTGAGGTTGCTTCCCACTTTGTACCTTAACAGTCATTGGATCACAAAATTGTAGTGGAGATGAGAGCAACTGGTCCATCATCTTCCTGGGAGATTCAGCTCTGTAGGTATTTAATACTGGGTCATTTTATCCTGCCAGCAGTGAATGAGCTTCTCTTTTTATTACATTGGTTTGTAAAACAGTGCCCACAGACAGCAGAGCAAGCAGTGTACAGCCTTCCTGGTCTTTGTTTCAACGTGAGATTAGGTGGGCTTTCTTCTCAAGGATGTCCCTGCCTCTGGGGGCAGAGGCATCAGGAACTGCCAGGAGATACTGGAGGGCAGCTTGCTGCTGTTTTACTGTTTTGCTACTATGCATTGTGTGAGTTTGGGTTAAAGAGTGCTGCATGCATGAACCTTTAGGAAAAGGAGAAAACGTTCTGGTTCCATTTCTTCTCATATTTGCTGGTTGATACCAAGAGGGAGTGTTACTAGAAATTAAAGAGCTTTAAACATAAAGGCTTTATGTAAACCAGACTTTTCTCACCAGTTTTGACCTCTCCTCTTTGTATCACATTGTTGGAAGTACTTACCTAGCTGGCTAATGAAGGTGAGGTTTTTGTTGTTGTTATTGGTTTGTTTTGAATTTTTTTTTAAACTAATTTTCCTTGAAAAAAGTAATTTATTTCCAATAGTTCTTGTTTAGTAGAATTTACATCACTTTACCTCTTTTAACATTTACTTACATTACCAAGCTCTTGTGTAGTTCATATAATCCATCAAGGAGCAGTGTAGGGCTCCATTCAGGTTTTTGGTGGTTTTCTCTGCAGCTTTTGTAGTTTTGCTACAATAGGTAAAAGTCCTTCATGAAGATGTTTAAGCCATAAATTATTACATTTCAGTGTCTGACAGAAGGCTGAGCCCATATGGCCTCATGCTGGACCTACTTGCCTTGGTCAGGCAGCTCTTGGTGTCCAGGAAGATGATTTGGGGTAAAAATCCCCAAACAACCAACAAAAAGCCCCCCAGACTTGCCCAGAATATTTAGAATATTCCAAAGAATGTGGGAGCTGGCTGATAAGTGTCTTACTGGAGAGCAGAACAAGTGGAAAGGCCTAAATAATTGTCTACAATTGGGACATTTGGACAGTGCCTTATTGATAAGAGGAATTTTGACTATATCTTCCTGGAAGAGTTGACCATTCGTGACACACATTCATGGATTGTCATGTAGAACACCTTGGTTTGGAGGAGGAGACAGCACTTAACTTCTTAGGCTAAGCTTTTGTGCCAGGAGCTTCTCATCTGGGGTGTGTGTCAGTGTCTTATTCACATGTTATACCTAGTAGAAAAGGCTGCCATCTGTAGCTTGTTTTAGTCATCTGAATTGAATGGTAATTGTTTTTTTCCAGAATAATGAAGATGTAATTGATATTAACCATGGGATAACTAGGAAAACTTACAGCATTACAAGCAGGAATCTGGTGCTGAGTTGTCCTAGCTTTGAGAGTTGGAGGCTTGGCCTCCTGGAGACTGAGAAGTTTCGAGGATCATTCAGCTGCTGATTCCTTTTCCCTTCTGTGTTTTGGTCTCCTGCTCTCAAAGATTTATTTCAGGTCAGCTGGGTATAAGAATGAGTGAACACCCTCACCTCTGTCTTTCAGCCAACAACCCTTGCCCGCTCAGTGTTAGACATTTTTTTCAGCAGCATCTTTTCTAATTAATATTTTACATTCACTGAATGTATTTTTTTTTTTTTTTGTTACTGGAAAAATAAGCATAAAAGTTAGACCAAATTTTAGTCTAAAGGTACCAATTTTAAAGAATATAACTGCATAGCTTTCTTAATAATCTTGCAGCTGTAAAGTTGTTTAAACAGGATGCAAACACCATGCAATATCCTGCTGAAGGTAGAAGACACATTACTTCAGTGTAGTTGGCTGAATTAATTCCTTCTCATGTTAAAGCACACAAGAGTCTGGATAGGATAACACCAAGAAGGATATATAATATTCTCAAATCTACAGTAGAAATATGTGAAATATGTGGAAGAGATGTTTTTACATAGTTCTTGAACAGAAAAGGGTATAACAAGCAATACATTATTCTGTTAACATTAATGACAGTGCTTTTTTACTAAAGTTAATTCAGAAATAGTGAGTGGACAGCTAATTCTGTCTTCACCTTCCTTCTTGTTTTCTGTTGTCGTGGCTTTGACAGAGTTCTAGTTTACAAATGAGGAGTCAGTAGCCCTTTGGTACTATGCCTGCACTCTTGAAGGCTGTTTTTTTTGAACACGTAGTTTCCACTTCTGAATTAAATACTCTTAAAATTTTTGTAGAATAAAACTAAACACATCGTTTACCAGGCTGGCTTTTCCTCTTCTTTCCAATTTCAAGCTTATTGCAAATTTTTTTTTTGCCCTTCACTTTGCTCTCCAGTATTTTTTTATATAATAGGTAAACTGCCAATTCTATACAAATTATTCTCTTTAAATGGAGGAAAGAAAACTGTTGGTATAAATATGAAATAATAATATGTAACAGCTGTTAGAGTTCTACATGTGGAAACTTGATGTGTCTATGAAGCAGTATTAAATTTCTTCAAAGGCCTTCTACTCTGGCTAGCATAAAACAATGAAAAATAAAATATAGGACAAGGTTACATAATGTCAGTGATATATGCTTTTCTGGTGGGAGTTTTTGAGATTCCTTTTTAATTTTGTATGGCACATACTGTATGTATCTGTCTTAAGAATGAATTAAAATTTTCAGCTGGAAATCAATCTGGCCACTGCTGTGAAAGATAATAAAAATTATTAAAGGTTTGCACAACACCTTTTATTCTTCATATATTAAAACTGAAATATTTAAAATAATCACTTATGAATGGAGAAGTCTTACATGTTAAAAAGTGCTCTTTTGCTGTCCAAGGGAAGGTGTGCTTTAAAGTACTTCAGGTGATACAGAATAAAAGCTAATTTGCTTCTAATTCTGTGTATTAATAGCTCTGCTTTTTATGTCTTTTCCCAATTGTATATTATTGCTATCATTGGACTGGGAACAGCAGCAGAAGTTCAGAGGTGAAAATCACATTTCTGAAGATTTGTTAATAGAGGCTGTTAGAAAACATGGTGAGACGTGGTTTGAAAAGAAGCCTGAAGAGCAGAAAGCGTGTGTGGACTCTGCATGTATGGTTTATTTTCCAGTTTGGGCTTTTTTGTTCAGTGTTTGCTGTAGACAAAACCATCCTTTTAAAGCTAAGAAATTAAAGGGTTTTCCGGATGTTTTGTATGAAAAAACACGTAAGGGAAGGTTTGAATGGAGATGTAATCTCTGTTAATGGTCCTGTTTATGTAGCAGTAGAGGGAAAAAAAAAGCTTTTGAGTACACAGCTCTAGGAATAGAAAGCAGTAAATGCTGAGGTAAATATAGTTCAAGAAAAAGTCCTCTGAAATTAATTTTGCTAATCGATTAGACAATTTTGAGAGGAGGTAACAAGCCTAAAAAGGCTAAACTTACATTAATTTTGATACTGCAAACTGACCAATATGCCCAAAATACCCAGAAATTTCCATACCACCTGGTTTGCCAAGAAACTCATCTCTATAGGTGCTTTTTCTGTTGATGGAATTCCATTGATCTTAAATGGGATTTTCCACTGTTATGGGCATTTGTGTACAGCTTCTTTTGCAGAAGGAGACCTTTGTGAATACCAGAGGGAATGTAGAGGATGGGTTCATGTGCTTTTCTGGGTTCTTTGTTGTTGCATCAGTGACAAACTGAAGCTGTTTTTATGCTCTGAAACTTTTTCTAGCTCATTTCCACACAACTGAGGAATATGTATGTTTGACAAAATAATTACATAGTGCGGTGCAAATATGTGAAAGCAGTGCAGCTGCTGTTTCCTAATCTTTTCTCTTGCTAAAATTATAATCAGTCATTTACTCTTGCACCTTAGCTTGATAAAGCACTCATCTCTCCAGAAACATATACTAGATAAGTGGAGATAAATACAAAATAAAAATATTGGAATAGTTGCAGTAGGGAATAGTAAAACTGTTGCAGTCAGGTTTTGGGGGGTTTAATTCATAATTCTGAGAAACATATTGCTAGTGCTCTTGCAACTGCTTAAATAGATACAGGTTTTCTAGGCAGTGTCTAGCCAAGTTTGCTGGAGGAGGTTTTGATATAGATAGAGGTTCTAAATATTTGACATAGACTTGTTAGCAAGGCATTCAGTGACTTCCAGCTAATGAAGCAGGACATCTAAAGCCCACAGTTGCTGTTTTCTGTCTTCGTACTGGTAAACTGAGTGCTAGGTGCTCTACAAGAAGTGCAGCAAGCTCAGTCCTCAAGAAAGAAGCAAATGAGCATAATATTGCACTGAAAATAAGGAAGCTGTTAAACACTGTTAAAATCTGGTTGACACAATCTCCAGAATAACTGGATAATAGTATTACCTGTGAATGCTATTATTCTGCTACCAGAATGACTGAGCACATTGGTCCTTCCCATTGAAACGGAAAATCCTTCAGGCTGTAGAACAGCCTTAAACCGCTATCGTACCTCTTCCTATGAATGCCAAAGAACTTGTTCCCACCCCAAATTAAACTTGAAAAAAACCCAAACAAACCAAAAAGTTGATTTATGGATTTGTCCTGATATCAGGAGTGTCGCCTTTGCCATTCTTTCCAAGAAGGCCACTAATGGCCATTGAACATCCTGTGCTCCTCTGCAGAGCACCCTGAGAGCAGGTGCATAATAGCAGGGCTGCCTCCCTTTTCTCAAGTACTTTAGAGCTCTGATAATTGCTTGCAGAATTCCCTGTGGGAGAGGTCCCATTTACTCTATCTTGCAGGCTTTTTATAGTTACAAGTGTAGGTGTAAGTCTTCAGTTGGCCTTTAAAGGCTGTGGCTATAAGGAAAGTTTAGTAAGTGACAAGAGCAATTCTTACAGGAAAATGAGAAACTGCTCTTAAGGATTCTGGATTTCACTCAGAAAAACCCTCTGTCAAGATTTGGTGGATTTTGTAGTCCTTGACAGATTTTTTTTTAAGCTGATGGTGGAATCATATCAGTTCAGAAATAGAGCATAGATGCTTCTTATCCTTCCTTCTTGCCAGGCACCCATGTATTTCACACATTTCCTGGCCAAGCTGCAGATGTGGAGCATATATCCAGAGTTTTCTATCAAGGCTATTAAGGAAATAAAATCAGATATTCAAAACATTGGTTAGTTTGGGAAACAAAACTATTATATTGATTTGCTAATAGAGAGGCTTTGCAGTTTTGTTTTATAATTAAAGTGGACAGATATAATGAGAATGAGGGCCAGTTAATGCATAACTTGTTAGCTCATTCCCGGTATTGTTTCCATGAAATTTCAGGAAGTGGTGTCTGGAGACACTTCTTTTCCTTTGTGTTTCTGGCAGGACTAAAGATGTATCTGTATTCCGAAACCAAGTTGTTTTGGTTATAGCTGAGAAGACTTCATTGATACAAGTCCCACTCACTGGGGATACTCAAGGACCATCTGGATGCACTCTTGTGCAATGTGCTCTGGGATGGCCCTGCTTGAGCAGGGAGGTTGGGCCAGATGACCCACTGTGGTCCCTCCTAACTTGACCCAGTCTAAGATTTATTTAAAGTATAAAGTTGAATACTTGAGTAGAAATGGTTTCAATAAGTGGTCAAAATTTGGCAAGGTAAATTGTAAACTCAAGTGGGAAATGTTTTGTACCACTGAATTTGATTTGGTCAGGCCAATTAAACAGTATGTTGTTTTTCTTTTCTCTCACTGCAGCCTGTGCTTTCCGTTACAATGGGCTCTCCTTTGTCTACCTCATCTACCTCCTGCTCATTCCTCTGTTTTCAGAACCCACAAAAGCAACCATGCAAGGTAAGAAGTTCATTGCTTCATTCTTCAGACTCTGTGGTGGACAGAGCACGTGCAAAAGCTTTGGTGTAGTAGAAGGTGAAATCCTGAGCGTTTCCCCCTCATCAAGTGATCTAACTTGTAATACATGCTGTACATTCCCTGATGCTGTAGTTCACAACATGCTCGCTTTGGTGCCCCAGGAGTTCCAGCCATGCTTGCCCCAAATTGCCTCAGGGCTGTCTGATAGCACTACTGGCATTTTATGGCATTATTTCCTCTGGAATACTGATGTGGTCTGAGTGAGAAATGAGCTTTCAGAACCCTCCCAAAGCTGTCCTATCATAGATTGTGCTTCAGGTCTGGATTGGTAGTTAGTTATGAGAATTAAATTTGGTGTCAGATTTTTCATTCAATTGTATTTTAGGTACTTACATAAACAGCTGTCATCCTGGCATTATACCACTGCATTAGTAAAAGTGACTTGAAGGGCTTGCTGTTAGAGATGACAAAAAACTACAACAGGCATTCAAGCATTTGTGTATCACACACAGAGGTGTGACATTCTGCCTTGTCTACAGCAAGAATGTAATATTTCTGGAAGGGTTATTTACATTCCCCTGTAATGGGGGAGGAAAGGGGTTCTGTATAGGCTTGCACAATTGTTTATATATTTTAAATTATAAAGCTTTGATTGGTATAGAGTCATAGAATAGTTAAAGTTGGAAGGGACCTTAAAGATCATCTGGTTCCATGGGCAGGGATGCCATTCCCTAGATTGGTTTCTCAGGGCCCCATCCAACCCCGCCTTGAACACTTCAGGGATGGGATATCCACAACTTCTCTAGACACTGTTTCAGTGTTTCACCACCTTTTGAGTAAAGAATTTCTTCCTAACATCTAATCCAAACCTGCCCTCTTTCAGATTAGAACTATTGCCTGTTGTCCAGTCACTATCTGCCTGCATAAAAAGTCCCCATCTCTCTTTTTAATAATCCCTTCTTCTGATAATCCCTCCATTTTATAAGCACCCTTAAAGTGCTGGAAGGCTGCAGCAAGGTTTCCTTGGACCCCTCTCTTCTCCAGGCTGAACAGTCCCAGCTCTTCCAGCCAGTCTTTGTAGGACAAGTGTTCCTATCTTTTGATGGAGATCCATATCAATCAGGTGGGCTTAGTTTATGTTGTCTATTGTAAGTATCCAGTGGAACCAGGAAAAACAGAGCTGAAAAATAAACAAAGCAAGAATAAAAAGTGGGAAATCCCACATTTGGTGAGGCTGTCAGCCATTTTTACAGAGGAATATTACAAGGACAGTGTAAGCATGGACCATCAGTAAATTTCCAGCTGTGAGTTAGAGTTCCTCTTAAAGGTGCTGAAGGTGGTAGTTGAGAGGGAAGTACACATTGGAAATTTGGTTGCAGTTTCCCAGATAATATGCAGTTACCCTTTTGGTTTTGTGTGTTTTACTTTTGCTATCCCTTCTGTGTGTGCCAGGAGAAATGACAGGATCAACAGAGTAATTTTCTAGATGCCAAGCATGACAGTGGAGAGACATACAAATTCTCTTCTTTTAGAGTATAAAAAACGTCTGTGTGATTAGGACTAATTCCTATGTGACATAATAGAGTCATCTAATTTGCATCACTGATAGTTGCAATCTCTCCTTGGAGGACAATGCTTTCTTAGGACTTTGGATAATTCCCCTGTAGTGTGTATCATATTGCATTGCACTTCTCCTGAATGTCATACTATGATGTGTTTGTCTGAATTAATTTCTTACATAAATATAGTATTTGAGTGTACACATTTTGCCCACTGTCCCTGTCACCTTTCTAAATTATGTGAGTAGGTGTATCTAGAACATCTTGAGGGTTTGGGTTTTTTTTAATGTCCAGAAGATAGAAAAGAAAGGGGAAATCTTGAAATATTTTAGTTAAAACCAGCCAAACCACCAGTAAATCAGAGCCAATAAATAAATAAATAAATAAAACTTTACTAAAAAAAACCAAAAACCAAACCCAATATGTGTTTATGTACTTTACTTGTATTTTTCCCCTAATACATCTGTCACTCAAATAATTTTTTTTCCCTGAAATTCTGCTTCTTTTGATTAAATTTTTTTATTCTTTTAAGCTTTCTCATCTTCCACTGATCTTTTCTTTCCACATCATTTCCTGACACACTCAACTCTTCAGGCAAAATCTCTGACCAGCATTCCTATCTCTTGCACTTCCATCTGTTTTCCCAGGTCACATTGCACTTTGCAGTTACTGAACTTATAAAACTTCTCTCCACCAGTCTTAAGGGTTTTACAGGATATTGAATTAGAAATCAATCCGAAATGGATGATGTCAGTCTAGATTAATTTAAATTTTGACAGAAACTTAAAAGATTAGAAATACTGGAGAAAAACTGTTATACTCAAATGGTTCAGATGATGTTTAAAGATTAATGAGCAATTTTTTTCCTTCTTGCCCCCTTAAACCTTTAATCTTCTTAAAAAGGTTAATTACTAAGATAAAGTAATATTAATCCTTAAATATGAAGATATAAGGCACTGTGTGTGTCTCTGCCTGCATTCAATGTATCAGTTTCAATTCTAATGGAAGGATTTGTCTTCTGTACTTCAGAAGAAGTTGGTATTTTACCTGTCAGCATCTTAAAACTAATACATGAAACGTGGGAAGAGACAACTGTGTGAAAAACATTCACTACAAATAACATCTCATCTACAGGAGTAACTTAAAACTTGACCAATTTTTCAAGGGTTGCTATTGGGAATGGTTTTTGCACGTGTAGTGAAGCTGTGTGATTTCAGCAGTAATTTTTCTATATTTATCTCTAAAATCAGGAATGGATTTGTTATCTCTTTCTCCAGAGATGACAAATACACCGTAAATTGTACAACAGCCTAGTTTCTAACTTCTTTGGTTGTGACATTGTTTATATTAGTGATGTTTTTCCCAATGTCTACTGCAGTTATGTCTTCAGCCTTAATAAAGGCTTGTACGTGATGTTTTTATAGAAATAATAAAACATGACAGCATGGATTGGTTGTGTCTTGCTCCAATGGCTCATTTAACAGTATCAAATAACTGGCTCATGTGGCGCTTTTTTTCTGTAATAGATGTAAGTTTACATGTAGATAGGTTTGATTTTTCTTTATTTAATTTCATAATTTCTAATAAATGAGAAACTGTAGCCACTCATGATGTAAATTTAAAAAAAAAATAGTGAGAGAATCAGTTAATTTTACATATGGACTATATTTTGCTCAGTCTGCTTATGTTAATGGCAAAAAGAGTGGATTTGCTTCTGAGTTAAGACACTGCTCAGAGTAACAAAACTTGTAACTGTTGGAAAAATGAACTTGGCACAGCACTCAGATCAGTAAAGATGATGTTTTAAAAATGCATAGATTGATAAAATGTTGAACTATAATCCAAAAAATTGTGAATGGAGTATTAGTCTGAGTGTGGCTGAAAGCATGGTAAAGAAATGGAACAATGGAATTTGTTTTTTGGATATTAAAGTGTTTGTGATTTGCAATAATCTGCACAGAACTGTAAAATGCAGAAGAATTGCAACAAATTGTAACAAATTTGGATCACCAAATATAACTGAAGGGTTTTCAGGAGAGAATTGATCCAAGTGAATATGGGAAAAAGATTTATACAAACCTTATTTTGAATTTCATATGAGAAAAATGCTCCTATGTGCCCTGATCAATTCTACAGTGGAACTGTTTTAGTAGCAATCTTTTTACACTCATCTGCACTCATTTTCTTGAGTTTCACACTAAGCATCTCACTTGAGACATCTGATTTAGATGTTCAAGTCAGGAATTGGGTAAACTTATATATTTACTGGATAGAGGATGGGTGATAGATGATAGTCCTCAGAATTGATCATTTAAGCCTCCAGTGAGTCCAAATACCTTAAATTAAAAGCATAATTTTAGATCTCGTCTACACCACAAGGTATTAAGGCTTCTGAACAAAATAAGGAGCTTAAATGAATATATTTATGTGTTACTCACAGAATAGAAAAAAAGATGGTTAACCCCTTAATTGTAAACTTTTGCACTGAAAAAATCACAGTGAAAGAGAAAAGAGTACTTTCTATATTACTAAAACACCTGCTCTAAGAGAGCTTCAGCTTTAGCTTTTCAAAATTTCCTGAATGTTGCTACAGAATGAACTGCTACCCAGGGTCTGTATGCAGAAAGCACCTGAAAATAACTTTAAAAACCCAAGCCAAAGAAACCAAATCAACAATTTTGAGAGTTTGAATTCCCCTCTCTCATCAGTCCTGTTAACACCATGTCCTGTTGGTGGCAAATGTTGTACTTAAAGCTCTATCAATAAAGAATGAAATGTTTGAAAAACATAACATCCTAATCTATACACTAACACATACATTGGAATATTCTGTCATGTCTGCTATTATGGAATGTTGATGTTTGCAATATTACATTTCTTTCTCTCTTTCACAGCTGTGGAAAATATCCTTAAACTTTCTGATCTTTTCCATTTAAGCCAGCTCTAAAAGTTTTCATAACACAGCAATGTTATTAATATAATTTGATGCAAAACACAAATCATATAGCTAATTTGGGGCTTTTAAACATTTTTTTTCTTGAATTATCTGCATACAGAATGAGAGGTTAGGTTGGAAATAGAGATTTTGATTTTGGAAAGACTTGTTCACATTAATTTTCTTACAAGTCTTCTACTCTACATCTGCATCTGTCTAAGGAGATGTTTTTTGTTCAAGTGCTTAGAGCTCATGACTCAAGTTCTCATAACGCTTGTATCACCCAGTGTGAGTATTTTTTTGGAGCATCATAGTTAGATTACTTCAGATAGAGGATAACTGCCCCCCTGGCTGCACCATCTGAAAGTGCAACAAAAATAGAGATGCATTTTTTATGTCTGAGGTGTGTGATTGAAACCCTGTTCACCCCTGTAAGGGGCAGAACTTTTACCTGTTTACTTATTTCTAATAGTTTTGATGAGGTGTACGCTGCATTTTTGTTCTTCAAAACAGTTTTCAGTCATGTCTGCCAGAACTGGATATTGACCCAGTCATATTCTGATCTCATTATAAATTAAAATGTATGAATTGGTTGCAGTGAGAAGGGGTATGTTTTCAACCATGTTTAAAACATGTATTTCAATGAAAAATCTTCATGGTTTTGGGCTGTACAACTTGAGTTTTGACCTATTCTTTGGTAGATTTACGATGCTCTTCGGTCAATTTAGATTTAGGTTTATGTGATTTTGAGAAGGGTTTCACCAACATTTTACCTGTGTAACCACAAAGATGATTTGTTCCTTTCTTGGAAAATGATTTATTACCTGTTATCCTTAAGCGATCGATAGAAAGTACTTTGGGCAATAATAGAAATGCTGATTAAAGGGGGTGGGAGAACGCTTTAGGATGTCTTTGAAACCAGAGTTTCTTTATACTAGCCCAAAGCATCAGTATGAAGATATTTTTATAAGTTAGAAAATGCTTTTCAGCAATAACAAATGGGATTTTTACTGGATTGGGCACATGTTTTCTTATGGAGACATGCCAGGCTCCTACATAAACATCCTTTGACTCAAAACACCGCATCTCAGCAAGGTTTCTCCACTCACAAAATTATAAGATATTCTCTTGGGAGTGAACAGTGGAGTGTGTTACTTATCATCAGTGGGCCAAATCCAATAAGAAGTACTTGTTCATGGAGGTTTTAGCAATGTAAGAGTGAAAATGAAGTGATGCCTCTACATTAACCACCTTCAGAACTGCTCTTGCATCTTATGAGCCAGTGAACATTTCTGTTATTGATACTGTGTGCTTTCTCACTGTTCAGGACCAAAACATTTTCTTAGGAGATGAATTAGAACCCCCTTTAATTGAGAATGAACTCACAAGAGGCATTGGAGTGGCAGTGTTGGGTACAAGAATCTTGAATCTCTCTTAAGTTGTTGTGTGTGGTAAGAAATACTCACTGCCTTGTTAATGCTGTTCCCAAATGGGATATTCCACTCTGAGAATGGACATTCCAGTGCCTGACCTGTTTCACTTTTTGGCTTTCACAGACTAGATTGTAAGCAGGGATTCACAGTAAGTGGTTAATTAGACAATGTGTCACCCATTTTCATTACCATGTTTTATATGAGTGCTGGCACTGTTTTTGGATCCAGGTACGACAGAAACTAAGCAGTGTGTTGATTGAAGACTTGCAAACAAAGTGAAGCCAACAAAGTCCAGACAAGAATGCAGAAGTCAGGAGGAGAAAATAACTAGAAAATTTTTTAACTTGCAGTTAACCAATTGATATGGACTTTATGTGTGGTTATCAATGACACGAGTCTTTGGAAAGATTCAAATGTAGAGAAGGGAAGTGGGTCTTGGCAGCAAAAATTTTTCAGACGTTTTGAAATAAGGTGTTTCGAATTGGACTGGTGTGAGGTTTTCTGATAGTGGTGGAAATCCTAAATAATACAAGAAACAGAGAGTTTAAGGAGGGCTGACACTATCACAAACTGTTGTCATTGTAGAAATGAACACTTTTATAGCTGCATTAGATTTTGTATTATTTAATTTATTTTAAAGCAATATTTCTCCTGATGTATTAAATATCATTTGTTTTAGGGGGAAAAAAGGTCAATTTCATTTGATCTGAAAGTGATCTCTTCAGTTATTTTAATGTTTCAAGTTGACCCCAAGCCTATCCCCTGCCCTGGTGATAGTCAGCTTCAGACTGAACATGCCATAGTTTAATTAGCATTGTTTAATTTAACTCTAGCAGTGACTAAAGAACTAGAGCCAAGACCAAACTTCCTTTTTACCCCAGAGTATAGGTAAATTCAAATTTATTACATAGAGAAGTAATTTAGAGATGCAGATGAGGAATTTTTGTTCTTGGCAGTAATGTTCTCATGAATGAAAATGTTCTCACATTTTTCCCTCCCAATTGATTAAGCTACATGCAACACCTAAATAATATAAATTTTACTCTATACACCTTGTGAAGATTACTTTTCTAGGTGTCCTTTATTTTTCTTCTTTTTTAAAAGAATTGAAAATTAGTCAATTTTCTTCCTTTCCAGTAAGGATATGCAAAATAAAAGTTTTATTATTGTTCTATTTGGAAGGAGAAAGTGCAAAAATGGAAATGTAATCTAGAAGCAGCATGGTCAATAGAGGAGTTTGCTGTGAGCTAGCAGTCCTCCTGTCCAATACCATTAAAGTGTAAGTAGAAATTTCTGCCATGAGTTTGAGTGAGACAAACGCAGAAAATGTTGTTTAGAACACAGCTGTGAAGTTGAGCACTGACAAAAGCACTTCCCTGAGTATGCTCACATTCTCAAATTTGGGATCTGATGTAGGCTTACTGTTTTTGTGAGAGGATTTTAAACTCAGGATGACCTTATGTCGTGTTTTTAAATTGGGTTAAATAATGAAATTATGAAAATGCGTTTTACAAACTCATATAAGAATAGCAGCATCTTAGTCTGTGGAATAAGATTGAATGTGCGTCATGTACTCCTGCAATCCTAATTCTGATTAGTCAGGCCACAGATTTTGACGGAAAGAGGGTGGTGCTGGGTATGCCAGGACAGCCAAACTTCTAGAATTTCTTCTCTCCTCTTTGTCCTGAAGCATGAATTCCTCTGACTTGAATTGCCTTTTTTCTTTTTACTGTGCTTTGTATGGAAATGATTAGACAAGTGTTACGCTTCTATTTGTTGCTTTTAATGAGTCTTTTTTTTTTCTTTGGTTCATTGGCATAATTTGGTAATTTTATGTGCATTGCACACAGCAGGAAGCATGACCCTTCCATCCAAGCCAGGAACCTTCTCCCACCCTGTTTTCCCCGCAGTGGGAATGGACCAGCCCTTGAGGTAGCAAAGTTTCATTGTGACGATTCTGAGAAGTCTTGATTGAGCTCTGTCAGAAGTTGTGTGATACAAGATGAAAAGGAACTGAACATGTTTACAGTGGTGTAGCTTTTTAGCTCTGTCAATCAGTAAGCAGATAGGAGAGAGATTGGAGAGATATTTTTGAATTCGCAACTGCAGTAGAGTCAGTTAAAAGTCAAAATTACATTTCAGGAAGAAGGTAGGAGGTTGATAAGATCTTGGCCGGATTCACATAATACAAGAGGAGAAAATCAACATGTAATTGTTATGGTCTACTATAAATTAGAGGATGAATGATCCTAATAACCATACAGCCAAATATTTCCCTAGTGCAAACAACTTCTTAAACAATTACTGACTTGTGAAGAGTCAGTGTTATTTTAAAATTGGATTTGGAGGGACTATGGACGTCAGAGAGAGTTAGTCATCACTATTCTTATGATCCAAAATTAACAGAAAATAATCTTTAAGGTTTTCTTAACCTGGAGTGCAACATGAGTTTAGGGAAACTAGATAGTGACTGAAGAGCTCAAGCATTTGGATGTGGTGACATTTTCTAGTAAAAAATGCAAGAATCTTTCTAGAACTCCCATCTCAATCACGGGTGGCTTTTAGAGGTGAACTCCAGACCTAACTTGCTGACTAACAACTCCCACAAACAACATTAAGAATAAACAGAGTTTGAAAGGAATGAGTAAAAGGGGAATAATCTTAGAGGTCAAAAGTGGTCAGATGCAATAGAATTTGCCAGAAGTCAAGCTGAGTTAAACTCTTCCAAGGAAACTGAAACAAGGAATAAAGATGTGTTTATCTATATGAATACGAAATAATAAAAAGCATGGCTCGCAGTAGGGATGAAGTAGGAGTTAAATATCATCTAGGTATTTTAGACAGGACTGTGCACTTCAGTTTTGAATCAACACTATTTAACACAAAGGCTAAAGCACCACCTGGGAAAGGGAAAGAAAATGAAAAACTACTGTATATGACAAAGAAGTAAGACCCAAGGAGTTTAAATGTTAAAGTTTTGAAGACTGCATAATCTCCCTCTTTAACCTAGTGTGATACCCTAAATTGAAGAATGAAAATACTATCTCAAATACAGAAAAAAGGGGGAAATACTCTTGCATGTGAACTCTGTGATATGAACTCCTGTGAACTCATATTTTTTCAAATTTTGGAGTATATTCACAAGAGAAGAATAAATAAATATCTTGAGGCTACTGGAAAAATAAAGAGATTAAATGAAAATGTCTGTTCTAAAATGGGGTTGTGCTAAGCAACCTAGATAATACTTTGGTAAAGTCAATTCAGATTGAGTCCCAATAAGGACTGATGCTAAAGTACACAAGTAAGAAAGAAACAATGCACCTCTTATATATCTTAAAATAGATTCCCTACTTTTTCAGTTTGCAGAGGGAAATCATTGTTTTGGATTTGGATTTGAGAAGAAGGACTTTTTGGGTTAAATGAGGATGCTGGCACACTATCTAGAAACTGTGTATACATGGTGGCCCATAGATAGTTTTCAAGGTTTCAGGCTTCCAATGAACAGAGTGAGCCTAAAGACCCATCTAATTTCAAAGTGGAATATGATCCTTTTCTGAACCAGAATATATCCTGTGGTGGGAAGTTGAATAACCCAACCAATGCCTCTAAACCTACATTACCCAAATTGCTCAATGTCTCCAGAAATCCTGTGTTTAAATGATAAGAGTCAGATGGTTTGTAGAGGTGTTCTGTCCATGTGTTGAGTAGTTTGGGTAGGGGGTTATTTGGGTTATTTTACATTAGGCCAAATTAACAGCTGCTAGCTTGAAAACATCTGGTGGCTTGGTTAAGGAGATGGACAGTGTTGGAAGACTTTGGAGCATTATTGTGGTCATCAGAACTCTTTTCAAGGGTCAGAAGAACTATAAGTTGTCTTAGAGGATTAAGCTTGGGCTTGGAAAATGAAAGAGTAAGAAAAATATAAAGCCCATTTTGGGCTTCCCTATTCTCATCTCTAATACTCCTGTAGGTTAAACAACCGAGTTTTAACATGGTTTCATACAGGAAAGGTACAGAAAGCCAGTAAGCTATCAGGTATGTGTTTTTATTATTATGGCTAACCTGTAGGTGAGAAGAATTCCAATAAAATCACTGCAGTTTTTTTAAAGCAGTGCAGCTGTTCCCATTCACTCCACTTCTATTCCCTTGTTTGAAGGCAGTCACACTCCAGTGAGTCACATCCTGAATCCACTACTCCAGATGAGGTCTGAAGAAGCATTAAGAAGTGAGCCTTGGACTGTATTCGACAGCAAGGCAGGTGATGGCATTAGCTTGACTTCTCATTGCAGTGTCTTGGCACCAGCTTTTTGCTATGAATTACTCTCTGGCAGTACCAGAAATCTGTCCACTGAGGTAGACACTATTTATTTAAAATCCATACGTAATTTATTTTTTCTTGTGTTTTTCCCTTTTCATCCTACCTTATTTCAAATAAGTCCTTGTCAGCAAGAGATTTGCTCCTCAAGTTGAGTGCTAGGCATGGATTTTATTTTCTTTAACTCTGAATGTCATCCTCACACATGGAAAAGTATGTACTTTTGACAGGAGCTTATTATGACAGAAAATAATACTGTCTTTAGAGCATAGAAATTAGTAGATATTAGATCTCTTTTATCAGATTTCATAGCTAAGCCTGACTTCCTTTGGATGCTCCTGTTTCTATAATGGATTTGAACCCAGAGTCTGCATCCCCAGGAATTTGGGAAGCCTCAAGTAAAAATTTAGATTGGTATTAATTCTTTGTAGATCAGCACTGTATTTTCATGTCATAGTGAGCCTCAGAGACAATTCCACTATAAGAATACTGCAGCCTTGTATTTTTCTTTCCTTCTCTTGAAATCATCTACCTTCCTTTCTCCTTGTTAGTTGCATGATTTAACAGGTCTATTTTGCTGTCACCTAGTACACTGATTTGTGCTCCAACTGCTTTGTTGCTTTCATAAGCACAGAAATACCCTTGCTAAGTGGCTGAAGGAGAAACTAGGAGGGTGTGACACACAGACACTGTTTATGAACTCCTTTTTTTTTGCAATGGATTTAGGAGTTAAAGGAGAACTAGGTAGCAGAGTCTTGACTGTTCACCAGTTGTATTTCTGATTGTTCTGAGAAATCATTTGGTGCTGCAGTAATACATGTTCTACCATCTTCAGGCACATCTACACAAATGTCTATGTAGTTTGAGGACTTGTCATGCCTTTATGGGCAAAGAGTGAATGCTGGATTTGGAACTCATTCCTGAAAGCAGGAATAATGAGCTGCTGTTATCATGGAATCATTGATGTTTGAACAGACATTTAAGATTATCAAGTCCAACTAAGAACCAATCCTGGTTCTTAGTGCCTCTAGGGCACATCAATCCATCATCTAACTGGAGGGTGCTTCTCTTAATTTCTCTGGTTTTTGCAGCACTGGTCACCAACAGAGGCACAATTGACAAGGAAGGTTTTCAAATCATTGGTAGGTGGAAGAAGAATGTCCCCTCCTCCTACTGTCTCCATTATCTGAAACATACGCGAGCTGTCTGGAGTTGCAATCACAGGGCCTGAATTGTCAGCAAGAAAACTGCTCATTTGCAAGCTCTCACAAAGCTTGGATTAAATTTTTCCTGATAATGGCTTTTGTCGCTACTGTTTATATTTGAATGACAGTAATGTGAGTTGGACTTACTCATAAAATAAATAAGTGTTCAGCAGGCTGCTCAGGGCTGGGAGGGGGGAGAGCATGTATATGTGGAGCAGGAGGCAGGAACAAGATGCTGATTCATTTGTCTTTACATGCCAAGAGCAGCACCTAACTGACAATAAGCCAGAGGCTGTCCATCAAATATTTATGTTGCAGACATTTCAAAGGGCTTTTAAAGGCCCACACAAACATCACTGATCAGACAGAGGACAAAAGTTTTTTGGAGTGTTTTCTTTTTTCTTTCTAATGATGTGTGTGTGAGGGCTTATCCTCTCATTTCAGCTGTAGCTCACTGACATTAGGTTGAGAGTGAGACATCACACATACTTTAAGCTGAGTGGGCTTTTTCATCAACACAGAAGGATAAATTTTGCCCTCATAGAAAGCACCTCTTTTTCAGTTCAAGGATATTTAGCCAGTCATTTTTTGCTCACTGCTTTGATTTCTGCAACTTCCGTGGATCTGGTTTATTGCATCTGTCTTAACTAAAGAAATGTTTTCTGGGAAATAAATAGTTCCATTACAAAGATGTATTCTAGTGAGCAGCTGTTTCACTGTAATGGGAGCCTTAATTGAAAGGATTATTGCAGCAAAACGTTTCCTAGTTGTTTGTCTTGGATGATGATCCTTGGAGAAGGGTACAATATAGTAGCAAATTCTAAAGAAGAATGATATCTGGTTTGCTTTCTGCTCGATTTTCAGGGTAGCTAAACCTGAAGATCAGTCCACTCCCCTGGGACCTAATCTGCTGACCTTACTTAGGGAAAACTCCCACTAGCAGTGGGAAATTTGCTTCTGTAAGCAGTGCAGGAAATGCCCTGTAATATATTAAGAAACCAAGTAAACCCATAAGAAACCAAACAAAAGGCATTTAAAAGCATTCCCATTACTCTCGGAGAGAAGGAAGCAGAAAATTAATATGCACATGCTCCCTAATTAGCATTTAAACTCTGGTCTTAATGTGATTTAGAAGGAGCTGTGAACTCTTAAAAATGAAGCTATTGGTGCAGATGCAGAACTAGGTGTGCAGTTTCTCATTACTCAAATGTTTCTGTTTTGCCTCCGGATGAAGCGAGGAACTTTAAAACACATCCTCCTCCCCACCAGCAGATTTGTTAACATCCTGTTCTAATTCAGAGCAGAGACCTGAATCTGGTTCTCCTGTATCCCAAGTGCTCTTGGCTAACAGCGCCTTTTTGTTATCCCTACTCTTCTTCAAATCCCTCTCCCTAAATTTTTGATTATCCTTGCAAAACGGAGCTGTTACAGTACGTGATGTCCTCTCAGCATCCCCACAGTCATTGCCCTCATCCAAGGGAGTTTGAGAATCTCGAGCTGCTCAAGGTTTTCTTGACTTGTGTGATGGTGTCATGTAATGGGCTTGTGAATCTTGTGAAATAGTAGCAGCAACTTCATAGAAACATATCTCTTCCCAATCCAGTCTCCAGAGCCTTAGCTTTCCATCTCATGAAATGTTCATTATTGTCATCATCATCATCATCATCATCATCATCATCGTCACAGTCAGTACAAAGACAGTGTCTATTAAACAGAGTAACTTTTCTTTGAAGAGATTAAAACACTCATTTAGGTGCAGAACACCAACTTTGAAAGTTCTGTGTTTTAAGAGAACATGTAAACCCACAAAACTTCTTTTGTTATCTTGTTTTCATATGTAACATGCATGACTCAGTTTGGTTCTGTTTGTCATTGTAAGAAAAACCAGTGTGTACGTTTAGTGGTTTTCTTATTTAGATAATATTTGAAATAATCATAACAGAGCTTAGTAGATCTTCAGAAATCCTCACTTTTTCATACCATTACACTATAATCTTGCTTCACATAACTTTGCTAGGAAAATAAGTTAAATCTCCTCTTCTGAAAGCTCTTAGTGAAGAAGAGCTTTTTTGCAAAACAAAACCCAGAAAGAAAGGGAATGAAGTTTTCATCACAGTAGTACTGCATAGTACTTGTCTGGTATATATTTCATAAATTTCCACAGAAGAACAACATTAACATATAAAACAAATCAGATTTGTTAAGTTTGATAAGCAAAACCATTTAGGAACTGAGAAAAGTGTTTTCAGCATATTATTGCTATTTTCATTCAGTTTATGAAAAAGGATTGATGGTAGAAAGCAGAAAGGGGGAATAACATAGGTTTCATTGTGTTAAGCTGAGAGAATAAAAAAGCTTGAAAATAAGTGAAAGGATGAAGGAAATAATAGAATTTTGTGGCCAAAATTTCATTTTTCTTTTTATTAAATGTTGCTAGGACTATTTTAATAAGGAGTTTGGGTTTTTTGGGGGGATGAGTGCTTGTGTAGAGGAATTCTCTATTATCCATTCTGGTAATGTAATATGATTCTTTTTCAAGAATCTAAGGAAATTTATACCTACCTATAAAGAAAAATTTTTTTCCCTTTTTGTTGAGGGAGATATAAAAGATACAGAAAAAAATAATGAAGTAAATCAAGTCACACAGAGAATGGTCTCATGTAAATGAAGCTGTAAAATAAACAGTAGCTAGAACACACAATCCTTCAATTTTTACTTCATTTAAAAAACTCAGTCCTTTGTAAAAACAATGAACGGGTCTGCAAGGAAACACAAGATTAGTTAAACTTACCTTTTAAATCCTTTCTTTGTTAATTCATAAAATTCTGTGGCAAAGCTGCTGAGGTCATTGCCTTCCCCAGTCTCACACAGTGCTCTAACAAATTCTGGGTCTGTTCTTTAATTGATCTTTCTGGGTGCCCCGTGATTAAATTCTGGGAAATTGCTAAACTATGAGTCACGTCATAAAAACTAATTAGTGGTTGGTTGACAGTTTGTCTCCCAGCTGAAGCCTCCAAGTTTCTCTTAATACCACATCAATATATAGGTTATTGCTGGCAAATGGCTTGAGTTTATTTTGTAGAAGAATGTTGTACAAAGTCACAAAGTTTATGTTGGATAGTGCTAACACTAAAACAGCTTTGTTTGAATGGGGCATACTGGTCCTTTTGGCATCATTTCACGGGCAATAATGCATAGTGAAGCATTGGGGTGAGTGGGGAAAAGAAGTTTTTGAAAAGAAAACTTTTTAAAAGGAAATTATTTGCTATTGAGTTTTGGTTTTGATGCAGCTTTGTCCTTCAGCAGCTAGCTGCCTTTTTCCAAGATCAGAAGCATGGTAGAGAAGTTATTTCTGCAAGGTGGCACTGTTGTGTGTTGGTTCAGGGCAGTCCCTTTTTTGTCCTCCTCTCCATGAGGACAAATAGCAGGAGCTGCACTGCAGCAATCATTTGGGGTCAGGTTCTGGTACACAGCAAGGGGAACTCCAAGCTGGGCACGAGAGAAGGAGGACTCTCACCCTAGATGGGCCTTTGACTTTTAGGTTAATGATTCTGTGGTCCAATAGGTTTGAGTATTGCCTGGCTTGATATTGTAGGTGGTGTGCAGATGTTAGCACTCCAGTGGGGTGACCTTGCTGTGTTAAGTGTCTGTCTTTCAACAGAGAAACGGGGCTGGAGAGTTTGCAGAAGGAAACACCTTCAAAACTGAAGAAATAGCAAATAAAAGTTTTCAGGTGAAAAAGGTGGGCTGTTGAAGATTTCCTTCTTCCACACCCCTCCAGAAAGTCAGTGCTGTACTTAAATAATTGCTAGTAGCATATTCTTGAGTGCAGCACCTTTCTAGTGGAACACTTAAAAATTGCTTCTGAAACAAAAAAAAAGCAAAGAACCTCTGGGTTTGAGGATTCAGTTTTAAATATAGTCGATTCTTAAATCATACTATGTGTAAACATAACAATATAATTTATACATAAATTATTAATGTACAGATCAATATTTTTATGATAAAATTGCAGAATCCTCAGTTTACAGATGGTGTTATAAAAGCCAGTGTCCTGGCTGAGTTGGTCCATTATTGTTACTAGAGCAAGTCCAGTTCAGAAACACAAGGGGCTGCAACGACAATGAGTTATGTAAACATAAAGCTGATCATGTGTCACCTAACCCCTCCCATTATGGAAGTTTATAACACAGAACAAAACCTTTAAAAGTGCTTTCACTTGGGCTAGATGTGCTGAGTGTTATTTTCCACATTAGCCATGAGAAAATGATGTGACTGTCTTTGCAGCTTTTCTCTGAAATTTGGCTTAACTGTCTTTACAATATTCTCTGCAATACAGACACTCCAAGGTGGAGAGAGGTTGCTATTCACCATTCCAATTGCATGGGAACCAAGGACAATCCTCACAGTGCAGGGCTTGGGAGAGCAGAGGATCTCTCCATCAGTTGTTTTAGCTGTGAACCCCCTGTGTACTCACTAAACTGAATTACTTTGTACTTGTAGAAGTGGTCTCACTATGATATGATCTCCAGCTCCTCATCTGAAGCAGGCCTTGATAGTGTTTTGTTTTGCTGTGACTGTTCCACGTGCTCTTGTCCAGCAGTTGAGTATTGGAATGTTCCAGAGAGTGTAGTGCACCCATCACTACCACTATACTTGCACTTAGCCCTATGTTTTCGTTTGGGTTGGTCATATATATTTTAGATTGGAAAAAACACTAAGCTATTGGAGTTCATTATTATTTATAATAATGTTATTACGAAAATGTGTAAGGCCTGTGTAGGCTCGTAGGCTAATATACTTTCTGCTATAGTTGGTTTAGTAATGAGATATGGTTAAGATCATCAAATTCATCACTCAAAAGGGGTGTTTTAAATTCCTTGTTTAGAAGGGGTGCTTTTGGTTGCTCTGGTGCTTTCAGCTGGATGTTTATGGATGGTATGCATTCGGGCTTTTAGGCTATTTGCATCAAGTGCCCTGGAGGAAAGGCACAAGGCGTCTTAATTGGCACACCTGCATGGTTGTGGGACATCAGAAATGCCATAATACAGCCAGAAGTGATTATTACATCCATAGATACAGATGCTTTCCTGTAACTTCAAATTCCATATTCCTTGTATAAATATAGCAAACAATAAGCATAGTATGACACGTAGTATCTGTGCAATAACATTTGAAGAACTTCTTACAAGAAGTAACTATTTAGTAAACCAGTAAGGACAACCTGAACAGCAGCACCACAAATAAGATCCATGTGAGAAAGAACATTGCTGCATGCTTGGACAATGCTGCTTATTCTAGAACAAAAATTGTCCTTGACCTGACTGTGCCACAGGACTGCAGATGAGCTAATTTAGCATGGATGGGGAATCAAGGAGGCTGATTTCAGATGGTCCTTCCAAGGTGAAGCCACTAAGGCAGCGTTCCATTGTGTGCAGATGCTTTGCTGAACAAAGTATCAATCTTTGTGTAAAGGGGAGATTGCAGACGTTTAAAGTTCTACCAGGAGGACTTCACTTATGTGTTTGTGTGAGGGTTTTTCCTAATTCCTGAGAAAAATACATATTCCTTTTCTTTATAAATTCTTCAGGATGCATGGATTTTTCTGTAGTCATTCCACTCTGGAAAGTTCCTCCACTTAAAATCACAAATGTGCAGCCACACGTGAGAGAAGGGAATGCAGAAAGTGCTTTGAATTTCTCTTGCAGAGGCTGTTTTGCTCCTTGGCTTGTGTGACTTTGCATATTTTACAGTGGGTCATCTAATTGGGAGGTTCATGGTCAGTTTTAGTTTCTTATTCTAGGTAAAAAATATAATAGAATCAAGCTGAAGTTCTGTGTAAATACTTTGAGACCAGTAGCAAAAACTAGGGTTGCTTGCCGTCCACTGATGTTTAGAATATGTGTTTTTGCTGGTCACAAACCAAGCCTCACATGTTTGTCTTGGTTCACAAGATGCTCCTGTTAAAAAAAAGAAAAAAAGAAAATAAAACCAAGTCTCAGTAGGAGATTCAGATTTGTTTTTAATATTAGCAGCTTCTCTGCTTAGTAGAAAAGAAACAATTTGCCTCTGTTTGCAAGGTAAAGGTAAAGGAGGCGTTGAATAAACAACAAATTCTCTCAGAGCCTCCTTCACAGCCCCATTCATTACAGAAGTATTTCTTGTGACAGGGGTTGGGCAAGTGGCATTGAGCAGAGTGCTCTGGTTTAGGAAGAGCTTCTCAGTGGGGTAGGACAGGCCACATCTGTCACTTTGTGTTCCTGTCTCCAGGCAGGACGTGGCCTGAGGAGGTGTCTGTGCTGCACACTGCCGAGGGACAGCGCCTGTAGGACTGCAGGGCAAGAAGGGCAGGGAGCTGGCAACAAAATAGTTCTAGGACATCTTGAATTCCCCTGTTGCTTCCTGCTAGAAACCAACTTCACGTGGGTGCAGCTTCTTCAGTTTGGCCTTGGCCTTCGATGCCTCTGGTGCTGCAGTAATTACCACTGCAGTACTAATCAGAGGTAATGGTAATGCTGACTCCTCTCACCCAGCTCAGTGGCCTCTTGTGTGCTTTGGGGCAGATCATCAGGTTACAGGAACCTTCCAGGGACACTTGGTGGTCTGTGGTGAAAGGCAGCAGGGTCACAGAGTTTTCTTCCTTTTCTGGTTACTAATTACCACAAGCAAAATATCTGGTTTGAAAAGATTTTTATGTGAATACCTTCCTTTTTAAAAAAAAAAATTGTTTTTTTTGTTTTTTTTTTTAATATTTTGATTATAAAAAATTCCTCAGGCTATAAAAGCAAGGTATCTTCTGTGGTGTATAATTTGTGACGGAGCCTGGTTTCAGTAAACTATACTTATTTTGACATTTGGGTTGATGCAAATAAAGTAATATAAACACTGGGGTTGACCTCTATGAGTCAGATTTTTGTTGTGGACTATTCATAACAAGCAAGTGCAGCCTTGTTGTCCAAAACTGCAGCGCAGTTAGTAACAATTTGCCTCACAAATAAACACAGTCATATATACCTGCCACCATTCACTAACATAAACATGACCCTGGGATTTCATCCAAAGACTCTTGTATTGGTAGGTGACTGGTCAGGAAACATCAGGAAATATCAGATTTACATGCATTCTTTACTATATCCCAGTTGTCTCCCCCATCCTCTTTTTTAAAACTGTCTCTAGTTTCATGAACTCTTCCATGATGACTGATAGTAGTGTGATGGGGATGAAGGCTAGCTTGCTGGTATCACCTTGAATTTAGTCACTCTCATAGTCCTAAAGCATGAAAGCAGGGAAGACTGAGTGCATTAGAAGACTCATGAGTAGTGGTTTCCATAGAACAAATAGTCCTGACATTTTAAAGCTCTGTTGTGGAGCTTCAGGTATTCTTAAATATTTTTATCTATAAATTAGTTTTATTAGCTGTTCATCCAGACCTTAAAGAACAATCAGAAGGAACTTGAAAAGATTCCTAGGAAGCACTCAGAGGCTCGATATGGAGGTTCTGAGTTCACTGAAAGCATTGCCATGGCGTTCAGTTAGTACAGAATCTGGCACATGATAGATATCAAGTTGAATTAGAAATGCCTGAAAACAAAAATGCACTTTAAGATAACAAAATGGGGGATTTTTTTTGTAAAGCATTATAGTCCAAACAGTTTTCTTCTTTCTTTCTGATTTATATTTGTAGAGGCTCTGGCCCTATACCACATAGTACCATCTCCTGGGTTCTTCACTTTGTTTGTCTGTGGAATGCTTCAATGCTGATGATATTTCCTTGTCATTTCACAAGAAATTCTGTGTACTCTTGGGCTTGGGTCTAGATCAAGAAAACAGAAGCTGCTATAATTTCTCTTCAGACTTGTAAAAAGGGACAGAAACTTGCAGTTTCTGAGGAAAGGGGCAGTCTTAGCCTGTCTGCAGCTAATATGATTGCCAGATTTTTTGTCCATGAGGCAGTAGCAGGCGTTGTGGTAAAGTTTTTCCAAAACCAGAAGCAAGGACCTCAAAATTCTGCTTACTCCTGAATAAAACCACTATTATTTGTATCTTTAATGACATAGCCCTCAGTTCAGTGAAGCAGGTGATTTTGAAAAAGGCATCCAAGGCTTGGAAGCCATGGGATTTTCTTGCCAATTTGTGATTTCAAGTATTTTGTCAATACCTCAGAGTCAGATCTCTCTTAGAGCTGTTTCACACACACATTGTCTTAGAGAGATGGGCAGGGAGTTTGGTGCTTGGGGCAATTGGCTTCTCTGCTTTCTCCCCTACTCCCCATACCTCTCATGTTTTTGTGCAGCATCAGTTGATGCAGATGCAAGGTTAGGCTGCTATCCCTGCTCATGTACCAGAAATGCAGCTTTGATTGTGCACTAGAGGTGCTGTCAGCAGCACTGCAGAGGGAGGTGTCGCTGACGTATTGCGGAAGGAACTTGGGTAGACTCCCTAATGCGATGTTCAGGCTCTGTCTTCACCATAGTTTCTGTTGTCTGGAAGACTGTGGTTTTCAGTCAGGATATTCAAAACTGTTTTACTGTTAACTTTTGCTTTTGTTCATATTCTCATTCAGTTTCTTGATTTGAATATACTGGGCCTTACTTACTGATCTGTCTTAAATAAAACCTTTGGGGTAGTTTTAAGGGTGTCATTGAAGGAGTTTAATAACCTTTATACTGAGTAGATTTTTACTCCAAAAACAACTGAGAAATGCTATTAACTGTAGCTATTAATTCTTGAGGGCAGGAAGGATGCTACACAATTTTGTGAGAGACCACTGAATCCATTCCATCTTCCTAAATGAGTAATTACGGTTTTTCAGGGTTTTGGCTGTTACTGAGATAACTTATTTTTCAAGTCAGTTTCTATGTCACTGCTGATCTGAATAGATTTGCTGGTTTTCCCTCTGAAGTCATTCCAGTGGTGAATTTCTTTATAGAGAAATCAAATAAAAATATTTAAATTGAATTCTTTAGTGAATTTCATAGCATTTATATTACATTTGTTTAGTAGTTGTTTCAGTGTTTGATATAAGCCAAATTTATCCTTGTTAACCAAAATTTATTCTGTTACCCTAAATATTCTGGAACCATGATAATTTTGTTCCTGGTGTGTTGATGGTAAGGAATGAATTTTAGAGTACAGGGCTAGATGTTTCCCTTGGCCTTGGTCTATACTGTGCTCACAGGAGAGCTAATTTGTGCAGTGTGTCCAGCTTCTGTACCTGTGAGCTTGTAATTCATATCTACTTGATAAATGGTCTGGGGAAATTTAATTTCATTGCAGCAACGTTCAGACCTGCTCATTTAGGTGCCTAAGTTTGGAGACTGGTCTGACACCACCAACCACTGTCTGGGTTTCATCTGGGTGTGAACGTGGTCCTGACATCAGGGAGCCAAAGAAGGATCAGAGCAGGTGAGCACAAAGTCAACTGTGTGTAAACAGGCAGTCTCTCTAAAATTATTTGGTTATTTACTCTGGTTCTCCTCAGAAAAAATAATAAACACTGGGGGAAAAAAATTGCTCACTGAAGAATTACAGACTCTGGCACTATAGGAGAGTGATTTTAGTATTTTTATTTCTGTAGTCTGAGGCTGCATGTGCTTGGAGCCTAAGTCACAAGAAAAGATAATTGCCCTTTGGCAAATCTGGATGTGAAAAATGATGATTCTTTGTCAAGGGCTTTTAATGAACATGTATCTCTCTTACATAGGTCTAGATTCTTTTTTTCATATATATTTTTTATTCATATATATTATATTCATATATATTATTTATTACTTCACATATATTTTTTTTCTGTGCAGAAAACTCTGTCTGTTAAATGGGGCAGTTTGATGTTCCAGTGTTTATTCCATGACATGTGTTTTTTCTCAGACAATATGCCAGGTGTGGGAGCTCAGGAAAGTGCTTTGGGATTTTAGGGGCTCTGTAGTAAAAAAGGAGAGCCTGGTGCACAAGCACTACCCTTTTTTATATAACAATATAACTTAGGCTTGATAAAAAAACAGTGAAGTAGAGGATCTACATGATTCTCTAGTCACTTATTTAAAAATTTGTTAGGCCTGATGTCCGTCAAATGGTTCCACATGTGCTGAATGTGGCACATAGAGAACTGCTCTTAGGAGACCATTTACAGGGCACAAAAAATTTCATGGAGCTGACAACAAGTGGTGAACAAGCCCATTGATTGCTTCAGTGTCTGCTAAGTAATTGTGTGCATGCAGACATCTCTTTTATGGAGTGTTTCTAATACTACCCTGATCAGAATAATCTTTGTAGAAAAATCTGAAAAATTTTGTGATAAAAAACAATACATCGAACACTTGTCGGGTTTTTAGTACTGGATTTTTTAGTAAGGCTTTTATGTTTTTGGCCAAAACCTGAGGATTTGATATTCAGGGTGAAAACAGTAGGATTTTGGCTTTCCGGTGAAAAATGTCCTGAGGAAAGCAGACACTTACCATGAAAAGTTTTGATTTCTGTATGAAAGTTTTATTAGAGAACAGGCATAGGCAGAAATATTCTAGGCAGCACTTTTACTCTAGCAGAGCTCTGCATAGATGGATCAATGTTGGCATTATTTTATGTGTTGACTATGGTATACATTTCTTCTATATATTTTTAGTTCCTGTCCATGTGCTTGATGGAAGAAAGCTGACTTTGTCTCACAGGTGAAACCAAAGCTGATGTAATTTATGAGAAAAGCAGCATAAGCATGTGTGCTTGCTGAAGATCAATATCTAGGAGAGCTGAAGTCTGTCCTACATCAAGGTGGACACTGGTGGTGTCTGCACTGTTGGAAAATGGGTTTTGTGATGCAGTCCTTCAGCCTCACCCCTGGTCATACAGCTTGGGAAATATATTAGGGCCCATTGCAGCTCCTTCCTCCTCTCCCATCTTCACATGCTCTGGATTTTTTTCCAAAGGAAACCCATGGAATGTGACGAGGATGGCACCTGCCTTTGCTGTCGGCACAGCTACTGGAGCACGAGAGGGCAAAGGGCTGCTAGGAGCTTGATCTGTCTCTACAGAACAGTTTACCATGGACAAAGCTGCATAAATGGAGAAATCATAGAAGAAAATCTATTCTGTCCTCCCCACAGGATCCTCAAGTGATAGGGAATGTAGGCATGGAGTTGAAAATGTGACCCTTGCATAGTCATTTACAGCTGATCTCCTGGTGCTTTAATCTGGTCCCTCTGGGCCAGCCAGTGAGTGTAGGTTACTGCTGACCAGTGAGTACAGTGTGTATACACCTCCAGGGAATGCTCACTGTGGTGAGTGAAATGACCATAATCCAATAATTCAGCTTAATTTACCTTGCATTGTGAAGCATGTGTGTGTTGTTAGCACTGGAAACTGCTATTTATAATCCTTAAATTGAGTTGTCTTTATTCTTCTTTGGTGTAATTAATCCCATGAGTCTTGTTTGAAGAAAAGAGATGATATTTAAAATGATTACTGAGATTGTGGTGCCCAGTGCTCTTGGTGGACCACTCTCCCCCCCAGTATTTGGACCATATCAAAATCTTCTTGGTGGGTGTGGAGCAGATGAGGTCAGGGGTGATCATTTATTACAAACTTTTACCTATATTATAATCTTTTTTCATATTATTTATCTGTTCCTTTTTTTTTTTTTTTACCATGATACTCTGGGATGACAAATTTTGAGAAATGTGTAAAATGATCTCATTTGCCTCACACTCCTTTTTTCAGAATTTGCATATTGGCAGAGGTGACCTAGTGAAAGATGTCCCTGTCCATGGCAGTGGAGTTGGAATAAGGTGGTCTTTAAGGCCTCTTCCAATCCACACCGTTCCGTGGCTCTGTGATTTTAGGTAGAAAATACAATTAGCTTCATTGTTTTTTTCCTTAGCTGGACATTTTAATAGGCTGCATTGCTTGTGTACTTTTGCATTTATCACTTGTGAGCTATGGGATGGAGAGATCCTCTCTTTTCTCTCTTTTTTTCCCTTTTCTTCCTTTTTTTTTTTTTTTCTGTGATGTCCTACCCCTTTAGCAACAGGATGTCTATGCCTATGATTCCTTTCTATTTCTGTGTGACAGCCAGTTTGAAAGCTCTGAGGTTCATGGGGCAGTGTCTCATGAAAAGCAGGCTGAAGAGATGTGCCTGATTTAACTCTGTGCAGGAATGCCCCCTTCTTTACACACGTGCAAGCAGGCACCGACCCCGATCACAACTGTGGGAATGCTCAGTACACCCTAATGTTACTGGGATAGAAACAGATACAGTAACCACAACAGAAAGGAATTGCTTTCTGGCTTCAATTTTGAGGAGTTTACTCCAAGTCTTGACCTGGTGATTTGGACATATGCACTTTGTACAAAGTCAAGCTGTGTGCAATACATATTGCTGGCACCTTCAGGCATTTCGTATGCATGCGGTGCAGTGTTACAGGCCTTGGCCTATTTTTCAGAGCCAATTTCTATATACTCAGCTGGCAATGAACAAAAAAATGTGCTTTGGCAGATTGGATTTTGGCATAGGCATTCTGAAGCCCCAGAATTTCAACTCTTGGAGTGGTAACAAAAAGTGTTTAATTAAACTGGCAGCTTAGACCAATAAATGTTTAAACTAATTTTAAAAGGAAAACTTAACTGCCATGTAGAAGAGGTATAGACCTTACATGTCTGTTCCTTACTGAAGGAGTGCAGTTGTTTTCACAGCAGTCTTTGCTTGGAAGCAGTGGTCTGGAGCTGGAGATCAAAGGGGCAGAAAAGCTGAGTGGTGGATAGGTCAGAGACACTGTGCTTCAGCTACTGCACATCTCACAATGTTATTTTAGAATCAGTTTTAAATAAGAGGGTTTTTGTGTGTGGGCAGGAAATAGAAGAGTGCAGAAAAAGTTAGGGAGAGAGTTAGAGGCCAGTTAGATTTAAAGGTAAAGTTTGGGTTTATCGTGTCTTCCACAGTACTTGAATATTACCTTAGTGTAAGGGGGTGAATTTAGAATAAAAAAGTTACACCAGTTTCCTGAACATTATTAAAAATCTGTGGCCAATTATTTTTTAAGTACATCCATTAGTCGCCTTTTCCCCTAATTAAATGTATTGGCTAGATTTCAAGTTTGACTATTACAACTAAGATCTTGTGAAGATCTGCAAGGAGGAAGCCATTAGAACTCAAGAACAAGACCAATCTGTTGATACATAGCATTTGTTTTTGAATGTTACTTACTGGCAACTTCTCAATTAATGGAATATTTACATGTACTTAAAATTATCATTTAGAGGCCACTCTGGATATGTTTATATTTAGTTTATTTGCTGTAGAGTTTTTTCAGTGAGGTTTAGTTGATCTGGCATTCTCTAACTCTGGTGTAGAGCGCTGTGTAGTGTTGCTTCGATTTGCAAGATAACTGTGGTATTCCATTCTGGAGGCAATCACATTTCAGCTAGGGGAAACTTAGGATCTGGAGGCTTTGTAAGATCTTCATAAAAGTTTGAGATACTTGGGCAAGCTAGTAAGTGCAGCACTGGGATTTGTATTAATAAGATGATTTCACTTACATTAAGAAATTACTGCCTCATTATTACCTTTAATAATATATTAGTTTAGTTTGTGAGACAGTTTTACAAAAAACTCACAAGAGTCCAACCCCTTAGATTCTCAGCTATGAAGTCACTGGCTTGAATCCCCACTTCAGACCCTGAACTATAGCTTGGCTCCAAAGCAGCTCCAAAACAAAGATCTTGTTTTGTGATTTAAATCTGTAAATCCCCATGTGAGCACTCTGATTTCATATCTGAGAGACTTGTTTTGGATTGCTCTGAACGGATTGGGAACTTTCCTGCTAAGCTGCACAAGACATTTTCAAATTAGTTAACCATGCCCATACGGAAGATTTAGTTGCCATAACTTTTGATTTTAGTTTATTGTTCTTGGAGGAGGGGAGGTTCAGCTTTTCTGGGTAGATAGAGGTCTGATGAGTATGTTCTCATCTTTGAGTGAAGCCTGTGCAGAGCAAGTAAAGTATTACGAGTGACAGAATATTCTCTTGCTATTCAAACGATCAGGCACAGAAAACATACCTAGGAATCTGTTTAAGAGGTCAGAGGAGACTGTGTAAAATGTACAAATGTGTTATTTTTGTGCATAGTCTCTATTCTAACCAATGTTTAAAGGTGAATGAGAGCAGCAAAAGCTTTTTAGTTTTGGCAGTTTCAAGAGTTTTCTTAAGAATTATTGGCCAATATGGATAGCTTTGCATTCCTTTGTGCTTTCCCCTGGCCACCCTCTTCTTCCACCTCTGCAGTGGGAAGACTATACTCTACCAAAATCAGGATTTCAGTTCATCTGATTTGTCTGTAAAATGTGCAAATCAGCTGCTAATTTTGAGTGTAATATTGACTCAATGATAAGAAGTAATTATGCTAAAGGGCTAGATCAGGATAAGCCAAATAAAAATGTTATTACTGGAAGTAGTTTTGGGAAGACTGTTGCATCAGCAAAGGAAGTGTAACCTGATAATGGCAGTCTATGTTTTAAACCATTAAATGTAGAACAGTTACAAGGTCAAGGCAAAGTATTGAAATCCACATTTAAAATATATCCAATATTATAAATGACTGGTTAGAATATAGGACAAGCCAAAGACTGACAGATTTATTATTGTCTTTGGCTTTTTCTTTGTTTGTTTGGAGGTTTTTGTTTGGTTAGGGTTTTTTGTTTGTTTGTTTTACTTACCAGATCCTGATATTATTGCAATAATAATGTTCTGAAAACAAGTTTTTCATGGTGGAAACCTTGCATTAATAAAATGAGCCACACAGTAAATAGCTGGAAGCATCAGTGAGACTTTAAAATACTGTTTTATAATTTCTAAAGCTGTATCCCCTTCCCTTACTATTTTCTGTTTAGTTTTGTTCTTGTTTTTGTGGGGTTCAGGTTTTTTGGGGGTGGAGGGGAGGGAAGGGGTGTGTTGGTTTTTTTGTTGGTTTTTTTTTTT